>BSBK01005987.1:0-95000 GCA_027943335.1 Chamaecyparis obtusa
TCAGTGGTGTTGTGGTTAGAAGAGATTTTAATATTTAGAATTTATGCATTCAAAGGGCTATAAAGAATTTTATTAGACATGAAATTATTTATCCCCAAGTGAAGAGGTGTATATATCCCTCTCAAATTTTATCTGTCTTTTTATATAACGCTATAGATATTTTGCAATCTACTTCCTTGTTGGACATTGTTTATTAAAAGGTCATCATGCCAAGGTTTTTGAATGCTAAATAAATTTAAATGGGTTTCTTATAGTTACCGACTATGGGTGGCCTTTTTTTTCTTGGGGGGTTTGTTTCCCACATAGGTCATCTTAATAAGCCACATTGATATGCTTGTATATGAAAAAATGAAGCTTGCACTAGATAGGAAAAAAAATTTCATGTTCGTTATGCCCTTCAAAATTATGGCAAGGAATTGGGTGGTGATGTCATTCAACACATTCATTAAAAAGTGGGTTCTCTTTTGGACATCCTTGAATTTGAAACTATTCCACCCATGTCAGGGTCACAAGCAAAAATCTCCATAAATGTCCAGGATGTTCTTCAAGACCCAGTGCCAGATTTGAATGCTCAACTCCTGATTAAAGATCAAATTGTTGCAGGGTGGGTTGATTATGTGGTATCCCTACTATTAGAACATCATGGATGGGGTGGATGATGTGGCTTCCTTGCCACAAGGTCATCATGGGTAGGGTGTTTCTTGAGTCTAAGGTGAAGTTGACCCTACGGACATAGAGGAGTAAACATGTTGATGGGGATACTCCATGTGAAGTTTTTGGTCAATTTCTTGCATTGATTTATGCACTATTTTATAGTTCCATGAAATTACACCATAATACATTGATTATTCATATCTATGGAAATCACGTGCCATCATTTTAAGTGTATTTGGGAATTTTGGTGCAGATTTGTTGATACCTATAGTTTTATTATATATTAGTGTCTTACACTTAGTCATTTTCTAGGAAATGTTGGTCAGTCCATCACTGCAATCGAGTCATCATGTATAGGTTGAGTCATGGAAAATGTACATTTACCAAGTAGTAGTCACTACCGAGTAAAATAGTGGTCACCTAGTAATTTTGTATTAGTTGAGTCATCTTTTGACAAGTTATGTAAAGAAGACCACTATTTTACTCACTAGAATTAGTTGAGCTAGAATTGTCATATGTATTTTTTATGGCACAAACACTTAGGTAAACCATTTTGGCCGACATCTATATTTTCTTTAGTATTTTTTGAGGAAATCATGAAGGTGATTATTCTCCTATTTTGTAATCATTGATCCCTATGTAGTACATGAAGCCAATTAGAATTAAGAAAAGGTTAAGCAAAAAAATGCGACAATCTAGATTGTAGATCTCAAATCTTGGAGGAAGTCAATTGTCTATATAAGATGAGATCTGAACCCTAAAATGATGTAATGAGAGGAATGAGAAGCATGAATGGAAGGAAGTAGAATAGAGTGAATATCTTTAGATTAGTGAAGTATTCTGATAGAGTTCAATGACCAAGTGGAACAGAGTAAAGTAGTGAAGGATAGAACATAGACATATTTGATAGATGAGATCAAATTTATACTTGAAGGAGAAGATCTATAATTAGCATCAAAGTGTAGACTAAAGGATCAGGTACTAAAACATTCTAGAAAGTGTATCATGTTAAATCTCTTAAAAAAGTGGTTTTGAAATACCTTATTAAATCTCTTAACCGAGTGCTTACTTAGTTGTAAGTCCTAAATCCTTTTGCAAGGTAGATTGTATAACTCTCAAAGCTCTTAATAGGGTAGACCCCTCATAGGGTAGATCATATTGTGTGATCAAATTTCTAGCCCTAACAAGAAAACTTTATACTATAGTAGTAAATATTTATGGGTGTCATCCCCACCCCAATTTTACCTTTCAAGAGTTTCTGGGTAACCAAAATTACTATGTTATGAGTATTTTCATGAGCAATGTTTAGCTTATTAGATTCTTTACATTGTTGAAGTTTATGTCAATGCTAGGCAAGTTTTCATTTATGATAAAATGGATAAATCAATGATATCTGACTCACCCCCCATTTTCAGTATCACATTTTCCCAATAGATTTCCAACAATTTGTATCAGTGCTCTGGTCTCGTATAGAAATGTAACCACTTGTGAGGTAAAGATTTTGAGATGGGGGTTTATAAGTTGGAAAAAATTATAGAGAATTAGAAGATTGACATTCAGCTTGCATTACAATAACTTGAAGTAGCCAGAGGAGAACTGAAGAAATCCTTAAGAAAAAGAAGAGAAATTGCTATTCAACAAAATGAAACACAATATCAAGAAGAAGATCCTAATAAACTATTTGATAATGGGAACTCTACAGAAAGTGACAAATCCATAAAAGAACTACTAGAGAAAAATAACATACTGAATGAGGACATCAAAAACCTAAAGAGAGAGCAAGAAATTCAATTTGTGAGACTCTCTGAAGTTGTTGAATAGAAAAAGGAAGCTGAAGAAGACAAGACAATGGTTGAAGAAGACAAAGGACAAGTAACAATGATCCTTGATGAAAAGACAAATGACATGCAAAGGATGACAAACAATCAACTACACATGGTAAATCAACTACTACTATTTAATCAAGGATTGGAAAGGAAAGATGTGGAACTCACCAATCTAAGACTAGAAAACAATCAACTAGAGAATGAATTCAAAACTAAAAAGGAAGTAAATGAAAGGATGGATAGACCTAGTGAAGCTAAAAGGTATTTTGAAGAGTTGTTAAGGTCACCCAGAAGATCAAGTGATACATCTGGACTTGGACATAATAAGCAATTGACATCAACTAAGGAAGGAGAATCATCAAAGAATGGAGAACAAAGAAATGGTAAACTAAAGAAAAAAAATCCTACATGTCATCACTATGGAAAACTAGGCCATACAACCAACGTATGCAGAAGAAAACATGGTAAGTCTGATCCTATACCTAAATTTAATGGACATTATTGTAACTATAAGAAACATGGACATCAGGCACAAGTATGTAGGTCTAAAGTTAGCAATCCACCTACCAAAACAAAATTTCAAGGACATTGTTTCAGGTGTCATAAGTATGGACATAGAGCATGTGAATGCAGATCAAAACCCAAATGATCATCAAATCAACAGACTAAGTCACCTAAGAAGGGTAAAACATACACTTGGGATTACAACACTTGGTACAGTTGTCATTACTATGGAAAATATGGGCACATTGGAGAAAATTGTTTGAAGACTCATTTTAGGGGTAAATCCAAAAGTTAGATAAATGGAAGTATGGTATGCTATAAATGCAATAAGATAGGTCATCTAAAGAAAGACTAAAGAACACATATGCTAAGAAATGATCAAAACAAGAATGAAGAAATCATTGAGAAAATGAGAAATCAGATGAAAAAAACATGGAAGAAAGAGAGGGAAGCACTAGAGAAGCCAGTGCACTTAAGGTCACCCAATCTGATGGATCAGGTGATCACACTACTTCAAACTAAGAAAAGAAGGTATGTATGGAATTGTGTTTTGCAATGTTTTATCTTATATTAGTTCCAAATATATGTTGAGAAAAAGTCCAAATTTGCATAGATTAAGATGCATTAGGACAGGTTTGAGAAAAGTGGAACAATTCATATTTGATGCCAAGCATCAGTGTTTTCATCTATAGAGATCAAGTTGCTAATGTATACTAAGCAGCTGTGATAGCTAAGATGTGATGTATACCAAGCTGTAACCAAATGGTTGTAATGATCGAGCTTATGTTGACTGAGCTTAACATGGGATTATTGAGATAGGTGTATTTCACCTAGAATGTGTAGGAATCATTAATGAAGCCCTAATTTGACTGTTTAAAGTCTATAAAGTGGGAAGTTACCATTCATTTCATTTCACCAATGAATTAAAAATTTGTCAAAGTAATTCAGAGTACAAGTAACTAGAGTGATTAAGAGCTAAGTGCAATTTCAAAAATCTTCACAGCGTGTCGTCGGCAAAACTTCTAAAGAACATTTGTGTAAGGTATTTTTTGAATAAAATATTTTCAACTACGTGAATTCTTAAAACTATGAGAAATGGCATCATCATCATTAGCTATGATGAAGAAACAAGGAAAGGAAGTTTTGAATGTTCAAGTAGTAAGGAATGAGGCATGTAAGCCACAAAAGTTTCAGGCTGTCCCGGAGAGCTTTATCATGGGAGATCTCAATGGAGCTCTGTCATTGATTCTGAAGAATGTTCTAATGATAAATGACATCCAGTCATGCTACATGTGTAAAATTGGAGAGATTGGTGATTATGAACTCAAGGAAGCATACAAGAAATTGTCCAGCAATGGGGTGTTGAAGCCAGAACACTAGAAGGTTTCTGAGAAAGGGTTAGTTCATGCCCTTGAGTTTCTACAAAATTTCAAAGTTGAATGGATTAAGATTTTACTAAGCAGAGTACATGACATGAAAATATGGCTAGAGGATGGTCCAATCTAAATCACCAAAGAAATGATTCACTGGGTAACTAGGTACCCTAAAATCCTTGGAAAGAAAACCATGAAGTGTCATAGCAAGGAGGAGATTTAGGAAAACACATAGGTGGTATGGAACAAGTGCGGCTTGAAAATTTCTACTATCACTGATCCAAAAATTGAGCTTTTAGTAAGGGTAATATCTCACAAACTCTATCAGTCTATTCAATTGGATAGTGTCCCATGCATGCCAGTGGACCAAGCTTGGAAAATCATTAAGAATGGTCACACCTATGACCTTACTGAGCTCCAGGTGACTCAACTTGCCGAGAACCTTACATCAATATTCAAAGAAAATAATTCAATGTATAAGTTCAGTTCCTTACTTGTTTGTCTATTCTTCTTTATTTAGAAAATTTTTCCTATAGTTAAGGGAGTAGTATGGGACAAGAGTAGGCTAGTGATAATATAGATAAATTACTTTGTTAGTCAAATGGGAGATAACTTTAAAATCATAATGGAGAACTATTTTGTAGAATTTAAGAAGAAAACAAGGAAGATAAGTAGGATTCTTGTATCCCTAGTAGAAAAATACAAATAGGACATATATTTCCTAGTTGACACTGACCTCACATATGGTCAAGCTACAATACTAAGGGTATCTTGGCTAATGCTATTACCTTATGAGGTCAATATTGAAGAAGCCACAACAATAATTACAACCCTGTTAGCCTAGGAAATTGATAACAAGGTTACTTATTTTGGAACCTATGAGGATGAAAAGGCTAAGATAACCATGGGACTTAAGTCTACTACAATGGAGAGAAAGAAGAAAAAGATAGTGAAAAACCTAGAAAACATGATAGGAGAAAGAGAGGTAGATGAACCTCTTGAACTAACTCAAGGTCTAGGAGAAGACAAATCTAGTGAGTCTATTGAAAGTGAAGAAGAGGAGAAGGTAGTAGAGAAGAAAGGAAAGAAGGCATTAATTGCTGAGCCTACAAAAATTACATTGCAAAAACCTAAGCTTGTATCATCACCCATTCCTAGGCCAAGAACAAGGGTAGTATCTATAGTTTTAGCTACCAAGCCTCTAAGAAAAACCCCTACATTAGGGAAGAGAAAAATAGTTTATCCTAAGGAAATGTTGAGTAAAATAAGGAAGAAGTCAAGAAGAAAACTTATCTTGGAGAAGGATGATGAGGAAATAGAGAGTGATGAGGAAATCAAGAAAAAGTCACCAATACAGAGAAAAACACTTACTTTGGATGAAATATGCCACAACATCAAGAGCTCTACTGGTCTTGTAGGTTTTAAACAAATAAAATTTGAGAAGATGAGCATACAAGACAAGGATAAAATTGAAGGAGCAATGCTTGAGATGCTCTTCACATTCAAGATGTTACCAATACAAATGGGGAACTTGATCCCTAATGAGTTATACAAGAGGATAGCATGGAAATGGGAATATTCCCTTATGACCAAGAAGTAGATTAGGGAAAGCACACTAGCCCAAGTCATACCATATCTATCCCATGCTAGAATTCAAGAATTCATTGAGCAGTATAGGAATAGATTCATTCCTAAGATCATGGTATACAAAATTATTCAACACAAGGTTGATGATGTTGTGAAACAAATTTTAAAGGTATGGAAGATCATTTTTGGTCTTATAGTAGATAAAGATGCACAATAGGAAGCTAGCATATCTATGGGTGTTGAGCTAGATAAAAAATATGTCAGTGAACCACATATTCAGGAGGAAGAAGCCCCAAAGATAGATAAATTTGAAAAGTTAGCTGAAGTAACTATTTTTGACATCACTGAGGATACCCCAGTGAAGACTTGGGTATTGACTAAGGAAGATATACAAGCCAAGGAAGAAAAAGATACATCTTTACTGAGTGGAAATCCTATGATATTACATGTAATATATTATCCACAAATTGGGGATACATCAACTATTGACATTACCTCTTCTAGTCCAAAAATTGTTATAGTTAACATGCTCGTTGGTCTCAATACACTTGAGGCACAGGACAAGTCAGTAACTACACCTTAGTCTACATTTTCCAAGGAGCCACATAAAGGGAAATAAGAAAAATCTACATTAGTTCTTTTCAATCCTCATGTGGAGGAAAGGGAAACAAAAGAGAAGAAGATAGAAAAATAAATTGACATTCAAGAGCCTAAGGAGCATGAGGCAATAAAATCTCTTGTACAAATGTTGAGTGGAACAACACCAAAGAAGAAGACACATAAAAATAAGGTGAAATCTCCTACAACATAGGTGACACTCAAATAAGTTATTGTGATTCTGAAATGGGACATAGATAACTTATCCTATGAATAGATGCAAATTTTTCAAGATCTACTGAAGAAGAAGATAAAATAGGATGAAATGAGAAGGAAATATTAGAAAAAGCAAGTACTTCATGAAATTAAAGTTATTTTCATTTATGCTTTTGACATGACTGATGTTAATGACTCTGACCCCATATTGGAACAACTTGTCCATATAGTCAAGAAAGTGACTGATGATGAGAGTGAGGAAAATGAAAAGTTATTGCAGTGGTCAAGAATAAAATTTGAGACCAGGGTACTAAATAAGGTCTTTGCTGAGATAGCAATGAAACAGGTAGAGCTTTCTACCCTAATATTGAATTCAAAAGAAGTTGTACTAAATGCACAATCTTTTTAAAAGAAATTGTGTAATGTAGAAGAAGTTGCAAAAGATAACTAGGAGATGGTAGATAAACTACAACTAGATATAAAGTCTACAGGTCACTCATTGAGTTTGGATGCAAGTTTTAGCTCTACACATTATGCCAAGCTTCTACATGCTCAAGGGAGGATAGCCAAGTTGATGGTTAATGATGGTAAGATAAGGGCTCACTTACTCTCTATTAAAACAATGTTGACACCTCACCTAGAGGCCATACAAAGAGAGTTATCTAAGGCAAATGAATTAGTATAGAAAGATCCTCATCTTTCTACTACCGAGAGCCTAGTTGACCTAGCTACTGAGCTAGAAGTAAAATCAAAGGGTTTGAAGATTGCAACATTCAGTTGGGACACTGCATTGTACATGGTCATGATGCTTCATAAACCATTTCTAGAAAAGACATTACAAGCTCCCTATAAATGAAGAACTTCTTTATTTTTGGCCATCAGTTTATAGAGACCTTAACCTCTTAATAGCTTTGTGGGTTTGATCTCTACGTCAAACTCCTACACTTTTTCTACCCAACTAGTTATGTTGTTAATGGCTACTTCATGTTGAGTAAGGATACTCTTTACGATCATGTTCAGAATGAAAAATATAGAATGCAAATGAAGGATGTAATACCAAAATTGCTTGACTTCCTTCACCACTAAAAATGCCTATTTTTTCAGTTTGGGAATAACACAACTCATGTTTCTTAAGCAGTACACTCATGAAAGAAATTGGTACTTCTTCATCTTTTTCATTCTTCTATAACAACACTCCAGACATTGTGTGTTCTGATGCATAGCAATAGATGATAACATCTTTTTTGAAATCTGAGTGTATTAATGTTCAAGCATTGGCTATAGCTTCTTTTATCTTCCCAAAAGATTTGGTAGCTAGTTCATGCCACTTGAAATTCTTCTTTTCACTTAATAGGTCCACCATTGGCTTTGAAGTCTTGGAAAAATTAGGAACGAACTTCCTCAAGAAATTCACTTGACCAAAGAAAGACTTTATCCCCTTTTGATTAATAGGGAGACACAATTTTTGGATGGTTTTTACTCTTTCTAGATCAATTTTAATACCTTCCTTTGAAACTAAATGACCCAACAACTTTCCTTCTATCACATAGAAGATTGACTTCTTTAGATTTAAAGAAACACCATGATCCCTACACCTTTATAAAACCTTCTTCAAGTCTCTTAGATTCTTCTTACACCTCCTGGAGAACACTATCATGTCATTTAAATAAATAGTAATGGTTTTATTTAACAAGTGGCCAAAAGTATAATTCATAGCCCTCTAAAATGTGGCTCCAACATTAATCAGTCCAAAAGGCATTCTTCTATAGGAGAACATGCCTCACAGTGTGGTAAAAGCCATCTTATGTTGATCTTCCTCTATGACACTGATCTAGTTATAGCCTAAAAATCCACCAAGTAATGACATCATCTTTGACCTAGTTATAGTCTGAAGAATCTGATCCATCATAGGCAAAGAAAAGTTATCCTTAAGGCTTGGCTGATTGAGGTTTCTAAAATCCACACATATTCTAATCTCTCCAATCCATTTCTGCACAAGAACAATGTTAGCCACCCACGTAGAATGATGGATGGGGAAGATAATGTTTGCCTGAAACATTTTGTAAATCTCTTTAAAAATAGCATCCGCCACCTTTGGATTATAGGTCCTCAATTTTTGATGGAAAGGAGATGTACTTGGTTTCAAAGGAATATGGTGTGTAAACTATCCTTGTGTGAAATTCTTCAAATCATCATAAGTCCAAGTGAAAGCATCTCCATACTCTTTTAACAGCTTGGTAAATTGACCCTCTTATCTTTATCACAACATACCCCTAGATTTACCAACTTGGGATTAAATTCATTCCCAATGTTAATTTTTTCATATTCACCCGAAGGGACATTATCTACTATGACAGGTTGGTTTAAATAACAATCCCTTCTATCAAAAAGCTTTTCTAACTCCACTAGTCCTTTTGGTATGGAGATACCTTTAAGTTGAACCACTTCTTTTGAGGAGCTGACTTCTTTTCCTGGATAGAATCCATGACACTTAGATTATGATCCTTCATAGTAATTAGTGGAGAATTTGTCCAACCCTTGTAGAAATTCATTAATGTGGGCATCATCTCTAAAAAATTTCTAAGAACAAGAATTATCAAGTACACTGGGTCTATGTATAACCTCAATTGTATAATG
This sequence comes from Chamaecyparis obtusa, assembly GCA_027943335.1. Classification (NCBI taxonomy): domain Eukaryota; kingdom Viridiplantae; phylum Streptophyta; class Pinopsida; order Cupressales; family Cupressaceae; genus Chamaecyparis; species Chamaecyparis obtusa. Next base: position 9,395 of record BSBK01005987.1, read on the forward strand.
GTCCTCTATGAAGTCCAGATGTGGTATCATCAAAGATGTTGATCCTACAAGAGAATCAACCCTTGAGTTATATTCTCTGGGAATTACCTCTATTGAAAAAGCTTCAAACCACTCAAGTTCATCCTAAACCCTATTTCTGTAATGCTTGAGTCTCTCATTCTTTACTGAGAATAAGTTCTTAACTTGTTTAACAATTAGCTCTGCATCACCATATGCCTTTAAAATCTTAATGCCCTTTTTCTTTGCTTCTTCTAGACCCAACAAAAAGGCTTCATATTCTATTGTGTTGTTCATGTTCTCAAATTCAAGCTTAAATGAAAAAGGGAGTTTGAGACTAGAAGGGGAAATAAGGACTACCCCTACCTCTAAGCCTGTGGAGGAGCAACTGCCATCAAATTCAAGAATCCAAGGAACTTCTTCATCCACAACAATAGGACTTGGGACATCATACTCAAATAAGATAACATAGTTAGGAAACTCAGACTCTTGATACAAAATTTGAGATTTGGGATCTTCTAAGGGAAAAATAGTGTACTTGGACTTGGGCTCTAGGAGTACAGTAGCCTTCTTATTTCCTATAGGGACTATGGCCTAAGACCAATCCAATTTTATCTCACCACCAAGATCTCTACAAAAGGTTATGCTTAGGAACACTCCATAGCTAGCTGGAATATCAGCTACTAAGATGGTTAGCTTCAATCTTTTATCAAGAAAAGCTGCTAAAGGAACTTGAGCATCCTTGATTTGACCTATGAGTGGGACCTGCTTAGCATCCATGGAATAGCAATGATAAAAGGTTTCAGTCATGGGAAGATCTAATGCTTTGGCTATAGAGGATGATGATATTATCTGAGGCCCCTAAATCAATGATAAAATTGTTTAGTTTGAAGCCATGGATAAATAAAGATACATTGAAAGGTTCTAGTTTCAAACTAGAGGGAATAGTAGAAATGGGCTTATCTATAGGCTTTTGTTCAACTTTGTCATCTTTCTTTATACACTCCCCTTTAAAACATGCATTATTAGTCTATTGAGCCTTAGATTCAATAAAGGAGCCTTTGACATAATTGACCAATTTATCTAACTCCTAAGCATTTATTTTTAAGTAATCTACACTAGAGATTTGTTCTATGGAAATTTTACAAAATTCAACTATACTAAAAGAAGATTTAGATTCAGACCTTTTCAAGATTTGTACCTTTGGTCCACTTGTCTTTAGGACCTTGTGATTTTCATTGGCCTAACTTCCAATACCCTTGGTTGTTGTATTTGACCAATTATTTTCTTTTCCTCCACACTGACTTCTTGTCAAAACTGAGCAAGAGGTATCCTCTAAAGTTACCAATATGTCACCACCCCTTTTGGAGTCTGATTCATATTCAAGATAGAAATTTCCAAAGTCACCAGGTATTTTAGAGGATAAGTCTTCAATAGTCACCTTCATTGCATCTTCTTTTTTTAGCTTCAAGCTATTCATATCATATATTTTCAGGGCATGAAATCCCTTTATGCTCATTAGTAAGATGGAAAACACACATATTACCTTTATTTGGTGGAGGTTCAATTTGCAATCTCTACTATGAAGGAGGCAAATTGAATTATCTTCCCAAGCTTGAGGCTCCTTGAGTTGGGTATTTACATGGGATATCTTAATAAGGACTAGTAGCTTTAGGCAATTTCTGCTTGATTGTTATTAGGTCATTCATTAGTCTTTGAATCATAGGGTCTGATGAGGAGGAGGTGGAAGGCTGAGAACCAAGTGTTTGTACATCTTTTCTCCATTTTCCACTTGCTATGAGTATTACCCAAATTTCCTATTCCATACAATTTTGGCCAACAACCTAGGCTCTATCTAGAAGTCTTCATTTTTCATTAAACCCTATTGAACACCTTGAGAAATTTTCATGGTTCTATTCCTTTTCCTTTGGTCTCTACAAATTGTTAACTCTCTGGTCTGGAGGCCATTAATTTTGAAAAATATGACTATTGGAGGTAAAAAACCTTAGAAACCCTATCTCCTATTCTATTTCACCATTACTTTTCCAATCACTTAAGCCTTCATATTCCCATGTGTTCTTTTTTGTGGTTGGTTAGTCACGAGATCTCTAAAGCTCAACCGGATATACCTTTTTGTTTCCTGATCCCGTGACTTCCTTTTATCTCTTAATCTCCTGATTGGATGGCATATTCCTTTTCCTTTTGGTGACTTAGGGATTTCACTTTGTTTGGGCAATTTCTTAATATAACCCAGAGTCAAAAATTCTTTGGGCAATCTAGCAACTAAGGTGTTTTCCCTAACTATAGGTATAACTTCTGTTAGAGCCAAGTTAAGTTTTTCCTATTACCCAAAATTTCTTGTTCAATACAATTTTGGCCATAGGTTGGGGTCTATCCAACAATTTTATAAAACCCTAAGAAATTTTCATGGTTCTCTACCTCTTCCTCTATTCTCTACAAATTGATTCAAACTCTCTAGTTTGATAGCCTTTAAATTTTAAAAATGTGACTGTTAGAAGCAAAAAACCCTAAAAACCCTACGACTGGTTCTATTTCACCATTACCTTTTTTGGTCACCTTAAGCCTTCATATTCCCATGTGTTCTTTTTTTTGGTTGGTTAGTCATGAGATTTCTAAAGCTCGGCCGAATATACCTTTTTGTTTCCTAATCCCACGACATCCTTTTATCTCTTAATCCCAAGAAAATTTGGATTGAATATTCCTTTTCCTTCTGGTGAATCAATGAAATCCCTTTAGTCACAAAGTCTCATAATGGTAATGATTTAAGTTAATATGTCAGGTGACTTGGAGGTTTAAAGGTTGGTCGCTAGATCTCTGAATTCAAATACCAAGGTAAAAGCTAAGATAAAGGGTCTTCAGTCAGGAAGTCTCATGATCAAACCCATGGCTCACAAAAGGTCATGAGACTTAGAATTTTGCACAGTCACCCAATCTCTAGATCATCCATGGTCAAGCATGATTTGAGTTAATACCAGAATAGTTGGCAATTGTCAGAGCTAATAAAGCAGTCAAAAGGAAATGAAAGAGTAACACATGTTGGTGGGGCCCAGTGGGTAGTATTCCTTTTGATCCTGCAATTGTTGAATGACTGTAAGGAATATTCTTACCCCTTGTGATCATATGACAACTATCGATTCTCTCTCCAACTCAGTGCTCCTATTGGGTGGGTCCACTTGCTAGATAGTGTGACATGCTCATGTTTCATTGGCCAAGTTAGATGGTGACAAGGACATGCCAGTGGGTGTAATACCCCAAAATTGGTACCTATTTAATTTCATCAATTTTGGTGCATTATCTCAATTTTACATCACCAAAGTCCTAGTTCCCTAGGCAATTTTCTCTCTCCTACCTGACTTAATTTGACTTGATGTCAATTGCAAAGACCATAAATTGCAATAATCAAATATTAATATTAATTCCTAAAGTCCTTGACTTTAATTAGCTAAATTACCTCTATGATAATTTATTTTAGCTCTCAAGTCCTAAGCATTCTGAATTAAATTAAAATCTACCCCTTTGGCTAATTACCCTTAAAAAGGAATTAATAAATATTTAGTTAATTGAATGGACACTTCTTTATTTGAATTTAATAATTCAAATTACTCGAAAGGTTACTTCCCACATGTGGCAAATTTCATTCTTTTAATTAAATAATTCATACCTTTTTGTCTCAAAGGGGAATGAAGAGTCAGGAGTTTCAAATCAAGAAACTCTTCATTCCTCTCTGGGCTTCTCTATTTAATGAACCTCTTTTTCTCATCCAAGAGAGAGCAGTTTTTGAGAGCATCTACACTATAGGCATTTTTTAGTCTCATTTGATTCATTGTTTTCAAAGCTTTTTATTGCATTTATTAGATTAATGTCTCATTATTAGTATAATCTTTGCATCACATTTTAGACTAAATTTTCTTATTTGTTCTTAGTTTAATATCATATTTGTTTCAAGTTCTTAGATTAAGTTGCATCTCATCTTTATTTTCAAGCTCTTAGATTAATTGCATCCTAATTCTTAGATTAAATTGCACTTCATCTTAGATTAATTTCATCTTTATAATCTTTATTTCTTCTTGGAAATCCTCCATTGTTGAATTGGTCTCCCGGCTGTTGGTTCTCATTCTGAGAGTATTCAAACACCCCATTCACATAGGAGGCAACAGGTCGCCTCACCATGGAATTTGGATTGAGGTCTTCATACTCTCTCCCTAATTCTATCAAGTGAATAATGACCATGTTGTGTTGTACATTATTGAGAGGTCACATTCAGTCACATACATTTTGGCGCCCACTGTGGGGCAGAAAAGATCAATTTCTGGCCTCATTCTTGATTGGTTTTTCAATTTTAGTGTTGGTTTCAGGCCTTGTATGGCCATGTACATCCTTAAAACCTTGTAATATAGTAATTTATGGATATAATGATGAATAATATTTCTCATTCTTTTGGTTTGGTTAATTTTTAAAAAGAAATGAATAAGTTATGATCATTTTGGTGAAAGTGGATATTTACAGATTTGAGATTCTCTGAATACAATTAGATTGAAACGTCTAGTATGGAAAAATTGTGAAGAATCAGGACTTCCAATAATATTCATTGGAAAGATATATGAATTATATTTTATTTCCTTTTTGTTTGAGTCATTTTGATGCAGGTTTGTGAAAGTTATGGGCATTTGAGTGAAAATTGGTTTTTAACAATCTGTATTGGAGTTGCAGGCAATGATTTATTCTTAGAAAATGATTTATGAATGGGAAAAATAAATGGCTTGCATATTTGGAAACTAGATTCATTATTAGTTACTATGAAATTGGTTTAGTTTCAATTGGATTCTTTTTTAGAAAGGTATGTGATTCCCTAGGCAGGGCCTGGTGTTTTAAATCTGGTTTATGATAGAAAAATGGCAGTCTGAAAAAGTTATTGGTTGAGGAACCAAATTGAATCATAAGACCTTTTAATTTTGGGAAATGGTATTTCTTGATGTTGGATAAAAACTTTATTCTTTCCAAAAATTTTAATATTGTGATTTTGTGAGTCAAATAAATCAATCTTTAAAGACTGTCTTGAAGACAACAATGTTACATATCTTATAGTTTGCCATTGATTTGTCTTGATTCTGCACTTTCAGATGTGTGCTAAATGATGGATTGCAGATCTTTGGACCTAAGGTGAGTTCTTAAAATCTCTATAATACTTTTTTTGGGCATAAAATTAATCTCTCATGTGTTTGGCTTGAGTGTTACATGCTTTCATAGAATGTTTTTCAATTGATGCTCTTAATGGGAAATGAACAAGCATAGATTTGCTTTCATACAAGTTTATGTAAGTGAATGCTTGTGTTCAAACCTTAAGTAATTCTTGGTTCCAATATCAAATATATCATTGAGTGATTGAGGGCATGGATTCATTCCTTTTTTACATGAAGACTTAAATGCACCACTTTGTGGACTCACTTCATGTTTAATTGGAAAGTTAAATATTCCATGATTCAAACCCTTTTGCACTTATGAGTAGTATTGATTAGCAATCTTAGATTATTTGTGATTGATCTAGATTGCTATCTTTGGTTATTGGAATCGCTCATCTGTCGACCCCTCATTTCACCCCATGGTTGTAAGGTCAGCACCACATTAAAGGGGAGGGGTCTACATAGAAAGAAGCATTAATTGTTCCACCAGGCAACCCTTTTGTGCTTTTTAGAACTCATTAGTTTTCTAAGGTGTGGACTCACTTTGAGTTTATGTGAAGAGTTAAATGTTCCACTTTTGGACTCACTTCACATTTACTTGAAGAGTTAAGTGTTCCACCTTTAGTGCTTTAAATACTTTTGATAGAGAATTACTTACTTTTTCATTTCTAGAAGGCCTGCTTGGGGATTTCATCACCTCAAGGGATGACCTTAACTCCCATGTTCTGACAGAGTATAAATATCAGGAGGTGAATCCAAAGACACCTCTCTTGGGAATGAGTTAGATTTCACTCTTGGCTAAGCCTCAAAGAACTTTATACCCTTGAGAAGTGAAGGAGGAGATTTGGCTTACTGTCTCCTCCTGGCTGTGTGATTTTGGATTCTTCTCATCTACAGATTTGTGCCTCATGTACCTTGCATATATCAAGGACTCCCTTTATAAAATCCATGTATATCCTTGTAGACAACTTTCTAGGATGTTGTTGTGTTCTAAGTGCTTGCTAAAACATTTTCAAGAACATACACAAGTAGAGTCCTTAAGGAGTAGAAATACTAAGTCACTATTCCTGTTCATGCACAAGGTTGCTTTGTCCCTTGCCCATTGCTTGAAGATTGTTTCCTTAAACTCCTTGATTGTTGTCTTATGTGCTTGATCAATGACATAAATCTGATCTACCTTTTTTCCCATGATCTATTTTTCTATTTTCCTATCGTTCATTGTTAGAAACTAGTTGTCTTGAGTTAGGAATCGATCGATCTTTGCTTTGAATCATGTTGTCTCTCATCTATTCATCTTATCTCTTTATGGCTTTTGTACCTCATGTTGTGATAGTCTTATCTCAGCTATTCTAGCCACATCTCTTTTTGATAATTCGTACCAGGTTCATCTTGCATCTTGGTTGTTCTAGCCATTTATCTCCTTTTTGTTATCTTAGAGACAGAGTCTAGCTCTATCCTAAATCTTTGCTCGTTAAATCTTCATCTATGACTATCATGACTCAAAGTGGAAAGACTTATCCCATTCAGAATGCTGATCAAGATCAAAGTAAACCTTGTAATCGAGACATAGGTCATCTTGAATTTGTTATGAAATCTAAACTTTGTGAGAGATCCTCACATTCCTCCTCATTCCAAGAGTATTACAATCCATTGTTTTAGATACAGTCTGACCTATTATTTCAAGAATATTATAACCAATTGTTTCAAGACCAGCAAGACTCTGAAGGGTCACTTTCTAAAATCAAACTTATTGATTCTTTTGAACCTATCGACTCTTTCATGATCTCTTAGAATACTACCAACAATATCGGAGATCCATTCCCCTTCCCAAGGATAGATAAATTCAGCACTAGTCATAAGCAATCTCCAAATGACCAAGGTCATGATCAGTCTCTAAATGACAAGAGTTATGATCAATCCCACAATATTCAATATTTGGTCAACATCTAGGACCTTTACAATTTGAAACAATGACAAGGGGAGCCTCTCCTAACATTTCTCCAGAGATGGAGACAACTATGCATGAAGTATCTGCATGAATTACCCAAGTCTAAAAGGCTTGATATCTTCTTGGACAATCTTGTCCTAGATTTTGGATACCAAGTATGATTACAAGGTCCCCTCACTTTTGACAATATGATTAGGTGGGTTGTGAGGATAGAAGCGTTTATGGTCAAGAAGGGAGAATTGACTTTGAATAAAGACAAAAAGAAAGGACCTTCCTCCTTGAACAAGGATAAGGATAAGATTGTCAACAAAAACATAGATGTTATGAATAACAAGGTTGTTGACAATGTGATGCCAAAACCCTTAAAGTCTATCTTTAATCTCAGCTCTAGCATGCAAATAGTCAATGCCACTAAGAAGGCTACAACGAAAGCTCAACCACCTTCTAGATTTGCTAGAAACAAACCTTGGATCTCTCACTATGACATGATCATTGCTCCAAGGAGTGAGGATACTCCTAAACCCAAAGCTCCCTTTATCTTGTGAGGCCCTGCACCTCCCTTGTATAACTCCACACAGTCTCTATCTTGTGCAAACAGTATCACTCAATCTCATGCAAAGATCATGCTCAAAGGTCCCGATCCCTCGACATCTAGACCAAAAATATCTATGGATAAAGCCCTCATTGAGGAAAACATCCCTAAAGATCTCAATCTTGACCAATTTCAATCTATGGTGGGTCACTTGACTTCACCTCATTATTTATCCTTCTCTGAAGAAGATGATCACTTGCTGAGCCACCCGCATAATGCTCTCCTACACACTGAAGTTATGATAGGCCCTAAGAGTATCCCTCGTGTCCTCATTAACAATAGCGCTAGCCAAAATACTTTCTCTACTAAGATGCTTACCCAAATGATAGACAACTTTGTTCCCACCAATAGAGATTCCACTAAGTTCTATGATGCTAAGCTAAAAGAAATAGAAAAGACCTTGAAGATCAAAGATATTGGCATGGGGGAATATCAGTTTGATTCCAGGTTGACATTGACAACTCTCCCTCCATCTCCACATTCCTATGAGGAACCTTTTGAAGATGGATTTGGTATTAGCTATCAGAGCTATGAGCTTGACCAAACTAGCTGCAACTTGCACTCACATGAAGAAACATAGATTCAGCCTATGACATATGAAAGACCTATGAATGATCAAAATTTTGATTCATACTACCAGAAAGAGTCTTATCTACCTTCTCAAGTGCTTCAAGAACATGATCTTGGTCCTCACTAGGAGGATTTTATACACTCTACTGAACATATTTCTACTACTACAACTACTACTAAATATGTCATTTCCTCTAATGGCACACATACTGATTGGGAGAAACTATTGGGTGCTTCCCTTATCTTGGGTATGCCTATTCTAGATTGTTCCACCACTTCTACTATTGAACAAACTCCTACTGCTGCCAACTCCAATGGCACACATACTGATTGGGAGCAACTATTGGATGCTTCCCTCCTCTTGGGTATGCCTCAAGGTATGCCTATTCCAAATTACTTTGTTGCTTCTACTACTAAACATGATCCTATTATTAAAGAAACACTTCCTATATTAGATGACAACAATGAAGAAAGTCTACCTCTGAATATGTCTCTAGCTGAATGGGACTCTATATCAGATGCCACTACAAAGATACTAGTTGATGCTAAACACAAATATGTTGCTCCTACCAACTCTGAAAGAGGAGGAAGTTCCAATCCTCTAGATCAAGCTATTGATGATGATCCTTTCCACCCTCCTATGGAGATCATTCCTATGGCTCCTAGGCCATCTACTCCAAGCTACACTCCTACTAGTCCTACAAATCATGGGTATGTAAGACCCCATTCTATTACAAATTCATGGAATATTGGTAGATCCAGAATTGAAATGGTTCCTATTCATGCACTCTTACCACCTAAAAGGGGACCTAACTCTTGGAATAGACCATCTTGGTTAGGCTCACATAATATCCCTCCAAACTTATCCGACTCTTCTAAAATGAATCACAATCAACAATGCTCTATGGAAGATTACTTTATTGATTTATCTGATGCATTCATGAATGATGAGGATGATACTGATATATTTTCACTTGAGCCCATCCCATTGACTTCTCTTCCCCCTTCATCTCCCTGAAAAGTGGCCTATCCACTTCCATCTCCATCTCTCCACCTAAACCAGTCATATAAGCCTTTTTCATCCACAATTACTGAGTCTTTTGGAAGTAACTTGGATGTACAACATAAAATAAAAAATAATAAGAATCCACTTATATCTCAAGGTCACCATGTCCCATCTAATCGACATGTGACTCCGAAGAAAGAAAAAAGCAATAGAGGTGTTGAAAAGACCACAAAGGTCCTCAAAGAGAAGAAGACAATCAAAAGCCAAAAAATAAATAAAAATTGGATCTTGAAATCCATCTTACAGGCATTGTCATCAAAAGCACCTCAAAGTAAAGAAGAAAAAGTTCAAAAGCTATGTGGGTTCCAAAAAAAGGAAAATCAAAGTTTCCATTCAAGCTTCCAAAATTCTCATGCTTCCCTCCATTCCATTGCCCTTTCCTCTCATACTTTACCCTCTTCACTCCATCTTGCCTTGTCCCAAAGTGCATATCAGCATCTCCTCATTGCTAATGACATGACTAAGAGAAATCTAGAATGTACTCTCCCTAAGCATTTAGAGCGTGGTAAATTTGATAAAGAGTTAAGATGTGTCCACGAGGATGTTTTTGAGTCTCACTTAAGTGATCTTTCCTTGACTATGGATCTCTCAATAGTTGGACACTACTAGTTGGATCTCCTGTTACTGCTACAACATCTGGTTCTAATTCTACAACTTCTCGGTTGCCTACTGCTATAAATACTACATTCTCAAATATTCCTACTGAAGGAGAGAAACTCAAAGAGCCCATCAATGCTCTTCATTTGAAGAAGTTCTACAGTTGAAATTCTCTATGTGCTCATGTACATACTTATTGGTCCTGAAAAAAATCCTTTAAATGGTATATTCTCAAAAAATCCTAAAAATTGCAAAATGTCTTGAAAAAATGATCATCTTAGTGAAAACCTAGCAAACAGGTGCTTTGATGTATCTATTATCCTAGTGAAAACTTGGTAAACAGGTGCCTTGATAATACTCAAAAAAAATGAAAAGATCAAAAATACAAAAAAATGAGATATTAAAAAAATACAAAAAAAGAGAAAAAAGAGAATAGTACAAAAAAATTGAAAAAGAGAAAAATGTGCCATTGATGAAAACCTGGTAAACAAGCATCATGGTAGCAAAAATAGAATATTTGCCAAGATGGTGAAAACCTGGTAAATAGGTGCCTCTTGTTTTCCTAAAGTAGCATCTTCTCTCGACGTCGCTTGGCTCTTAGTTTCTTGCTTTAGTTTGCTTCCTTTGTTTCCTGCTTTAGTTTGCTAGCTCATGCCTTGCTTTCAGTGTGTTCAAGATTTTGCTTGACTCTTCATAGATTGGAACTGGTTCACACTTGGGGGCACCTACTTGGTCTAGGGGGAATTGTCCTATCACTTTCAAAAACTCTTTTTGAGCATTGGTCACCAGTGGTTCTCACTGTTTCTGCCTGTTGATGCTTAGCTACTTTTGAGATTTATCTCCTTGAGAGTCTTTTGTGTATCAGTCGCCAGTAGTTCCTACTGTGCCTACCTACTGATACCTAGCTTTTGTTCGATCTCTCTTCTTTGGGATTTATCCCTTACATCAGTCACCAGTGGTTCTCACTGTGTCTACCTACTGATGTTTTTCTAGTATATATGAGATTTCTCACTTTGAGGATCTCTCTCATATCGGTCACCAGTGGCTCTCACTATGTTTGCCTGCTGATACTTCATTAGCTTCCTAATATTTTCTTGAGACTTTGTCTCTTGCGATGGTCACCAATGATTTTCACTATGTCTGCCTACTGTCACTATCTTGTTGAGACTTCAAACATTGTATGTTTCCGAGTCGACTTCAATTCACTTGAACACAAATGTAAACTAAAACTAAAACTCTTTGTGTGTTCCTGTGTAGTGTACTAATCTTTTCTCTTTCTTTTTTGTTTGCTTTATCATTTCCCCTTGAGTGAATCTAAGATTTCTTTCTTGACTGAGAAACACAAAGACTGGGGGCATGATCTTTTCTTTGTTTTCTGCTTGTTGGTTTAGTTCCAATGATCCAAGAAATCTACATAAGAGGGGTGTCTATCTATAAGAGCCTTCATCTCGTATTGGATGGCCATGCATACCTCAACTCCTTTTATATGTATGCCTTGGTGAGGTTGGTTCTTCTCATTTGTTTTGAGTGACTTCTTTTGCTACATTTGGAATTGCCAACGCTCGTCTTACTAAGTGAACGTAGGGGTCACTGCGAGCACTCTTTGGCAAAAGAAATATCTCTAGTGTGTTTGGTGTGTTTTTTCACAAGAGACATTCAGGTCATTCTAGCAAATGTTCTTTGATGCTTATGTTAACTTGCTAAATTAAAAGGAATAGGTGTTCAAGTCATTCTGGCTTCTTGTGCCTTAATGCTTACACCTCATTCTAAAAAATTTAAGACTTATGTCATATTCATATTCTCATGTTGGGGAGAATTGTATGGAATCTTGTGATTGTCCCATGCTTAAACAAACTCAATGATGATAAATATGATGAGTCCAACAGCCGAGTCCAGAGGATTGCATTTGTTCATCCTAGGCTTGCATTTAGACTTGCATCTTTCATTCTAGGCTTGCATTTGGAGTGCTTTCTTGTTGCTCTCTTGATTGCTTTCTTATGGATCTTCTCATCAAAGGTTCTCATATTTTGTCCCAATCTCATCTTGGCTGCATCCTTTTTCAGGATCAAAATCAAAATCTAACATCTCTAAGTGGCTCAAAATTGCATTTTAAATATTGGACTCCTTCTGGATCGGATGCTTGTGCAGTCAGCCTTCTGGTGTCATCTTCCTGCCAGATCCTCATCTTTGCATCATTTTTTCAAATCTTTTCTTCTTTTCATCAAGTCAACCCTAGTCAAAATTTGGTCAACCATGGTCAACTATGGTCAAACTTGGTCAATAAGACCTCTACTTTGCTCTGATTCACTTCTACAGCTTTGCGAATCTAGTCTAATTGCTTTTGCTCTGAAATCTCTTGTTGTTTATCATCCTTCTGACATGTCATTTTTTGATTTCGCTCCCAAGGGGGTAGGATGATTACATCATTTGAATCTTGTTGAATCTATTCTTGAATCAGTCTGATTTGAATCATCAGTCCTCATTGCTAGGGGCATCTTCATGCCTTGCATCTTGTCATCTGGAAATCTATCTCTTAGGTATCTGAGCAATCTAACTCAGATCCTTGAGGAACATTCTTCATTCTGGAGATGGTTCTTGAAATCTATTGGGTATTGGGGCAATCTAACCCTGATTCTTGGGAGTCAATCTTCATTTTGGAGATGACTCTCGAAATCTCTTTTAGACCGTTATCTGGGTAATCAAACTTGGGTCTCAGAGGGCTGAGCTTCATATTGAGGCAATCTAACCTTGATGCTAGAGATAGTCCTAATCTACATCTAAATCTCACTCTGGGGCATTGGGGCAATCTAATCTCGATTCTTGTCTCTCTCAAGAACCATTGTCTTTGCAATCTAACTTAGACTTTGGAAAATTCATGCTTTGATCTACTTTCATCTGTCACTTCAGACTATTCTTTGAATCAATGTGCTACTCACACATCAATTCAAAGAGGGGCAAATGTAATACCTCAAAATTGGCACCTATTTAATTTCATCAATTTTGGTGCATTATCTCAATTTTACATCACCAAAGTCCTAGTTCCCTAGGTAATTTTCTCTCTCCTACCTGACTTAATTTCACTTGATGTCAATTGCAAAGACCATAAATTGAAATAATCAAATATTAATATTAATTCCTAAAGTCATTGACTTTAATTAGCTAAATTACCTCTATGATAATTTAATTTAGTTCTAAAGTCCTAAGCACTTTGAATTAAATTAAAATCTACCCCTTTGGCTAATTACCCTTAAAAAGGAATTAATAAATATTTAGTTAATTGAATGGACACCTCTTTATTTGAATTTAATAATTCAAATTACTCGAAAGGTCACTCCCCACATGTGGCAAATTTCATTCTTTTAATTAAATAATTCATATCTTTTTATCTCAAAGGGGAATGAAGAGTCAGGAGTTTCAAATCAAGAAACTCTTCATTCCTCTCTGGGCTTCTCTATGTAATGAACCTCTTTTTCTCATTCAAGAGACATAAATTTTTGAGAGCATCTACACTATAGGCATTTTTAGTCTCATTTGATTCATTGTTTTCAAAGATTTTTATTGCATTTATTAGATTAATATCTCATTATTAGTATAATCTTTGCATCACATTTTAGACTAAATTTGCTTATTTGTTCTTAGTTTAATATCATATTTGTTTCAAGTTCTTACATTAAGTTGCATCTCATCTTTATTTTCAAGCTCTTATATTAATTGCATCCCCATTCTTAGATTAAATTGCACTTCATCTTAGATTGATTTCATCCTACTCATCTTTATTGCTTCTTGGAAATCCTCCATTGTTGAATTGGTCTCCCAGCTATTGGCTCTCATTCTAAGAGTATTCAAACACCCCATTCACATAGGAGGCAATAGGTCACCTCACCATGGAATTTGGATTGAGTTCTTCATACTCTCTCCCGAATTCTATCAAGTGAATAATGACCATGTTGTGTTGTGCATGATTTAGAGGTCACATTCAGCCACATACAGTGGGTACAATTTAGGTTCCAATTGTGCAGTGCGTCCTCTATTAGATATTCTTGATGTGTTTTCTTCTTATTGGTCGTTGGCTTGTGATGTTGAAAGTTGTTAGTGGGGCCAAGGTTTTTAGCATTGAGATAAGTTAAAACTTGATCAAGATTGATGGTTGTCACATTGCCGCTAAGAAAAAATGCTCGAGAGATATTCATCATGGCTATACAACAACTATCCAATGAAAATTTAAGTATGGTCATGGGTCCAAGGTGCTAATTGTGCTAAGGTGTTCATTTCTCAATGGTTTCCAACTAATGATGTGGCCAGTGAATTTTCAGAGGGATTTGTGAATATTGTGAAAAATGATCTATGCCGTTTGATTTGTGGGTAAATGATGAGATCGATGGCCATGTTTTAAACTAAAACTTGTTAGCCGTTGTTTTCAAATTTAAATATATTTATACAGGGTTTCATGTCAGTTTGTTGTAGCTGGTCATATGTGATGAAGTGGGTAGCCTGGGATTGATGTTTTTAGGACAGTTGTAGGTTAGAAAAATGATAAAGAAGATCTAGCTGGTCGTCACGTGTTGAGTTTTTTTCCCTAAAGTACCATGTCAGTGGTTTTTGCACTGAAGAAGCATTGAAGACTTGGCACCACCTATGACTAGTTATATTTTTAAAACTCAAATATCTACAAAGATTAGATTTAAACTTTTATGGTGTTTTCAACTTGCAATGAAGTAGATGGATCAAGGTAGCTAGTCTACAAATAGTTATGGTGATGGGAAATACATGCAGACACATATATTTGATCGACCAAGATATTTCAGGGATGCATTTATGATAAAAAAATGACAAAATTAGGGTTTCTATTATGCTATGAAAAATCTATGTAACCCTAATTAGTTTTTTCTCCTACTTGTGTGGAAAAAAGGAGATATATATATTAGTTTTAATAAGCAATTTTGCAGAAAATTTTACGATTGTAAAAGAGAGGTTTTATTACATAGGAGTTATCCATGGCATTTGTTCTGCCCTCTAGCTCTTACAGTTTGTAATCTTTCATTGATTTATCAGATTCAATAAAGGCTTTCCATGGCATCTTTTCTACCCTCAGGTCTTTCCCTTGTCTGTATTTCTCTTATTGAATATGATATGCTGGCTTTGTTAGAGAAATATTGGAGTTCCAGAGCCCTTCTTTCTTTCATCTTATTTGTGTACTATTATGTTTGATTAGATTTGAATGAATTTGTGGATATATTTCAATCCCCTATCATTATGTCACATTCCTGTGCCCTTTTGCTAAAGAGAATGTTTGCTTCTAGGTCACAATCCATGTCTTTTATTTAGACCTCTTTGTGAAACACTTATGCAAGCCTATTTAGGAAGATTGTGTTCTATTAGATCTAAGAGATTTCATGCTAATTTGGTCAATATATTGTGTTCATTTTAGTTTAGTGTATCACCTAGTAGGTAGTTTTCTTTCATTTATTTCCCTTCAGCATTCCTTCTATCCCTTTTCCCTCAAAGTTTTACTTTCATGTTGAAAAGAAAATTAAGGTGATTATCCAATAGGAACTAGCCTAGAATCTGGAGGTCTCATCTCAGTTAAAGCATAGGTCCCACAACTTGGAGATGATTCCCATGATATACTAGGTTATCAAGAATATGAGAGCTTGAATAGGGTGCAAACTTAGTGTATAACAATTTTGGCATGCCTTGTGGGACTATTAAGTTCAGATTTATGTTCAAGATGCTCCTATAAGTTCAAAATCTCAAATTCAAAGACACCTTACCTTGGGCATAACATTTCTAACTATTAATAAAAGAATTTTATCTACAAAGATTGTGGTATCTCTAATATACTGATTGCATAATACAGACTTTTAGAAGTTTTTCTATCAAGTATATCTGGTGAATCGACTAATTTCATAGATTCAGGCTAACCTTATTTAGAGTTTATGAGAAGGATTGAGACAAGGAGCTCAAAGCCCACTAAATTTTTAGAGTTTCACTTAAAAAGAAGCTACAAAGGTAGATCAACTTAGATAACATCCCCTTTAAGAAGAGTTCAGTCTACACCACCTAATACTTTAGAAAGGAGACCTTTTCCCTTTCATCTCAGAAGAAGAGGAAGATCTTTGACTAGAGATCTAGAAGAAGATTTAGATCCAGCATCAAATAGAACTCACATAGTTGCTACTTAGCAAATTCTAGCTCCTACAATGGCTAGATAGTTTACCTTTGAACCCTTCAACCAAGGAAGTCCATTGAACTTTGCTCAACATCATGAAGTGCCCTTGGTGGCACTAAAGAGTCTAGCTGATTTCACAAGTGAAGGACAAACAACAACTTTTGAACACATAAGAGATGTGACCACTATCTGCAGTATACACAATATAACACAAGAAGATGTGGCCACTAAGTTGTTAGCAACCTCTCTCAAAGGTAAAGCTCTTCAATGGTTTAGGACTCTAGTTGTTGGTTCTATTAATTCATGGGATGGATTAGGGGATGCATTGAAAAAGAGACCCTCAAGAACAAATGACAAATTATAAAAATAGATTCCTCAAGATATGGAATAGAATTCCAGTCTCAATAAGGCCATCAGCCAATCATGCTTTCTTATACTTCTTGCAAAGCTTGAATAATCAAATCTCTATCATGATCCAATCAATAGGTGGTACCACTTTACCCCAAGCTTTTGACATAGTTGTTACAGCTGAAAGTTTTTTAATCCAGGTAGCCATGATAGCAAGAAGGCCACCCATGCCCATCTTCCCTAATATTTAGCTCATTGAACCTCTACAAGTACCTCCTTTTACCCCTATTCCTACCATATTGGCACCTTAGGCTAGTGCTAGTAGTGACGAGATAAAGGCAAGTTTCTCTCAAGAACTACAAGGGATAAAGAATACTCAACAAAGTAGTTAGGAAGAAATGAAAAATCTCCTATAGACTCTAACTAAAGAGGTTACAAACCTAAAGAGGCAAGGGCAAGGAACCAGACCCCCCTTTCAGCCATAAGGCCAAGGTCCTAATCAACAATATCAGAATCAAGGAAAACCTTATCAACAAAATAGGCCACCATACCAAGGAGGTTATCAAGGAGCTTACCAAAAGAAAATTTTTAATCAAAGACCATTCCAACCATATAACCCTACACCTCTTAATTCTACAAATCTAGTTAGGGATGTGGTTCCTAGTCAAAATAATATGGTCCTAGATAATGAATGGTGCTTTCCTTGTAATCAACCTCACAATCAAGCCTCATGTTCAAATGTGTGCATGAATCAAGCCCTAATGGTTCAAAATACCTCACATACTCAATTAGAGGCCTCTTCTAGTGGATCAATTCCTCAACAAGAATCACAAGCTGATTAGACTACTCTTTTCAATTGGGAGCAACAAGACTTCAATGGAGTCAATGTTGAATCTTCCATTTCTGCCAACACAAGATCAAAGAAAAGAGCTCAAGACATGGAGCTAGTAGTTTCTGGGATTAAAGCTACTATATTTGTAGAACCACTATAGCCATTTGATGCTATCATATTTAAAAAGGCTCCCATCATTCCTATCAAAGAAGGCCAACTTTCCAAAGAAGTGGAACCCATCATAGTAAAAGCACAACAAAGAGTACATACTATGACACCTTTCAACATTGTAGATAGCATGAAGAAGGTAAATGTCACTATGTCTATGTGGGAATCATTAGCTATTCTAGGAAAACCTGAGATTTTGAAGAAATCAATGTGTGAAGTGACTACTCCCTAGCCTACAATTGATATAGCAAAACCAATATTGGTCAACACTGATCTAGAAAAAGAGGCTTCAAGTAGCAGTTCCAAAG
Organism: Chamaecyparis obtusa; assembly: GCA_027943335.1. Taxonomy (NCBI): domain Eukaryota; kingdom Viridiplantae; phylum Streptophyta; class Pinopsida; order Cupressales; family Cupressaceae; genus Chamaecyparis; species Chamaecyparis obtusa. Next base: position 27,191 of record BSBK01005987.1, read on the forward strand.
CAAGTTCCCTACAAGGTAGGAACTTAAAACCACCTCCCTTTAATTATCTTTAATTATTGGCCAGTATTTAGTGCATAATTATATCGTAGAAAGTGGACCCACCAGTACTGTGATGCCAAAAAAGGTGGCTAACCAAGTAGGACTTAAATATGAACCCTTCCAAATGAAGGTTAAACAACATGATGGATCCTCAATTAATAAAATAGGTGTAGCCAAAGATACTAGTTTGATCCTCCATGCAAGTCCCAATTTCTCCATCTGACTTGATATATATATCATAGATCTCCCTTGTTTATTTTCTATATGTTAGTCAAGGGAGTTTACAACCAAGATAAGAGCCTACCTTTTTTCTGACTAGTCTCACATGCTTTTCCACACAAGATATGGGACCAAGGTCACCATCAAATCTAAATCATTGGAAGCTCACCATATAGAACCATATGTGTCTAATGTGATCAATGCAAGCTGCCTTGCATTTGATAGAAATGACTTCCTAACAATCAAAGAAACAAACACTAAGATAGAAAATATCCTTGATATTTTACTAGATGAACTAGAATTAGAAAAGAGTTTAGAGGCCCAAGAAAATGTCATTTGGGATGCTAGCTTGGGAAGTTATCTAATACAAGAAAGTGGATTCATAGAGGCAAACCTTTTAAAGGAGAGTACTGATTTACAAAGTTAGAGTAATCAGGTTTGGGAATTTTTTTTTGATGGTGCTAGAAGAAAACATAGCTTTGGTGGTGTTGCTATGCTAGTCTCCCCAAAAGGAGAAAGATACTATACATCTTTTAGATTTAGTTTATCTTGCACTAGCAACACTACAAAGTATGAAAGCCTTGTAAATAGACTAGAATGGGCTAGAAAAAGAGGGATCAAGGCCCTAAAAGATTATGGTGATAGTGAGTTAGTAGTCAGCCAAGTGAGAGGGATAAGTACAACCAAAAATGACACCATAAAAGCATTCAAACATAGAGTTTAGGATGCAATTGAAGACTTTTTTGCTTTTAATATTGTTGCCATCCCTAGGAACTTAAATCAACATGTAGATAGATTAGCTACTGTTGGATCTCAATATGACATTCCTACTAGTATTTCAAAGGAAGAGACCCAACATCATATCAAAGTAATTATCAGACCTTCTATCCCTAATAATGATACTAATTGGCAAGTGTTTGACAATGATGAACAAATTCTATAGTTCTTGTTCAAAGAGGATGTCTTCTCAAAACATAACCAAGATAGATGATTTTTGAACTATGCTGACCAAGTGATACAACTTAGATCTCATAAGATGTGTAGAGGTCTTGTCACCTTAGAAGTTTTCTTTAACAAGGATGATAAAGTTAAAAAGAACAAAGCTAGCCTAGTAGTTCAACAAGAACATTGGGTTGAATTAGAGTTGGAACTAGGTAAAAGCTTACAATTTAGAAAAGTAAATACTAATTTGGACAAGCAAGCTTAGACACAATTGTCCATCCCTTGCTTAGCACACTATTTAACTAGTACCTAATGCCAAACCAGTAAGACAAAAGAAAAGGCCTATTAATCCCAACCTTGAGCCACTTATGCATAGAGAAGTGCTCAAATTGATAGAAAGCGATATTATCTACCCCATTAAACATAAATTTTGGGTTTCCAACCTTGTTCCTATTAGGAAGAAGAATGGGGAGTTGAGGTTATGTGTTGACTTCAAGGATCTTAACAAGGCCTCCTTAAAAGACCACCATCCATTACCCTCTATGGAACAAATCTTGCAATGTGTCTCTGGGTCTGAGACATTTTTATTATTGGATGGCTATTCAGCATAAAATCAAATCCTAGTTAATGAAGAGGATCAATACAAGACTATATTTACAACCAAGTGGGGAACCATGGCTTATCAAAAGAAGCCCTTTGGTTTGTTAGATCTAGGTGCTACATTTCAAAAGGAAATGGATATGGCCTTTAAAAGCCTCATGTACAAGTTTGTATTGGTCTACCTAGATGACATAATAATTTATTCAAAACATGCAATAGATCATATCAAACATCTGAGGAAGATCTTTGAAAGGTGTATCAAATTTTGGATATCTCTTAATCCCAAGAAATGTGTGTTTGCAGTTCATGGGGGGAAATTGTTATGATATATAGTGTCCAAGAAAGGAATCACAATAGACCCTGAAAGGATTGTACCCATCTTAGAACTTCCCTTGCCACATCACAAGAAGAGCCTTCAATCTTTCATAGGAAGGATTAACTTTGTTAGGTGTTTCTTGCCTAATATTGTAGATTTACTAAAACCTTTGATAACCAGGTTAAAGAAAAGTTTAGTTTTCAACTAGACTAAATAAGGAAAGGCCAATTTCTAAGCTATCAAAGAGGCCTTGACAGAAGCTCTTTCTCTATTAAACCTAACCTTCAGTAAGTATTTTATCCTTTATGCTTATAGAGGTCATGATGCTATATCTGCTATGTTGACCCAAGAAAACTCAGATGGATTGGAGCAACCTATTGCTTTCTTTAGCAAGGGTTTAGAAGAGTATGAACAAAGGTACTCTTTTGTGGAAAAGCATGTACTTGTTGTAGTAAAGAGTCTTAAAAAGTTTAGATATTTATTGACCCATAGCAAGGTACACTTGAAAGTTACTCATCCAAGTGTCAAAGAATTTTTTCTTTCCAAGGACCTAAACGATAAAAGAGCTAGTTGGATTACCAAAGTGATGGAGTATGACATTGATATCCAAAACACCATCCTAGTTAAAGGAACAGGTCTTTGTGAGCATTTGGAAGAGGATGAAAGTTCAAGAAAATCAGAGCAAATAGATGCATCTGTGGTTGTGCATTCTATAGAAGAACATGCCAAGGCAACAAGTTGGTTGCCTAACATGATTCATTTTTTGAAGACAGGACAATGTCCTAAAGACCTAGATTTAGCAAAAAGAAGATATTATAGATTACAATCTGTTCCCTTTGTGTTGATAGTTGAAGTTCTTTTTGGAAAGGATCACAATGGTGTCCTTTTGAGATGTATTTATTATGAAAAGATAGATGATGTCCTATTCGAATTTCATGATGGACCTTCTAGAGGTCATTTTTCTCCTATGACTACTAATTTTAAAATCATGAGTGTTGGATACTATTGGCCATCTATCTTCAAGGATAGTCATGATTATGTGAGAAAATGCATCAAATGTTCCATGTTTGGAGGCAAAGAAAGGCTTGTAGTTCTGCCCTTTAAGCCAATCAAAATAGAACAACCTTTCATGAGATGGGGCATAGACTTTATTGGCATGATTAATCCTCTATCTAGTGTAGGCTACAACTAGATAATCACTACAACAGATTATTTTTCTAGATAGACAAAAGTAGTTGCATTGAAAGAATCAAATGAGAGTGTTGTTTTAAGTTTTTATGATGACATAATTCATAGATTTGGCACTCTAGACTCCATAATATTAGATAATGCATTAGAATTCACAGGCCTTAAAGTCTCAGAATCAGAAATAAAAAATGGAATTCATCTAAGTACAAGTTCAAATTACTACCCTCAGGGCAATGGTTTGGTAGAATCAAGTAATAAGAACTTGATTAGGATAATGAAGAAGACTCTACAAGATAACCTAAGAGATTGGCATACTAAATTTAAATCTTCCTTATGGCTAGATAAGATAACCCCAAAGAAGATCATTGGGAATTCTCCTTACATGTTAGTGTATGGAAGAGAGTCTAAGCTATCCATTTCAACTAAATTTCCAGCTTTGGTCTTAGCCACTCAATATGTCCTATTTGAAGAAGGAGATTCCTTAGAAATTAGATATGCTCAGCTGATGGAGTTAGAAGAACTCAGAGACAAATCCATGAAAGATATGGACTTCCATAAGGTACAAACAAAGAAGAGTTTTGAAAAAAGAGCTAGGGCCAGAAGCTTCAAAATTGGAGATGTAGTTCTCAAATGGGATGAATTCAGATCAAAGCCTGGTAGACATACAAAATTTGATTCCTTTTGGGGAGGTCCATTTATCATCACTGAGTACAAGGGACCTAATGCTTTTCAGCTATCAAATCTTGGAGGAGATTCCTTTCCTATATTAGTTAATGGATTCCACTTGAAGCCTTGTTTTGAGGTTAATCCTTCCTTGTAAATCTCTATAAATATGTTTCCCTATTTTTCTATCCCTACTTTCTAGGTTAGTTTTTCCTATTTTCCAAGAAGTACTCGAGCACATTTCTCTTCCTCTTGGTTTCAAGTCTATCTCTCTGTCAAGAAATTTTTTGTGTTCTTGAGATGATTCCTATGCCTAATGAATTGTTTTAGGGCCACTGATCTAATGTCTAGTAGGCTGACGTCCATTAGAAATCACAAAAATGTTACGCAAAATTTCCTATTCCATACAATTTTGGCCACAGGCTGGGCTCTATCTAGTAATTTCATCAAACCCTAAGAAATTTTCATGGTTTTGTGCATCTTCCCCTAGTCTCTGCAAATTGATTCAAACTCTCTAGTTTGATAGCCATTAAGTTTGAAAAATGTGACCATTAGAGGCAAAAAACCCTATAAACCCTATGACTAATTCTATTTTTCCATTACCTTTTTCGGTCACCTTAAGCCTTCATATTCCCATGTGTTATTTTTTATGGTTGGTTAATTGCAAGATCTCTAAAGCTTGGCTAAATATACCTTTCTATTTCTCAATCCTGTGACTTCCTTTTATCTCTTAATCCCAAGAAAATTTAGATGGAATATTCCTTTTCCTTCTGGTGACTTAGCAAAATCCCTTCAGTCACAAAGTACTCATAATGGTAATGAGTTAAGTTAATATGTCAGGTGACTTGGAGGTTTAAAGGTTGGTTGCTAGATGTATGAATTCAAATACCAAGGTAAAAGCTAAGATAAAGGGTCTTCAGTCTAGAAGTCTCATGATCAAACCCATGGTTAGAAAAAGGTCACGAGACTTAGAATTTTACATAGTCACCCAATCTCCAGATCATCCATGGTCAAGGATGAGTTTAGTTAATACCAGAATAATTGGTGGTTGTCAGAGCTAATAAAGTAGTTGATAGGAAATGAAAGAGTGACACATGTCGATGGGACCCAACAGGAAATATTCCTTTTGATCCTACAGTTGTCACATGATCATAAGGAATATTCTTACCCCTTGTGATCATGTGACAACTCTCAATTCTCTCTCCAGCTTAGTGCTCCTATCAGGTGGGTCTGCTTACCAGATAGTGTGACATGCCTATGTTTCATTGGCTAAGCTAGATGGTGATGAGGACATGTCAATGGGTTTGATTTAGGTGCCAATTATGCAGTGGGTCCACTGTTAGATATTGTTGAGGTGTTTTCTTCTTATTGGTCGAGGGCTTGTGATATGGAAAGTTGTTAGTGGGGCGAGGGTTTTTAGCATCCAAACAAGTTAAAATTTGATCAAGATAGATGGTTGTCACATTGCCGCTAAGGAAAAATGCTAGAGAGATATTCATCACGACTATGCGACAAACGTCAAATGAAAAGTTAAGTATGGTCATGGATCTGAGGTGCCGATAGTGTTGAGGTGTTCATTTCTCATTGGTTTCTAACTAATGATGTGGCCAGTGACTTTTCAAAGGGATTTGTGAATATTGTGAAAAATGATTTGGGTCGTTTGATTTGTCAAAAAATGATGAGATCAATGGCCATGTTTTAAACTAAAATCTACTAGTCGTTGTTTTCAAATTTAAATATATTTCTACAGGGTTTCATGTCAATTTGTTGCAACTGGCCATATGTGATGAAATGGGTAGCTTAGGATTGATGTTTTCAAGACAATTGCAAGTTAGAAAAATGATAAAGAAGATTTGGGTGGCCATTGCGTGTTGAGTTTTGTTTCCTGAGGTACCATGTCAGTGGATTTTACACCAAAGAAGCAATGAAGACTTGGTGCTACCTATGACAAGTTATATTTTTAAAATTTAAATATCTATGAAGATCAGATTTGAACATTCATGGGGTTTTCAACTTGTAGCGAAGTAGATGGATCAAGGTGGCTCATGTGTAGATAGTTATGGTGATGGGAAATACATGTAGGCACATATATCTGATCGACCAAGATATTTCAAGGATGCATTTATGATCAGAAATGATAGAATTAGGGTTTCTATTATTCTATGAAAAATCTATGTAACCCTAATTAGTTTTTTCTTCTACCTATGTGCAAAAAAGGAGATGTATATATTAGTTTTAATAAGCTATTTTGTAGTAGAGTTTATGATTGTAAAAGAGAGGTTTTCTTTCTTAGGAGTTATTCATGGCATTTGTTCTACCCTCTAGCTCTTACAGTTTGTAATCTTTTATTGATTTATGAGATTCAATAGAGGCTTTCTATGGCATCTTTTCTACCCTCAAGTCTTTCCCTTGTTTTTTTTTCTCTTAATGAATATGATATACTAGCTTTGTTAGAGAAATCTTTGAGTTCCAGAGCCCTTCTTTCTTTTAGCTTATTTGTGTACTATTGTGTCTGATTTGATTTGAATGAGTTTGTGGGTATACTTCAACCCCCTATCATTCTATCTCACTCATGTGCCCTTTTGCTAAAGAGAATGTTTTCTTGCAGGTCACAGTCTATGCCTTTTGTTCAGACCTCTCAATGAAACACTTATGCAAGCCTATTTAGGAAGATTGTGTTCTATTAGATCTAAGAGCTTTCATGCTAATTTGGTCAATATATTGTGTTCATTTTAGTTTGGTGTATAACCTAGTAGGTAGTTTTCTTTTAGTTATTTCCCTTCAGCATTCCTTCTATCCCTTTTCCCCTCAAAGTTTTACTTTCATGTTGAAAAGAAAATTAAGGTGATTATCCAAGAGGAACCAGCCTAAAATTTGGAGGTCTCATCTCAATGAGCATAGGTCCCACAACCTGGAGATGATTCCCATGTTATACTAGGTTATCAAGACTATGAGAGCTTGAATAGGGTGTGAACTTAGTGTATAACCTTTCCTTCAGTTGTGAAGTCTCGTGAGTTAACCATAGTCATACAAATCTTCATGAGACTTCAAGTTTCTTCAGCCTGGTGGTCACTGGATATTACCATGGTCAAAGGGGTTTGGTTTAGTGTAAAGTGCAATGCAATGATAACATGCTATGTACCTAGTGGGCCTTGATGCAAAAAAGGTTGGTCACCACATCTCTAGATCTAACTAGGATTTATCTCAGGTCTTCATTTTTATTTAGTTGCGTGGTCTCATAACATACCTAGCGTCAAAGATTTCATTTAGTGATTTGGAGATTCAATGAAAAGGATAACTCAGGGTCAGTGCATGGTTAGGTTTGAAAGCAAGGAAAAATTCTCAGCAATTACAAATCATAAGGTGCCTCATGTCTTCAGTGGGCCCAGACTTTATAAGCTTAGTCTCTTAGTCATGAAACCTAGAATGAATATTCCAATTTATCAAGTGACAATGAGATTTTCCTTAGTTGGGTGATCTCATAACAAAAAAGGATTATTCCACAATGTTGGGTGACTTCGAGGTTAAGGTGTAGTCGCTAGATCTCTGAATTCAAATACCAAGGTAAAAGCTAAGTTAAAGGGTCTTTAGTTAGGAAGTCTCATGATCAAACCCATGGTTAGAAAAAGGTCACGAGACTTAGAATTTTACATAGTCACCCAATCTCCAGATCATCTATGGTCAAGGATGAGTTGAGTTAATACCAGAATAGTTGGTGGTTGTCAGAGCTAATAAAGTAGTCAAAAGTCAATGAAAGAGTGACACATGTCAGTGGGGCCCAGTGGGAAGTATTCCTTTTGATCCTATGGTTGTTGCATGATCGCAAGGAATTTTCTTACCCCTTGCGATCATATGATGACCATCAATTCTCTCTCTAGCTCAATGCTCCTGTCAGGTAGCTCTACATGTCAGATAGTGTGACATGCCCATGTTTCATTAGCTAGTGGTATGATGACAAGTGGTAGGATGGGCCTAGGTTTGTAAGTTCATTCATGTGTTCACACAACCCTAGTGGTGAAGTCCTTAGCCTTTAGTGATATGGCGAGCGGTTATGTTTCCTCTAGCAGTCTCGGTTGTCTATTGGTTAAAATGTAGTCAGGATCTATGGTTGTCATGTTACTACTATGGAAAAGTATCTAATGGTTAATTTTCATGCCAATGTGACAACTATTCTATCTTTTAGTATGAAAAGGTGAATAGAGACCATGGGTCCACTATCAGAAATTACTGAGGTGTTTGTTTCTCATTGGTTTTCAATTAGTGATGTGGCTGTAGAATTTTTAAAGGGGGCTTGTTGAATGTTGCGTTCATTATTATGGACCATCTGATCTACCACGAAGCATATGATCAATGGTTGTGCTTTGAAATAGAACTAGGTGGCCGTTAGAGCCTGAATTTGAACCTTCCTGCAAGGTTTCATGTTAGTTTGTTGTGATGAACCATGAACAAAAAGGGGGTAGCTCAGAATTGATTTCTCTAGAATGGTTGTAGTTGGAAAAGTGATGTAATGATCTGGGTAGCCGTCGTGTGTTGATTTTTGTTCCTGAGGTGTCATGCTGATTTGAGTATCAGCTGCTGGTGGATGTATAGGCTTAATGCAACCTATCACTATTTATGCTTTTAATATTCAAATATCTACAAGAGATTTGATCTTGGCATTCATGGAAACCCTGACTTGCAGAGAGGTATATGGATCAAGGTGGCTTGTTTGTATGATAGTTATGGCAATGGGAAAGAAATAACATATATCTGATCATCCAAGACATTTCAAGGAGGAATTTATGGTTAGACATGATAGAGTTAGGGTTTCTATTATTATATGAAAATCTGTGTAACCCAAAAAGTTGCACTCTTGCCTATGTGCAAAGGAGATGTATATATTAGTTTTTTGGAGATTTTTAAGCTCAAAGTTTATGATTGTAAAAGAGAGGTTTATCTTTCTTAGGAGTTATCCATGGCATTCTTTCTACCCTCTAGCTCTTACAGTTTTTAATTTTTCATTGATTTATCAGATTCAATAGAGGCTTTCCATGGCATCTTTTCTACCCATAGGTCTTTCCCTTGTCTGTATTTCTCTTACTGAAAATGATATACTAGTTTTGTTAGAGATATCTTGGAGTTCTAGAGCCCTTCTTTCTTTCATCTTACTTGTGTGCTATTGTGTCTGATTTGATTTGAATAAGTTTATGAGTATAATTCAGCCCCCTATCATTCTATCTCATTACTATGCCCTTTTGCTAAAGAGTTGGGTAGGTAACCACCTCCGCTAGGCAAGGGCAAGGGAAAGGGTAGGATCAATCAAAAAAACTTGGGGGGGGGGGGGGGTATTGGGGGGGTCTCTCCCCCAAGTGGTACAGGACCAAGTAGGGGGGGTTTGGGGGGACCTCCCCCCATGGCTAGGGCCAATTTAAAATCTCTTTGTTGGGGGGGGGGAGAGGGGGTGTTGGGGGGCTCCCCAACCGAAGTGGTACAAGAACAAGGGGAAGACCGGATCAATCAAAAAAACTTTTCCTTGTCTCCCGCCTTCCTTCTCCCCTCCCTGCTACTTGTGCTTGGGGTCTTGGGGTCCTTGGGGTCTTGGGGTCCTTTCGTTGGTTTTCTTGCAAGTCACAGTCTATGTTTTTTGTTCAGACCTGTCTATGAAACACTTATGCAAGCTTGTTTAGGAAGATATTGTTCTATTTGATCTCAGATCTTTCATGCTAATTTGGTCAATATATTATGTTCATGTCTTTGTGGTGTATCCCCTAGTAGGTAGTTTTCTTTTAGTTATTTCCCTTTCAACATTCCTTCTATCCCTTTTCCCTCAAGGTTTTACTTTCCTGTTAAGAAGTAAATTAAGGTGGTTATCCAAGAGGAACTAGCCTATAATTTGGAGGTCTCATCTTAGTTAGCATAGGTCCCACAACCTAGAGATGATTTCCATGTTATACTAGGTTATAAAGACTATGAGAGCTTGAATACAATGTAAACTTAGTGTATAACAATTCTGGCATGCCTGGTGGGACAATTAAGTTTAGATTTATGTTCAAGGTGCTCCTGTAAGTTCAAAATTTTAGATTCAAGGACACCCCACCTTGGGCATAACATTTCTGACTATTACTAAAAGAAGTTTATCTGCAAAGATTATGCTATCTTTGATATACTAATTGCATAATACAGACTTTTAGAAGTTTTTATGTCAAGTGTATCTAGCGATTCCACTTATTTCATCGATTTAGGCTAACCTTATTCAGAGTTTATGAGAAGGATTGAGACAAGGAGCTCAAAGCCCACTAAATTTTTAGAGTTTCCCTTAAAAAAAAGCTACAAAGGAAGATCAACTCAGAGAACATCCCCTTCAAGAAGAGTACAGTCTACACCACCTGATACTTTAGAAAGGAGACCTTTTCCCTTTCATCTCAGAAGAAGAGGAAGATCTCTAACTAGAGATCTAGAGGAAGATTCAGATCCAGCATCAAATACAACTCACATAGTTGCTACTCAATAAATTCTAGCTCCTACAATGGCTAGGTAGTTTGCCTTTGCACCCTTCAACCAAGGAAGTCCATTGAATTTTTCTCAACATCATGATGTGCCCTTGGTAGCATTAAAGAGTCTATCTAATTTCATAGTTGAAGGATAAACAATTGCTTTTGAACAACTTGTCTTTGGTTGAGCAGTTAACAACCATAAAAAGAGACCCTCAAGAACAAATGAGAGATTATAACAATAGATTCCTCAAGACATGGAATAAAATTCTAGTCTTAGTAAGGCCATCAGCTGATCATGCTTTCTTATACTTCTTGCAAAGCTTGAATAATCAAATCTCTATCATGATCCAATAATTGGGTGGTACCTCTTTACCCTAATCTTTTGGCATAGTTGTCAGAGCTGAAAATTGTTTAATCTGGGTAGGCATGATAGCAAGAAGGCCACCCATGCCCCATCATCCCTAACCTTTAGCCCACTACACCTCAACAAGTACCTCCTTTTACCCCTATTTCTACCATATTAGCACCTTAGGCTAGTGCTAGTAGTGAGGAGATAAAGGCAAGTTTCTCGTAAGAACTACAAGAGATGAAGAATAGTCAGCAAAGTAGTCAGCAAGAATTGACAAATCTGCTACAGAGTCTAACTAAAGAGCTTAAAAACCTAAAGAGGCAAGGGAAAGGAACTAGACCCCCCTTTCAGCCACAAGGCCAAGGTCCTAATCAACAATATCAAAATCAAGGACAACCTTTTCAACAAAATAGTCCACCATGCCAAGGAGGTTATCAAGGAGCTTATCAAAAGAAAAGTTTTAATCAAAGACCATTCCAACTATATAACCCTACACCTTTTAATTCTACAAATCCAATTAGGGACATGGTTCCTAGTAAAAATAATATGGTCTGAGATAATGAATGGTGCTTTCCTTGTAATCAGCCTCACAATCAGGCCTCATGTTCAAATGGGTGGATGAATCTAGCCCTAATGGTCTAGAATGCCTCACATGTTCAATCAAAGGCCTCTTTTAGTGGATCAATTCCTCAATAAGAAACACTAAATGATGAGACTGCTCTTTTCAATTGGGAGAAGTAGGAATTTAGTGGAGTCAATAGTCAATCTCCCATTGCCACCAACACAAGATCAAAGAAAAGAGCTCAAGACATGCAGCGAGTATTTTTTGGGATTAAAGCTACTACATCTATAGAACTACTATAGCCATCTACTCCAATGCTATTTAAAAAGGCTCCCATCATTCCTATAAAAGAAGGTCAAGTTTCCAAAGAAGTAGAACCCATCATAGTAAAAGCACAACAAAGACTAGTACATACTGTGACACCTTTCAACATTGTAGATAGCATGATGAAGGTAAACATCACTATGTCTATGTGGGACTCTTTACCTATTCTAGGACAACCTGAGATTTTGAAGAAATCCATGAGTGAAGTGAAGGCTCCTCAGCCTACAAATGATACAATAAAGCCAATATTTCTCAACACTGATCTAGAAAAGGAGGGTCCAAGTAGTAATTTCAAATAAAATCTCCTACAAGGTAGGAACTTAAAACCACCTCCCTTTTATGTATCTTTAATTATTGGACAATATTTAGTGCATAATTTTATGGTAGATAGTGGAGCCACTAGTACTGTGATGCCAAAAAAGGTGGCTGTCCAATTAGGACTCAAATATGAACCCTTCCTAAAGAAGGTTACACAACTTGATGGATCCTTAATCAATATAATAGGTGTATCCAAGGATACCGGTATGATCATCCATGCAAGTCCCTATTTCTCCATCCTACTTGATATATATATCATAGATCTCCCTGCTTTATTTTCTATATGTCTGTCAAGGGAGTTTACTACCAAGAGAGGAGGCTATCTTTCTTCTGGCTAGTCTCACATGCTTTTCCACACAAGATATGGGACCAAGGTCACCTTCAAATCTAAATCATTGGAAGCCCACCATATAGAGCCATATGTTTCCAATGTGATCAATGCAAGATGCCTTGCATTTGATAGCAGTGACTTCCTAACAAGTAGAGAAAAAAACACTAAGAGAGAAAATATCCATGATATTTTACTAGATGAACTAGAATCAGAAAAGGCTTTAGAAGCCTGAGAAAATGTCATTTTGGATGCTGGCTTGGGAATTTATCTAATATAAGAAAGTGGATTCCTAGACCCAAACCTTTTAAAAGAGAGTACTGATTTGGAAAATTAGAGTAATCAGGTTTGGGAATTATTTTTTGATGGTGCTAGAAGCAAACATGGCTCTGGTGGTGGTGCTATGCTAGTGTCCCAAAAATGAGACAAATACTATACAACTTTCATATTCAGTTTCTCCTACACTAGCAACACTGTAGAGTATGAAAGCCTTGTAAATGGACTGGAGTGGGCTAGAAAAAGAGGGATCAAAGTCCTAAGAGCTTATGGTGATAGTGAGTTAGTAGTCAGCCAAGTGAGAGGGACAAGCACTACCAAAAATGCCACCATGAAAACATACAAACACAAAGTTTGGGATACAATTGAGGACTTTTGTGCTTTCAATATTGTATCCATCCCTAGAAAGGTAAATCAAAATTCAGATAGATTAGCTGATGTTGGATCTCATTATGACATCCCTAATAGTGTTTCAAAGGAAGAGACCCAACAACATATCAAAGTAATTATCAAACCTTCTATCCCTAATAATGATACTAATTGTCAAGTGTTTGACAATGATGAACAAATTCTCTAGTTCTTGTTTGAAGAGAATGTCTTCTCAGAACATAACCAAGATAGACTATTGCATAACTATGGTGAGATACAACTTAGATCTAATAAGATGCCTAGAGGTCTTGTCACCTTACAAGATATCTTTAACAAGGATGATCAAGTTAAAAGGAACAAATCTAGCCTAGTAGTGCAACAAGAACAATATGTTCAATTAGAGTTGGAACCAAGTAAAAGCTTACAATTTGGGAAAGTAAATACCGATTTGCAAAAGCAGGCTTACACATAATTGTTTAAAGAATTCAATGATGTGTTTGCATGACAATATGAAAACCACAAAGGTTTTAATCTGGCCCTTGCTCAGCACACTATTTAAATAGAACCTAATGCCAAACTAGTAAGACAAAAGAAAAGGCCTATTAATCGCAAGCTTGAGTGACTTATGCATAGAGAAGTGCTCAAATTGATAGAAAGTGGTATCATCTACCCCATAAAACATACCAGTTGGGTTTCCAACCTTGTTCCTATCAGGAGGAAGAATGGGGAGTTGAGGTTATGTGTTGACTTTAGGGATCTTAACAAGGCCTCTTTAAAAGACCCCCATCTAGTACCCTCTATGGAACAAATCTTACATTGTGTCTCTAGGTCTGAGAGATTTTCATCATTGGATGGCTATTCAAGATATAATCAGATCCTAGTTAATGAAGAGGATCAACACAATACTACATTCACAACCAAGTGGGAAACCATGGCATATTAGAAAATGCCCTTTGATTTGTCAAATGCAGGTGCTACATTTCAAAAGGCAATGGATATGGCCTTTAGAAGCCTCATGTACAAGTTTGTACTGGTTTACCTAGATGACATTACAATTTATTCTAAACATGCAGTAGATGATATCAAACATCTTAGGAAGATCTTTGAAAGGTGTAGAGAATTTGGAATATCTCTCAATCCCAAGAAATGTGTGTTTGCAGTTCATGAGGGGAAATTGTTAGGATATATAGTTTCCAAAGAAGGAATCATAGTAGACCCCAAAAGGATTGTAGCCATCCTAGAGATAACCTTTCCACATCATAAGAAGAGCCTTCAATCTTTCATAGGAAGGATTAACTTTGTTAGGCATTTCTTGCCTAATATTGCAAATTTACTAAAGCCTTTGACAACCATATTAAAGAAGAGTTCATTTTTCAATTGGACTAAACAAGGAAAAGCTAATTTCCAAGCTACCAAAGAGGTCTTAACAAAAGCTCCTGCTCTATTAAACCCAAACTTCAATAAGGATTTTACACTTTATGCTTATGGTGGTCATGATGCTATGTCTGTTATGTTGACCCAAGAAAATTCAGATGGATTGGAGCAACCTATTACTTTCTTCAAAAAAGGTTTAGAAGAGTATGAACAAAGGTACTCTTTTGTGGAAAAACATGTACTTGCTATGATAAAGAGTCTTAAAAATTTCAAATATTTATTGACCCACAGCAAGGTACACTTGAAAGTTACTCATCCAAGTGTCAAATAATTTTTTCTTTCCAAGGACCTAAATGAGAAAAGAGCCGGTTGGATTACCAAAGTGATGGAGTATGACATTGATATCCAAACCACCAAGTTGGTTAAAGGAAGAGGTCTTTGTGAGCATTTGGTAGAGAATGAAAGTTCAAGGAAATTAGAGCAAATAGATGCATCTCTGGTTGTGCATTCTATAGAAGAACATGCTAAGGAACTAGGTTGGTTGCCTAACATGATTCATTGTTTGAAGATAGGACAATGTCCTACAGACCTAGATTTAGCAAAAAGAAGATATTATAGATTATAATTTGTTCCCTTTGTGCTAATAGATGTTCTTTTCAAAAAGGATCATAATGATGTCCTTTTAAGATGCATCAATTTAGAAAAGATAGCTGATGTCCTATTCGAATTTCATGATGGACCTTCTAGAGGTCACTTTTTTCCTAGGACTACTGATTTTAAAATCATGAGGGCTAGATACTATTGGCCATCTATCTTTAAGGATAGTCATTATTATGTGAGAAAATGCATCAAATGTGCCATGTTTGCAAGAAAAGAAAGGCTTGCAAATCTGCCCCTTTAGCCAATCAAAATAGAACAACCGTTCATGAGATGGGGCATAAACTTTATTAGCATGATTAATCCTCCATCTAGTGTAGGCCACAAGTGGATAATTACTACAATAGATTATTTCACTAGATGGATAGAAGCAGTTGCATTGAAAGAATCAAATGAGACTATTGTGTTAGGTTTTTATGATGACATAATTCATAGATTTGGCACTCCAAACTCCATAAAATCAGATAATGCATTGGCATGCATAGGCCTTAAAGTCTCAGAATGGGAAATCAAAAATGACATTTATCTGAATACAAGTTCAAATGACTACCCTCAGGGAAATGGTTTGGGAGAATCAAATAATAAGAACTTGATTAGGATAATCAAGAACACTCTACAAGATAACCAAAGAGATTGGCATACTAAATTGAAATCTGCCTTATGGTTAGATAGGATAACCCCAAAGAAGGTCATTGGGAATTCTCCTTACATGTTAGTGTATGGAAGAGAGGCTAAGTTGTCCATTTCAATTGAATTTCCAGCTTTGGATTTAGCCACTCAATATGTCCTATTTGAAGAAGGAGATCCCTTACAAATCAGATATGCTCAGCTAATGGAGTTAGAAGAACTCAGAGATAAATCCATGAAAGATATGGAGTTTCATCAGGTACAAATAAAGAAGAGTTTTGATAGAAGAGCTAGGGCTAGAAACATCAAAATTGGAGATCTATTTCTCAAATGGGATGAATTCAGATTAAAGCCTAGTAGACATACAAAATTTGATTCCTTTTGGGGAGGTCCATTTATCATCACTAAGTGGAAGGGGCCTAATGATTTTCAACTATTAACTCTTGGAGGAGATTCCTTGCCTATATCAGTTAATGGATTCCACTTGAAGCCTTGTTTTGAGGTTAATCCTTGCTTTTAAATCTCTATAAATATGTTTCCCTTTTTTTCTATCCCTACTTTGTAGGTTAGTTTTTCCTATTTTCCAAGAAGTGCTTGAGCACATTTTTGTTCCTCCTAGTTTCAAGTTTATCTCTCTTTCAAGAAATTTTTTGTGTTCCTCAGATGACTCATATGCCCAATAAATTGTTTTAAGGCCTCTGATCTAATGTCTAGCAGGCTGACATCCAACAAAAATTGCCAAAATGTTACCTGAATTTCCTGTTCCATACAATTTTGGCCAATAGGCTGGGCTCTATCCAGAAGTATTGATTTTTAATTAAACCCTTTTGAACACCTTGAGAAATTTTCATGGTTCTATGCCTTTTCCTTTGGTCTCTACAAATTGTTAACTCTCTGGTCTGGAGGGCATTAATTTTGAAAAATATGTTTGTTGGAGGTAAAAAACCCTAAAAACCCTATCTCCTATTCTATTTCACCATTACTTTTCTAGTCACTTAAGCCTTCATATTCCCATGTGTTCTTTTTTATGGTTGGTTAGTCATGAGATCTCTGAAGCTCAACTGAATATACCTTTCTATTTCTTGATCCCGTGACTTCCTTTTATCTCTTAATCTCCCGATTGGATGGAATATTCCATTTCCTTCTAGTGACTCAGCGATTTCACTTTGGTAGGGAAATTTCTTAATATAACCTAGAATAAACAATTCTTTAGGCAATCTGGTGACTAAGGTATTTTTCATAACTATAATTATAACTTATGTTAGAGTCAGGTTAAATTTTTCCTTCAGTCAGGAAGTCTCATTAGTTAACCATAGTCATACAAATCTTCACGAGACTTCAAGTTTCTTTAGTCGGGTGGTCGCTGGACATTACCATGGTCAAAGGTGGTCGGTTTAGGGTAAAGCATAGTGCAATGATAATGTGCCACATACCAGTGGGCCCTGATGCAAAAAAGGTTGGTCACCAGGTCTCTGGACCTGACTAGGGTTTATCTTGGGTCTTCATTTTTCTATAGTTTCATGGTCTCATAACATACCTAGGGTCAATGATTTCATTTGGTGATTTGGAGATTCAATTAAAAGGATAACTTAGATTCAATGCATGGGTAGGTCTAACAACAAGGCAAAATTCTTAGCAATGATAAATCATAAGGTGCCACATGTCTTTGATGAGCCTAGGCTTTATAAGCTTAGTCTCTTAGTCATGAAACCAAGACTAAATATTCCAATTTATCAAGAGAAAATGAGATTTTCCTTACCTAGGTGATCTCATAAAAAAAAAGGAATATTCAACAATGTTGGGTGACTTGGACGTTAAGGTGCAGTAGCTAGATCTCTGAATTCAAATATCAAGGTAAAAGTTGAGTTAAAGGGTCTTCAGTCAAGAAGTCTCATGATCAAACCCATGGTTAGAAAAAGGTCATGAGACTTAGAATTTTACACAATTGCCCAATCTCCAGATCATCTATGGTCAAGGATGAGTTGAGTGAATACCAGAATAGTTGGCGGTTGTCAGAGCTGATAAAGCAATTGAAAGTAAATGGAAGAGTGATACATGTTAGTGGGGCCTAGTGGGTAGTATTCTTTTTGATCCTACAGTTGTTACATGATCACAAGGAATATTTTTACCCCTTGTGATCATGCGATGACTATCAATTCTCTCTCTAGCTCAACGCTCCTGTTAGGTAGGTCCACTTGCTAGATAGTGTGACATGCCTATGTTTCATTGGCTAGTAGTATGATGATGATTGGCAAGATGGGCCCAAGTTTGTAAGTTCAGTCATGTGTTCACATAACCCTAGTGGTCAAGTCCTTGGCCTTTAGTGATCTATCAAGTGGTTATGTTTTCTCTAGCAGTCTTAGTTGTCTATTGGTTAAAATGTAGTCAAGATCTATGGTTGTTGTGTTACCACTATGGAAAAGTATCTTATGGTTAATCTTCATGGCCTTGCAATAGTTGTCCAATCTTTCAGCATAAAAAGGTGAATAGAGACCATGGGTCCACTATCAGATATTGCTAAGGTGTTCATTTCTCATTGGTTTAAAATTAGTGATGTGGCTGTAGACTTTTTAAAGGGGGCTTATTGACTGTTGCATTCATTAGTGTGGACCATCTGATCTTGTAGGAAGCATATGATCAATAGTTGTGTTTTGAAATAGAACTAGGTGGCTATTAGAGCCCAAATTTAAACCTTCCTCCAAGGTTTCATGTTGATTTGTTGCAATGAACCATGAACAAGAAGGGGGTAGCTTAGAATTGATTTCTCTAGAACGGTTGTAGTTGGAAAAGTGATGCGATGATCTAGGTAGTTGTCATGTATTGATTTTTATTCCTAAGGTGTCATCCTAGTTTGAGTATTAGCTACTAGTGGATGTATAGGCTTAATGCCACCTATGATCGTTTATGCTTTTTAAATTCAAATATCTACAAGACCTCTAATCTTGGCATTCATGGCAACCCCGACTTGTGGAGAGGTAGATGGATCAAGGTGGCTTGTCTATATGATAGTTATTGCAATGGGAAAGAAATAACATATATCTAATCATCCAAGATATTTCAAGGAGGCATTTATGATTAGACATGATAGATTTAGGGTTTCTATTATTATATGAAAATCTATGTAATCCTAATAGTTGGACTCCTACCTACATGTGAAGGAGATGTATATATTAGTTTTTTGCAGCTTTTTAAGCTCAGATTTTACAAGTGTAAAAGAGAGGTTTTTATTTCTTAGGAGTTATACCTGGCATTCTTTCTACCCTCTGGCTCTTACAGTTTGTAATCTTTCATTGATTTATTAGATTCAATAGAGGATTTTCGTGGCATCTTTTCTGCCCTCAGGTCTTTCCCTTGTCTATATTTCTCTTATTGAATATGATATACTGGCTTTGTTAGAGATATCTTAGAGTTCTAGAGCCCTTCTTTCTTTTAGCTTATTTGTGTACTATTATGTCTGATTTGATTTGATTGAGTTCATGGGTATACTTCAACCCCCTATCATTCTATCTCATTCATGTTCCCTTTTGCTAAAGAGAATGTTTTCTTGTAGGTCATAGTCTATGTCTTTTGTTAAGACCTCTGTGAAGTACTTATGCAAGCCTGTTTAGGAAGATTGTGTTGTATTTGATCTTAGAGCTTTCCTACTAATTTGGTCAATAGATTATGTTCATTTCTTTTTGGTTTATCACCTAGTAGGTAGTTTACTTCCTGTTATTTCCCTTTCAGCATTCCTTCTATCTCTTTTCCCTCAAAGTTTTACTTTCCTGTTAAGAAGAAAATTAAGGTGATTAGCCAAGAGGAACTAGCCTAGAATCTAGAGGTCTCATCTTAGTTAGCATAGGTCCCACAACTTGGAGATGATTCCCATGTTATACTAGGTTATCAAGACTACAAGAGCTTGAATAGGGTGTAAACTTAGTGTATAACAATGAGATCATCCTCTAATTCAATTGTAAGAGTTTGAGCCATGTTTAGGGTGGTTGGTCTAGCTCTTTTTAAAGGAAACACAACATCAGGAGGCATAGCATTCAAGAAAAACCCCTTTTGATTTTCATCATTGGGTTTTCTTGCAATTAGTATTTTCTAAATTCCCTTGTTTAATCTTGCCACGAACTCCCTCATAGGTACTTGAATCTCTTTCTTCATTTGACTTAACTAGATCAAGAGTTTGATTGCATCATTAGCTAACTTAAATCTAGTCTCAAATGCTCTTTTCATGGTATCCCAATCAATAATAGAGGCATGCGGTAGATGATGAAACCAATCTCCTACTACATCTATCAATGTTAGGACAAAGAGCCTGATAGCTAAATTTGGGGGTACCAATGGCCAAAACTCTACATGTTGTGTTGAAGTTATTCAAATCATCTTCTGGAGATTTCTTTCCATCACCACTAAATTTAGGTAAAATATCTTGACCTTTAGGCAAGTTTCCCAAGTTTTCTCCTAAGCTTAAAGGTCCTACAGCCGTACCCCAGGGTTGATTCTGAGCCATAGTAGGTAAGATGAAATTTCAAGGCTATAGCTTTATGAAAGTAAGGGCTAGGGTTCCTAGTGGCACCAAGGATTGAAAAGAGGTCACAGGAGTAAATATGGTTGGGGAGGAAGGCATACTAGCTATTTTGTATCATCTTTCTCTTGAAGGAGTTTGGGGTTTGAAATCAAGCTTTGCTAGGTCTTCAAAATATGAGTCAACAAGACCCTTTTCCCAGTCTCCTCTTGTAAATATTTTATCAACTAGCTTATTTAATTAGATTGGATCTAATATGTAAAGAAATACCTATTCTCAAGGTCTTTGGACTACTCTATCCACTACAGAAGCCTCTTGGGCTATGGGTAAGCCCCTTAACTACTCTCTAATTTCTTCTTCCTCCTCAAGGACTAAAATTACTTATTGATATTGTTGCCTACTCATTCTTAGCTTCCAAGCTATTGCATTAAGGTCGACAATTATGTCTTCTTGACTATTTGAAAAATCAAGGCCTCATTGCAAAATCAGAGGAACTTCTTGTTGACCAAGAATAACCTCAGTGGGTAACACCACAACTGATAATTAAATTACAAAGATTAAAATCCTAGTCTACTCTTAGACTCTCCCCATCAGAGTCACCAAAAACTATTAGCATACAAATTTTCCTTTCTTTAAATCAATTCACAAACTCATACAAAGCATGAAAGAAACGAAACCTCAATACTAACAATTGAGTTCCTTTGAAAGAAAACTCTTAGCAATTTTCAAGGTACAACTACCTTCCAAACAAATTTTCAATATAATCTTATTGAATAAAGAAATGTAACATCATGTGTGCTTTTAACTAGATAACACATAAGGTCAACACATAGTTCATCAACATGAAAAGAATGTGCAGATTTTTGAAGATCAACATTTACTTCTAACACTGCTTCAAACTCTAAAATCTTTAAAGTTAAAATTTTTGTAATGATCCCCTCTATTACTCTAAGCACAAGATCAACTCATATCATAGTTGAGCTTTGTTTAATATAACCCAATTCCATAAGAAAATGAATTATATAGGATAAACAATAATATCTATCAATTCAAAAGCTCAAACATACATGCAATACCATAGGATATTTCATTTATTCTATTATATCAATATT
Organism: Chamaecyparis obtusa; assembly: GCA_027943335.1. Lineage (NCBI taxonomy): Eukaryota > Viridiplantae > Streptophyta > Pinopsida > Cupressales > Cupressaceae > Chamaecyparis > Chamaecyparis obtusa. The sequence goes on from BSBK01005987.1 coordinate 48,437, forward strand.
CAAAAATCTTAAAGCATAGTCTTTCAGAAAATAGTTCCCAAAAACTTAGAGATTTGAACCCTTGATAAGTTAAAAGTTTTCAAACATATAGCCATGCAAGGATTTTGAAACTAATTGGATAAAACTTTCTTTTACTAAAGATAAATACTTTTAAACTAAATAACTATCCCGAGCATAAAGAAAATAAAGCAGGACTAGGCGTAAAGCACCTCCAAAATAGAGCTAGGTGTCTTAGATAGCTATGGTGTCAAGGATTTCTAATGTAGTGCAAGGTAGGAGAATCCTTGATGGAGATGTCCTAGCCCCCAGAAAATAACCACACAATAGAATATAATAACAATACAAAGATTTAGATCCACACAATGCAAAAACTCATAATAGAATTATCATATTTTCATCCAACATGCCCAGCTGTAAGGCCTTACGGGTTACGGCCAAATACAATGAAATTACAATAGAAACTCCACAAGATCTCATAAGATCCAAGCCAAACCATAGCTAGCCCAGATCCACACACTGGTAGGAACCCCCAAGGAAGATCTAAACTTGTGCTCACAAGCCCACCAAGCAATCTCCTTGTTTCCCAAGCCGCAGCTATTAGCTCTCCTCAAAATTTACTCCTCTACCTCTTCCTCTTCTCCCTGATGGATGAATGAATGCCTAAAGACTTCCCCAACAACCTCTACTTATACCAATCTAAGCCACAGGTCGGCCCTAAACATAAATTAAATACAAATACTGAAATTAAATGCCACAAGTCAGCCAACAACAACAATTAAATTCCCAAAATTGATATCTTAGTAAAATCACAATATCTCCTAGCTCTGGATGAATTAGAACTCATGCTTTGAATCATAGGTAGAAATATAGGCCCTCTTCAATCCTTGAAATTTTCATCCTCTAGCTCTTTGTGGAAAATTACTTATAAGGCCTATAATAGGCATCAAATTCCTAAGCAAGGTGGAGCTCCCCAAGGCCATGCTAAGAAACCAAGACTATGCCAAGTTCCATTAAATAAATCAAATCCAATTACCAAAGACCCAAGTAGGTTTATCCAATTCTACCAAACCCCTCACACATGAAAATAAGTCCACACAACTCCATCAAATCTCCCAAACATGTAGGATAGCCAACTACCCTAGGATGCTCCTGCATCAGACTCCCCAGGTGTGAAAAGAAGTATGCCTCATACTTTGATGCTAGATGAAATATCTACAACCATCTTCATCTTCACCAAAGGCTTCCACTCCAATAGGGACATGCAAATAATCTACATCCATCTATCAACCACTAGAATCTCAACCATCCAATCAACATGCTCACTCCTAGGAACAAACTGAACATAGTGCCTCACCAATATTCTCTGTAGCAGATCACTACCAACAAAAACAATATCCTCAAACATGAAATCCATGTAACCAACATGTAAGCTCAAATCCACAATAGGAGCAACATGTAAATTGTCAACCATGTCAACCACCAATAGGTCCACATCAGGAACATACAAATCCATAGTATCATGTGTGTGCTAAAATGTTGTCACACTTCTATGAATCTTTACATGCAAGAAAACTCAAGAATGAGCCCTCAAAAATTGATCCATAGCTCCCTATGCATGGAGTGCAAGAGTTTTTAAGAATGCTCTCAGCTAGAGCTATTAAGCCTATAACCTTGCTAGTAAACCATGCAATGGGAGATTCAAGGAAGATAAGGGCAAGAATGCCAATATCTCCAATGAAGCCAAATGTATGCAATGCAAAGAAAATCTATATGACAATGCAAGTTAATCTATTGAATAAAAGGAAATCTAAGCTAAGAATGAAGCTATGAAAATGCAAATACTATGCATGAAAATGAAATCTAACTATGAAGCAAGAAAGCCATGATGATGCAAGAATGAAGACTAGAAGATAGAGTGTTGATGAAGATCCAAGATGAAATGCCAACAATGCTCCAAATATTCAAACCCTAGATGCAAGAATATCCAAAAAGCTCCAAGATGACCTAGAAAACCTGTAGCATAACAATTTTGTGTGTGCAAATGAGGAAGAGAGCTCTTCTTTTATAGGAGGTGAAAAATCAATGGACCATGGAGATTAATAGGCAAAAGATTTAATCAATGGTGGAGAAAAAAAAAAGCTTGATCCTTGTGCACAAATATCCTCCAATAGGAAAATTGGAAGCATTTATTTTATGTTGAGCATTTACTTTATGTCTGTGTGAGACAAAAAGTGCTTTTCTTTTATTTTTTATTTTATTTTTCTTTATAAATAAGAATAAAATGCTTTATTTGTGCAACTTAGGATAAGAAGAAAAGTGGAGATTTTTATTTAATAAAAGGGGAGGAAACATTCCTTTTAATAAATAAAGACTTAGGATAAGCTGGTTAGCCCATAGAAAATAATCAAATAAATGATAGGACTAGGATTTGATCAAGAACAAGCAATTGATGATTTTAGCAAAAGGGGCTAATAGTCTAGATGACCATTTTTAGGTGTATACATTTGCCCCTCTTTGACTAATGTGTGATCGATTTGGGAACACATTATGTCAAAGAATAGATCATCCAAGAAGGCAAGAGATAGCCAATAAGGCAAGCAGATAGCCAAGAAGGAAAGCAAATAGTGATCTGACTCCAAAGAATGAAGTGCAGAGAGATAGCAAATCCTACATGGTCAGCCTGGTAGCGATAGTACTGAACACTTAGGAAAGAGATAACCAATAATATATGATGTGTCTACCCCCTCAGGATGGAAAGTGAAATCTAGGTGGAGGGAATGTAGAAGCAAGAGCAACATGATCAAATCACTAGAAATCATAATCAAAGAAAGAGAATAGAATAACCATCAAGCAGTGAGGGTATGCCCCCTAGTAACAGCATTCAGTGTCTCACTTTGGGAAGATGAACTATCACATGTTTGCAAGATCAACTTTGGCTTACCATGATTGGCTTTATTATCATCTTGAGACCTCATAATTAGAACACTCTCAATGGGCTCTACCATGTTGATCACAAGTGTATTAGAAGGATACGTGTAATTGATCTTAGCATCATGATTCTTCTTATGTTCTTGAGAGGTTTCCCCCTTATCATGCTTAGGTAGAGGATCTTTGAAACCTATGTGATCAAAATTTTTAGTTAAGCCATCAGTGGAGATTGTGCCATTCTCAATAAGATCCTGAATATCATCCTTATGCCTAAAACAATTGTCTATTGGATGTCCCTTGTTTCTATGATAATGGCAGTAATGATCCTCTCTCCACCAATCAGGCTTATTTATCAGATCCCAGTTACCAGGTTTATCAGGAAGCGTAAGATATCCATTGTCAACCAAAGTCTTGAGGATTACATCGTAAGGTTCTACCAACTTGGTATAGACTCACTTTCAAAATGACTTCTTAGGCTTATCTGCATATTGAGGCTTAGAAGTACTATGAGCATTGGTAGCTTCTTGTTGTTTTGCTGCATAGATAGCATTGGAGAGATTGAAAGTAGGCTCTTTAACTTTAGGAGCGTCAACAACCCCATCATTGACAACATACTTGTTTTTATTCCAAGGTTTGTTCTTGTCTTTACCATTTCCTTTAGCATCTTTATTAATAAAAATATCCCCTTTTCTTATAGCTACATCCTCAATCTGATATGCACTTTCAACCATGTCATGGAAGGAGGAGAATAATTGCTTCCTTAGATCATAAAATAGCTCAAGCACAAGTGTGTTGATGAAAATGTCAATCTTTTCTCTTTCAGGTAGCTGATGAGGATATCAAGAATACAATGACCTCCAACATTGTAAGTAAGTTGCAAATGGCTCACCTTGATGTTGTCTTAGATTACCGAGATCTATCACTGTGACAGGTTGTTGGATTTTGTAAGAGTACTACTGGCTAAATTGCTGAGCCAACTCATCAAAAGTCTTAAGAGGTGGTGTCAATTTCGCAAACCATTCTAAAGCTTGGCCTCTTAAGCTTCGAGGGAATAAGCATAGAAGATATGTGTCTTCATGAAGATAGTCCATACTAAGAGCATAAAAATGATGCACATGGTCATGAGGGTCACCATTTCCATCATACTTGTCATATTTAGGAGCCTCAATATCCTTAGGAAATGGGACCATGTATAGATCTTTATCAAAGGAAGAGCACAAATTGATTCTACAAAAGAGACCTTTGGAGGCTCTCTTTCTAATGCCATTTGGGTAAGGCATTGATTTGTCCAACATAATTCTTCTTGAAGAACTTCCAACTTATTTGGTACTCTTTGTTGGACAATTTGTTTGACATCATAGTCGGGAGGAAGCTTGTATCCTCTAGAAGTCATATATTGAAAGTATTGATTGCCATTATGCTCTAAAAGCTTATGCATCATTCATTGAGAGACCACATCTTGTTAAAATCTCATAAGATCCTCACTAGAAATCTCATCATCAGCCTCTACCTCATATTGAGAGGGAGGAGGTCTAGGAGGTGAAGAAGGCATACCAAAAGTGGGTCTTGGAGGAGATCTTGGTGGCGTGTTGTTGCCATTGTTTCCATTGAAAAGAGATCTATGCTCATGATTACTAGTCTCAGGTTGCTCATGAAATGTCCGTCTATAAGCCATGTGCCCAGCAGCATTCATCCTTTGTTGATTGTGTTATTTTTCTAAGCATTCTTGGTTATCCTTATGCTCAAAGTGTTTTTGCAAGAGTTGAAATTTTTCTTGTTCCGTCAAAGTGAGTGAGACACTATCTGTGTTTTTGGGGGTCTTTAATGCAGAAAAGAGGAAACCTTCTTTGTACCATAGGGTAGCCTTAGAATCCTTAGATTGGTCAGAACTAGAACTATTGTTGCTAATGGGTACTCGTGAGCATCTAGTTGGAGAAGGTAACTATGTATAATTGAATGGAGGATGACTCTCCTGCTCAAATTGAGACCGAGTTGTAACCGGCATGAAAAGAAATGTTGGTTGACTAATAGAATGAGACAAAGTTTCTCAGATTTGAGATAAGAAAAGCTAATAAAGATCACTTGTCAAAGTAGAACAATAGAGAGATGGCTCATCAAAAGTGCAAGCACTTATAGTAATCAATTGACTAAAGCTGAGCAGCGAGCAAGAAGCTCAATAAGCAAGTAGCTAGAGAGGTAACCGTGATGTGACAAGTGATCAAGAGTAGCATTCGTTAAGCTCAAATCCAATAGTTTTAGCTCATTTGTTTCAGTCTAGAACAAGTCTAAGCATGTAGATAATAGACTAGCTTTAGGTAAGAATAGAAAAAGACACTCTAAGACCGGTTAAAATGCAAGTTTAGCAGCTCCAGATTGCAACAGCAACAAGACAACAAAAAGGTTTTGGGTGACACTGTTGCAAAGTCATACAACTCTATGACCAATGAACATAAAAATCTTAGTTTTGAAGCATTTTAAAAGATCAAGTAAGTATATCAATAGATTTTTATCATGGATCAAACACATAAGACAATAATCAAGGAGTTCAAGCAAGCAGTTGTCTTCAAACAATGAGCAAGGGGCAAAGCAACCTTGCACATGAACAAGAATAGTGACTTAGTATTTCTACTCCTTAAAGATTCTACTTGTGTATGTTCTTGACAATGTTTTAGTAGGAACTTAGAACACAATAACACCTTATCAAGCTGTCTACAAGGATATACATGGCTTTCTAAAAGGAGTCCTCGATATACGCAAGGTATGTGAGGCCCAAATCCATAGATAAGAAGAATCCAAAATCACACAGCCGGGGGGAGACGGTAACCCAAATCTCCTCCTTCACTTCTCAAAGGTATAAAGTTCTTTGAGACTTAGCCAAGAGTGATATCAAACTCAATTCCCAAGAGAGGTGTCTTTCGATTCACCACCCACTATTTATACTCCACTGGAACATAGGAGTTAAGGTCATCCCTTGAGGTGGTGTGTACCCAAGCAAGCCTTCTAGAAATAAAAATTAAGTAATTCACTATCAAAAGTATTTAGAGCACTAAAGGTGAAACACTTAACTCTTCAAGTAAATGCAAAGTGAGTCCAAAAGTGGGACACTTAACCCTTCAAGTGAATGTGAAGCGAGTCCAAAAGTGGAACATTTAACCCTTCAAGAGAATGTGAAGCGAGTCCAAAAGTGGAACATTTAACTCTTCACACCAACTCAAAGTGAGTCCAAAAGTGGAACATTTAACTCCTCACATCAACTCAAAGTGAGCCTAAAAGTAGAATATTTAACTCCTCACATCAACTCAAAGTGAGTCCACACCTTATAAAACAAGTGAGTTCCAAAAAGCACAAAAGGGTTTCCTAGTGGAGCAATTAACACTTCTTTCCTGTAGACCCCTCCCCTTTAATGTAGCATTGATCTTGCAACTACGGGGTGGAAATGAGGGGCTAGTGGATTAGCAAGTCCAATAACCCAAGATAGCAATCTAGATCAATCACAAGTAATATAAAGTTGCTTATCAATACTACTCACAAATGACAAAGGGTTGAATCAATGGAATATTTAACTTTCCAAGCAAACATAGAGTGAGTCCACAAAGTGGTGCATTTAACTCTCTATGTAAACAAAGAATGAATCCATGCCCTCAATCACTCAATGAGATATTTGATATTGAAACCAAGAATTACTTAAGGTTTAAACATAAACATTCACTTACACAAACTTGTATGAAAGAAAATCTATGTTCATTCATTTCCCATTAAGAGCATAAATTGAAATGTGTTCTATGAAAGCATGTAAACATTCAAGCCAAACACATGAGAGGTTCAATTTTAATCCCAAAATCCAAATGTTGTAAAGATGGAACAAAGTACCTCAAGTCCAATGCTTTGTTTTAAGCATTTTCCATGAAAGCAAGAGCACCTTCAAATGAACAAGACAAGAAACAAGCAAACAAGATATGCAATGTATATCCAACTTATGCAAACACTAGGGTTAGATCTGAAAATTGATTGTTAGGAGCAATGATAACCAAAAAATAATCCAAATGATAACTCATATCATGCATTGAACAATAAAAAATAAGTGCATACCCATCACAAAATTTTATTTTTTTTGCATTTGACCTAGTCAACAAGATGTGATTTTTACCACATGAATTCGGACCCTAAACCCAAAATGCAGAAAAGAGACCTCTATCAAAAAATAGAGAGCTTTCCAAAAATGTAAAATTTTTAGAAAAATCTCTTCATTTGTGCCCTAGAGACCCATTTTACTAAAATAGACCAGTTTTAATAAATTGACCAAATGAGCTATGATATGATTTCTAAATTAAAAACACAGTGAATGAACCCCCTATAGACTTCCAAGAAAAAATCAAGAAAAAATCATAAAAAATACAAATCACCTCCAAAAATTCTAAATTTTTTTTTGGAGCTTCTCTAATATGTTGCCAACTTAAAAACAATTTTTCAGACCAAAATACCAAGCCATTTGGGAGATATGATTAAATCTTTCAAATCTAGGGTTTTTCCATCTCCAAACAAATCTGCACAAGGGTTAGCTTCAAAAATAATAAAAAACTAGCATGTAAAAGTGGGTAGCCCCACGGTGGGAACCAAAAAATGTGTGCTAAAATGTTGTCACACTTCTATGAATCTTTACATGCAAGAAAACTCAAGAATGAGCCCTCACAAATCGATCCATAGCTCCCTAGGCATGAAGTGCAAGGGTTTTTAAGAATGCTCTCAGCTAAAGCTATTAAGCCTATAACCTTGCTAGTAAACCATGCAATGGGAGATTCAAGGAAGACAAGGGCAAGAATGCCAATATGTCAAATGAAGCCAAATGTATGCAATGCAAAGCAAATCTATATGATAATGCAAGTTAATCTATTGCATAAAAAGAAATCTAAGCTAAGAATGAAGCTATGAAAATGCAAATACTATGCATGAAAATGAAATCTAACTATGAAGCAAGAAAGCCATGATGATGCAAGAATGAAGACAAGAAGATAGAGTGTTGATGAAGATCCAAGATGAAATGCCAACAATGCTCCAAATCTTCAAACCCTAGATGCAAGAATATCCAAAAAGCTCCAAGATGACCTAGAAAACCTGTAGCATAACAATTTTGTGTGTGCAAATGAGGAAGAGAGCTCTTCTTTTATAGGAGGTGAAAAATCAATGGACCATGGAGATTAAGAGGCAAAAGATTTAATCAACGATGGAGAAAAAAAAAAGCTTGATCCTTGTGCACAAATATCCTCCAATAGAAAAATTGGAAGCATTTAATTTATGTTGAGCATTTCCTTTATGTCCATGTGAGACAAAAATTGCTTTTCTTTTATTTTTTATTTTATTTTTCTTTATAAATAAGAATTAAATGCTTTATTTGTGCAACTTAGGATAAGAAGAAAAGTGGGGCTTTTTATTTAATAAAAGGGGAGGAAATATTCCTTTTAATAAATAAAGACTTAGGATAAGATGGTTAGCCCATAGAAAATAATCAAATAAATGATAGGACTAGGATTTGATCAAGAACAAGCAATTGATGATTTTAGCAAAAGGGACTAATAGTCTAGATGACCATTTTTAGGTGTATACATCATGTAGATCCTCAACCACATCAAAAACTAGTGAATCCACACCAGCAACATCCATATCAAAAACATCCATATCACAAACATATGGATCATCACCCTTAGCAACCTGATTATCCATGACCAAGTGTTCCACAATTTCCATGTCAAACTCAACCAACTAATCATGAAAAAAAACCTCAATCATAGCGTCAACAAGGTTAGGAAGCTCCATAGAAACATCCACAAGTTTCTTCGTAGGTTCTGCATCAGCCTCCACACACTGATCAACAAAACCAACTTCCATCTTGACCTTGCTATGCCCTCTTCTCTCTTGAACAAGTCTTCTAACCAGCCAGACAGCTCACTTCCTAATCGGTAGACTCCAACTCCATGGTTTCAAGATCTCTCAAACTCTCTTATGAAATTTATCGAGAGATGGATCACTCTCAACCATCCCTTCCTTAACTCGATTAGTCAATCTAGCTTCTAACCGAGCACAAGTCTTTGAAATATTCTTCTCCACCACATCATGGAGTTTTGCAATCATCTCAGGGTCCAATCCTCATAGAGCCATATTCTAAGATCTTTGCAAACCCTCTGTAGCAAATCACCAACTAGATCCAACCTTCAACCAGGTCCTAGTGCAAATTGCCTCACATTTGACGCTCTATCCACACACTCAGGAACAACTATGCTCTGATACCACTTGATGCAGTGCAAGGTAGGAGAATCCCTGATGGAGATGTCTAAGCCCCTAATAAATAACCACACAATAGAATATAATAACAATACAAAGATTTAGATCCACACAATGCAAAAACTCATAATAGAATTATCATATTTTCATCCAACATGCTCGGTTGTAAGGCCTTCCAGGTTACGGCCAAATATAATGAAATTACAATAGAAACTTCATAAGATCTCACAAGATCCAAGCCAAAACATAGCTAGCCCAGATCCACACACTGGTAGGAACCCCCAAGGAAGATCTAAACTTGTGCTCGCAAGCCCACCAAGCAATCTCCTTGTTTCCCAAGCCACAACTACTAGCTCTCCTCAAAATTTTCTCCTCTACCTCTTCCTCTTCTCCCTGATGGATGAATGAATGCCTAAATACTTCCCCAACAACCTCTACTTATACCAATCTAAGCCATAGGTTGTCCCTGAACATAAATTAAATACAAATACTGAAATTAAATGCCACAAGTCGGCCAACAACAACAATTAAATTCCCAAAATTGATGTCTTAGTAAAATTGCAATATCTCCTAGCTCCAAATGAATTAGAACTCATGCTTTGAACCGTAGGTAGAAATATAGGCCCTCTTCAATCCCTAAAATTTTCATCCTCTAACGCTTTGTGGAAAATTACTTATAAGGCCTGTAATAAGCACCAAATTCCTAAGAAAGGCCAAGGTCCGCAAGGCCATGTTGAGCAACCAAGACCATGCCAAGTTCCATTAAATACATCAAATCCAATTACCAAAGACCCAAGTAGGTTTATCTAATTCTACCAAACCCCTCACACATGAAAATAAGTCCACACAACTCCATCAAATCTCCCAAACATGCAGGATAGCCAGCTACCCTGGGATGCTCCTGCATCACTTTCACAAGTTGGGCTACCTTCCAATCTTCAAATGCAGCTATGAATGTGGATATTGTAATACCCTCTCCTATGGTGACACATGAACTTTCTGATTTGGACATTCTATTAGGATGGTTAGAACTATATATTTAGATTTATGTTTTGAGGATGATGATATGTTTATCAGATGACTAATTTTCTCTTTTATGGTTATCATTCATATGTTTATCAAATTATAAAACCATCTATCTTTATCTATTTTATGGAGCTAACCCAAGGATTTCAATCTAACCATTATCATGATGTTTTTTGTTTCATGGATATGTGTCTGATGTGTTTTCATGACTTAGGATGAAGTTGTAGTTACTCACTTAGTTGAGGTCCACATGATGTATTGATCATGGTTATTTGTTTCAATATATTTGATTTGTGTGTATATCCATTGGTATACATGTATCTCTTCTTGGTGATGCAAGATTGCAGGTACCGAGTATTGTCTCCACCTAGCTTCATAGGTCCAAGTGATCCCTCAAAATCTTTGATCATTTTTATTGTTACAAAGATATCACAAGGTTCCATGAGAAGGAACTCTACCCCTGACCCTTTTATCCTTAGGTAGGGGAATTCCTAAGTTAGTGTCATGTGTGGATGATGCATCTTGGTTTGTTGGATTGTTTCTTTCATGTCTGAAAGGTTTATGTTTTGATTAGGATTATGTGTGATTAAGGAATCTCTTATCATATGATAGTAAATATGTACATCTCTAGATACATACATACATACATATTTAGATATATACATATATATGTAGATCATGATTATATTTTGTGGATATGATTTAGTAATGGATTTAAATTATAACATGTTTAATTTAAATAATAATATTCATAATATTTAAATATATATGACATGGTAATAATGTGTCTAACTTATGGTATATGTACACATAAGCATATGGGTGCACACATATGCCTATGAATAAATGTATATATATTATTTTATAATTAATTAATTATGTGAAGGAAATTATTATTAGATAATAATAAATCTATGTTACTTTCATAAATGGAAGATGTGTTTGGTAAATTCTATTACCATGGTTATGTAACTTAGTAAATTATTCCTAAAAATATATTATCTATTTTGTCACCCTCAAATTTAGGAGACAGATTAAAATCTTATTAAATAATATTTATTCATCCTTTCATGGGAATGGTTCTAAAAACCATATTATTAATGAATAATTAGTGGATAGTTGGGATGGTTGCATTGGTTGGATTACCCATGTAACTACTACCTGCAATCTATATACAAAGAAAACTCCTATGTGAGAGGGGGTTGGCATATGAATTTGGATTCGAGAAGAGAAATTTTTTGGTTGAGAATTTTATTTTTAGATAAACTATAGTTGTGAGGAGAGAATTTATCATTCTCTGAGATTGTCTTTTGTTTTCTCCTAGAAGAGGCTAGAATTGGTTTGCTTGCTGAAGAAGTCTAAAGATGTGATTGGATTGGGCTAAGAGTGCTTGGATCCTCCTCTCTCCAATAGTTGTTCTTCGCAGGACTCTAGGTAGGATCTATCCTAGAGATGATCCTTTTGTTTGGTTAATTATTTGCAATGCTATAGTATTATGGTTATTTTCAATATGCTTGTTGTTTAAGAGATGAACTATGTTGTTATATTGTGTAGAGAAGGATTTCTATGTTGTTACTGTTATAGAGATAAGAAGCATTCTATAAATTATTGCTATGTGTTTGTTGTCTTCTATCTTTCTTTAGAAAGTGTTTGTAGATGACCTAGGATCCTTGTGACATCTTTCCATATGTCTCATGGGTTTGTAGGATCATCCAAACCTTTGGAAATGGTCTTTTTCCCTTTCTTAAAAATAGGTTAATTTTATACCACTTTTCATTGTTCAAAGATAGAGTAGGTTTAGATGGATGGTAATCCTAGTTGGAGGGCTCTATTTGAATGGAAATTGGGAGATCTCAAATGGGTCTTTCCTAGATTAGGCATCCACAGTACCTATAATACCAAATTTTACCAGAAAGTTGGATTTGTCAGTGATTTTTTAAATTTTCTATCATTCTATATAAATGCCCCACTCTGAGAACCAAATGCAAAGTTCTCACAACCAAATGCATAGTTTCCTTAACAAATGTGTAGCTTTGTGAAAAAAATGTGTAGATCCCATAATAAATGTGTACTTTGATTCCAAGTTAGGATTTAGGTTATTTTTTAAGGTGTAGAGGTCCCTGGGTGACTTGGGAATAACCCTAAGTGATGTAGGGGCATTTTTTGTCATCTATGGTTGCCCTTAATTTGTTTAATGAATGTTATCATGTGTTTCTTATGGTTTTTAGTACTTGTCTTTTACTTAAGTGCTTTTTATGAGGCCACAACCTAGTCTGGTGGTAGGATTTATACAAACATAACATTTAAGTGTAAGTATGATACAATTAATCTCTTATACTTTAAGTTATATTTGTATAAATACATTTCAAGATGTTTGAGATAGGTTTTAGCTTCATAGGAGTTAAGATGGAGATTCTAAATTTTGGAGTTTTGTAAAAATTTCAGACTTGGCCAAATTTTAGGCAAAGAGGTTTCCATAGATGGAGTGTTGTGTTATGCATGTGAAATTTTTTATAAACTACATATGTTCATCATGTTGGTTCTTGAAAAGATTTTACACTCCATGAGACACCAATATACCTAAGATAGATATTAAGAAGGGGTTAGCTCTGAATGTGAGAAATCTTTAGGTAACTAGACCAACTATAGGGACAAGACTACCCTCTTCACTTCTAGCTCTACAAAACCAAGGTGGGTATACCTGATCCATTAAGTATAATTCCATTCTTGACTTGGTACTAGATCTAACAAGAGATATTAGTGAGAAAGTAGTAAATAACAACCTATTATTCATTGACTCTCCATCACTGGGTAGGACAATTATTTTAAAGTAAATGAAATAAAATTACTGGGTTTGATTATATTTTTTTATTATAATGATTTCAATCATTCCCCATAAAATAAAGATAGGTTTACACAGGCTAGTGCCTTATCCATTGGGCAAACAATACTAGAAAATAGAGTAAATACAAAGATCCTTGTAGAAATTGGTCTATAAGAATAAATACAAATACTCCAACCCTTTCCTACTTGCAAATAATCCTCATGTAAAGAAAATGAACATATATCCCACTTTGAGCAATATTTAATCTAATCCTAGATTAGAACTCAAAGAAAAAATACATACACATAAGTCTCCGATGGACTTTATCAAATTCAAGGATTTGACATGAAGGAGAGGTAAAGATCTGAAATTTGTATTAAGTATAACCTTTGATCATCTATATAAAATATGTGCTAAATAGCATGCTTGTGAATAATAGTATCAACCTATGCTTCTTCTCTATTACTTGACAAGAAATGATACAAAATATTACAATCCTCGACTGAGGGTTAGGGTTTACAAATTTCTAAATTCTCAATGCCTAGTATGATCATGGAAAATCCTTTTATATATAGGGAAAAAACAAGCTACCGATCATATTAGGGTTTACAAAACTCTTACCCTAAAACTTTACAACAACCCTACTGAGTTTACAATAAATGCCTTAATTAGATTTGGATAGATATTTTACAAGTGAACCGCCTTACATTATGTCTTCAATATTTTCCTTGCTTTCTTCAAACAAATCTGATCACCATTCCTTCATAGTTGCTCCTACAATAAATATATTTTACATCTCAACCACTTTCAAGATTGAAAAGGTCTTAATCTTTCCTCATCTCAGGAACTAGGTGGAGTATCCCCATTTTCTTCATGGGGAATGTATTGATACCTCCACCTAATGTATACCTCCTCACTTGGGAACTCAAAATTGGAAATTTCAGTCTTCTTGTTGGATAGTTGTCCCCACTTGTCTTCCATTTTCTTAACATCCCACTAAATATATTCAAACTTTAACTTAGCAGTTATTAGCAACTTGATGGTGTGGATAAATGAAGAAGTATTTTCCAAAACACTTGTCATTCTTTCTGAGAAAATTTCATCCATCTCCTCTCTCCATTTGTACAACTCCTTCAAATCACCAGTATCCTTGAACACACTTGGTACTAAATCACAATTTGGATGTGTTAATTCTCTTTTTAACATATTAGATTTCCTTTTAAAATCATCCAAAATTATGCTATACTCCACAAGTTTTTTAACATTCTAATGCACTGGTTTGATCAATGGATCAGGATCAACTTGGCATTTAGATAACCAATGAAACAATCTCACATTTGGGGACCTCTCAATCTAATTATTCAAAACTATTCCACACTCATCTCTATCTTTATTCAAAGCTGTAAGAAAAATCTTTAACCTACTAGCATGATCAAACAAAATTGAAGGCTTTAGATCATGCACAAACTGCATCACTGCCTCTACTATTTTCTCCTCATATTTTTTATTTGCTAGGGATCTAGCTTTCATATGCTCATTCTTCTCCTTTTCAAGTTGTACCCTAATATCTCATAATTTATTTTTTTCCTTAGCTAATTGTTGCTTCTCCCAACTGATTCTTGCATCTATATTTGCTTCTGGGAGTGGTGATGGTGGAAATTCAACAATAGGGCTAGATGAAGAGGATATTGCTGGCCCATTAGTAATCATCAATTGAGGTGACTTGTGATCCTATGGTCTAGACAATTGTGTAATTAATTTGTCCTTTTGGATCAAGTCTATTTTCAACTCATTATAAGACTTAAGGATAGTTTCAAACTTAATCCTTAATTCCTCCTTTTCTTGTGCATTTTTTTCTACTACCCTCACATTGAACTTAGCTTTTTCGAAAATGATGTTTGAGGCCTCCATAGCCAAATTCTCACCAACTCTCTATACTAACAAGTTTCCAGCATAATCTGACAAGAGAACCTCTCTTTTTCCTTTATTGTCTTCCCTTTTAAGGGACCACATGACCAAAGCTGCATGGTCATCAAAGAAAGTAATATACTTAGTAGCCTATTTTGCTTGTTCTATAGTGCCAAGGGTCTTCACTTTACTCTTTCTAACTGAATCAAAGACAATTGCATTTGTAATATCCCATTCAGAAAGAATCAACACTCCTCTAGTATGGATCATGGGTCTTCCTTTCTCCAATGTGATCTTCTCAAATTTCTTCATCATTTCCACCTTAGTCTCATCCTCAATCTTAGTCATATTCCTATCAAGGAACTCCTCTTTCTTTTTCTCAAAAATTTCCTTGAATTGATTTATTTTCATTCTCCTTAAAAATTGAAATAATTCCCTAGTTGTTACAAACTTATCATCAGAAATAAAAAAATCACTAGCCTATTTCAAAATTGGGTCTATTTGCTTTCTCTCAAACTCTGCCATTGTAAGATCCATCTCTACCCCTTTGGGTGCCTCTGGAATCCTCTCCTATATCTCATCATTTAAAACAAAAATACTTCCTTTAGTACTTAATTGTACCAGTTGCTCAACTACTCTATGTTCATCTAATTATAAGGGGGATTGTAAAGGAGAGTATACTTCCTGCTCTAGTCTAGACTCCTTTTGTTTCTACCTCTTTGGAGAGGGCTCTTGTATTGGTGAGTCACTCATAGGTATTTTCCCTTTAGAAGTAGATGGAAGAATCTCATCTCTTTGTTGAATTGGGAGAAGAACACTATAGCCCTTCCTATGCTGAATAGTATAAGTTCCCCTTGGGGTCAACTTTGTATAGCTTGGCTGGCTCAAAATTCTCCTTGCCCTATCTAGATCTATCTTACTAACCACAACTCTCTTTTCATTGGCCTCTTGCATGATTCCTTCATAATGCTCCATAATGGCATCAATCTTTCTTGCCCATGGCTAAAAAGCCTTTAGTGGGTCATAGTCCTTATCAAAATTTCTTATAAAATCTACAGTCTTCTTGTAGATCACCCACTTCTCTTTCTTAATTTCTTGAGTTTGAAGATCAAACTCATTTCTAATCACATCCTCATGGAAGTTAAACTAGTGTTCCATAAGAGCACATTGTTGGAGATCTAAATTTTGGGCAAAATTTGGAGTCTTGTATAGTGATAAAACCCTAAAAAATGGCCTCTTAAACTCCATGCCAAATAATTAATGGTGGAGTACATGAAATGGGATAAAATATTACATTAATTTTCAATTAAAAAGTTGAGATATTATGGAAGGAAGCTCTATGACAAGAAGAATCAAAATTCTATTATCAAAGCATTCAAAAAATGTTGGAATTTTGACCTACTACAAAGATGATGCTGACAGAGGATAAAGATGGTTGAATCTTAAAAATCTTAAAAAGACCCAGTTTGGGAAATAAAATTTGATACTTCCAATAAAAATATTACCTTTCCATGAGGTCTTTTGGTTTTTCAATCAGACCCAAATCCGAAATATAGGTAGTTATTTTTTAGTTAGTTTATTATTTTTTCAACATAATTTGTAATAAGGGTGTGTCTTTTCACCCTAAAGAGGTGTGAAAGCCACTCAAACATGTATATATATACATAATGTAAAATGTAAAGAGGGAAGGAAAAAAGAGAAACAATACAATGAATATTTTCATAGAATAGAATTTGAGCACAATTGCAATATGAACTCTAATGTACTATTTTTTCAACTTTAATAAAGATAAGTGCTCTTATTTTTATTTGTGGTTATAAGTTATATGTTTTCAATTAGTCTTTTAGATTACTCTATGAGCCAAGGTATCCTACTATGTTTTCTATTTGATGCATTCATTTGATGATTAATTTGTACAATTTGAATAATGGTAGCATGGTTTGAGAACCTGTTACTATTTCCTTTCAGGCTCTTAAGTTGAGTTAAAAACCATAGGACCTATTGTATAAGTTGTTTTAAATTTTGTTTCAATAGAAGCTTGCAGGGTGATGGTCTCACTTTATAGGAGTGAGTTACCTTAAAACTATCTCTGATTGTATGTAGGATTGAAAGTTTTATGACTCTATAGCTCAAGTATTTAGAAGGCACTGATCTAACTATTATTTGGAAATTATCATTTGGTTCATACATTTGTAGTTTATAGATAATTAAAATCATTATTTCAAAAGCATTACTTTTAATTATTTAGTATAATCCATTTAGTCAAGTATTATAGAATAGAGATTTTTAGGAGATTAATTTCTTTCCTCAAAGGATCATTCACCGCTTTGGGAGGAACCTTATTTATTTATGTATGTAGTTGTGCAACATAGAGAATTTGATAGTTTAAAGTGAATTTAGGCCTACCGGCCTTGGCTTGATTAAGCTAGAATTGCAGAGGCACTTTTTTGTGCCTGTCAGTTGGCCTCAAAATGGTCCAGCATTTTTGAGCACCAACAAATTGGTGATTCTACTAGGGAGAGTTTCTCACAATCTATATTGTGAAGTTACCTAGAATTTTGAAGATTTCACATATCAAAATTAGAAAGTAATTATATTAATTTGTTTGGAAACACACTCTACTAGAAGAAAGAACCTAGAAGAAAGACATTCCTTGAATGAGGTGGCAACTTTATTCAATAAAGCATTTCAATCAGTGGCTCTACTGAGGAAGAAGACCCAGAAGGAGATAAGTAAAGTTTTCCTCTTTGAAAGAGGCAGTGACTCTATTGTCAAGAACCTAATGTATAAAGAAACAAGTTACTACCAATTTAGATATTTAGAATGTATCAGAATAAATAACCATTTTAGAGAAAACCATTTATTCCATATGGTATTAGGCTATTGGATCTCAGGGGATTCCACTGTATTCCTTTTAAGTTGCTTCCTAAGTTTTTGCAGCTTGTACCAAAGTTCCATGGAGAATGGGATGAATTAGTAGTTGAACATTTGGATGCATTTTATGCATTTATAGAGAACTATGAGGATTTTGTAGAAGATCAGGCAATGAAACTATTTGTCAGGACATTAGAAGATAATGCAAGAGAGGCATATGAATCATTACCTACACAAAGTATTTCATCTTGGAAAGAATTTGAACAATGGTTTCTATATGAATTCCATGATGCAAGCAATGAAGATAACATGTGTTATGAACAGTGTGAGGACCAAAGTTTCATCATGGAGGAGGATCATAGTATGTCTCTACTTTATGCACTTTTCAATTTGGAGAGATTTGAAGGGGAGTCTTGTGCACACTTATTCTTGAGGATGGAAGATATTTATCAGAGGATACCTGTAACAATTATGCTTTCACAAAAAGAATTAATGAGAAAGGTCAAAAACTTGAGAATCTCACTAGATGACCATTGTCTGAAGATTCTTGTTAAGATATTAGAAGAAGATAGTGAAGATAGAGAAGAGGAGGCTTCTGATCAAATTGAACAAGGCCTTGTGTTTGATGGAAATCTTAGTGATGATGAAGAAGACCCAAATTATATATCCCCTTTGGATGCATTTTTGAACTTAGAGAAATAAGAGGAAGAATCTGCAGTACAATTATTCCTAAGGATGTTTCATATCTATCAAGAAATACCTTCAGAATGCAGACCTCCATCTTCTAATCTTTTAAACAACATGCATGAACTAGGTCTTTTATATGATCATCAGTTCCTTACCTTTCTCAAACTTATGAATAATGAACTAGTTGCAAAGGAAAAAGAGTGCAAAACTAAAATAACATATGAGTTAAGTGAGGTTTCATATTTTGATTGACAGTCTGAGGAAAATGTTAACCATAATAATACTTGTGATGACATGGAGGATAAAAACATGGATCATATTGAAGAAGAATTTGTACATGATGAGATGTGTATGGAAACATGTATCAATGACCATGATGGTGAGGAAGAAAATCTTCTCAATATAAGAGAAATTTCAGCTTTATTAGACATAAAATACCAAAGACACACTAAGAAGAATGGTCCAAATTTTTTCTCAATCCACCATGGTAAGGAGGTAGATGAATCAGCCCATATTCAAGAGAAATCAAATTGTGGAGATGAAATAGAACTGCATGAATAGGAGGAAGTTTCAAGAGATAATGTTAATGAAGATGTTAGTCTTGTTGATGAAAAACTTGATGATGCAAATGAAAATTCTCATGAATGTATGCCTAAATTCTATGTTCCCGAATCCTTTGTTTGAAGAGGAAGTAGATGAAGATATGTCTGATTTCTCTATGTTATCGAATCCATTGTTTGAAGAGGATCCTTTATGCAATGGAATCCATCAACATCATAATGAAGATAACAGTCCTAATTTTAAATTTGATGAAACCCATGAAGTACATTCAAAGGGTGAGATATCTTGGAGTTCATTCTTTGAGCCAGAGGTACACCAAACATATGAAGATGAGAAGGAATCGGCTAGACATGATGAAGAGAATGTGTTGAAGCATAGCTCTAAAAATTTTAGAAATGTCCTAGCTGATCAAACTCTTGGTGAGAGAGACTTTGTACTTCTTGAAGATAAGTTATTCTCAAAGCCTTTTGGTGAGGAGAAAAAATATCCAAAATATAGAGATGGGATAGATTGTGAACAAGAAGGTATCTGAAAAAAGAAGACTAACCTAGAGGTTTGTGTGATTAACCAAAATCTTCTATTCAGCAAGGATTACAACAGACTTGATGATTTCTCAAGGGCTGAATATAGATTGGATGCAAAAGATCATATTGATGAAGCAATGAGAATTGTCTATAAGGATGACATGTGTAATGCAGCAAGGTTAAAAGTGTTACGTGATCAAAATCAAGTGTTTGATAGAGGAAAGGATCAATGTTCAATTTTGGGGGGCTTGGGGCCACCCAATTTTACTTCACATTAGATTAGTATGGATACTTGGTCTTCTTCTCTAGAGATAGCTAGAATCTTGCTATGCTCACATGGAGCATACATCCCCAGAAAGAGCCTCTTGGAGATCTAAATTTTGGGCAAAATTTGGAGTCCTGTATAGTGATAAAACCCTAAAAATTGGCCTCTTAAACTCCATGCCCAATAATTAATAGTGGAGTACATGAAATGGGATAAAATATTACATTAATTTTCAATTAAAAAGTTAAGATATTATGGAAGGAAGCTCTGTGACAAGAATAATCAAAATTCTAAGATCAAAGCCTTCAGAAAATGCTAGAATTTCAACCTGCTACAAAGATGATGCCAACAGAGGATAAAGATGGTCAAATCTTAAAAATATAAAAAATACCTAGTTCAGAAAATCAAATTTCCTACTTCCGATAAAAATCTTAGCTTTCCATGAGGTGTTTTTGTTTTTCATTCAGACCCAAATCCGAAATATAGGTAGTTATTTTTTAGTTAGTTTATTATTTTTTCAAAATAATTTGTAATAAGGGTGTGTCTTTTCACCCTAAAGAGGTGTGAAAGCCACTCAAACATGTATATATACATAATGTAAAATGTAAAGAGGGAAGACAAAAATAGAAACAATACAATGAAGATTTTCATAGAATAGAATTTGATCACAACTGCAATATGAACTCTAATGTACTATTTTTTCAACTTTAATAAAGATAAGTGCTCTTCTTTTTATTTGTAGTTATAAGTTATATGTTTTCAATTAGTCTTTTAGATTACTCTATGAACCAGGGTATCCTACTATGTTTTCTATTTGATGCATTCATTTATGATTAATTTGTATAATTTGAATAATGGTAGCAAGGTCTGAGAACCTGTTACTGTTTCCTTTCGAACTCTTAAGTTGAGTTAAAAACCATAGGACCTATTGTATAAGTTGTTTTAAATTTTGTTTCAATAGAAGCTTGCAGGGTGATGGTCTCACTTTACAGGAGTGAGTTACCTTAAAACTATCTTTTATTGTACGTAGGATTGAAAGTTTTATGACTCTATAGCTCAAGTATTTAGAAGGCACTAATCTAACTATTATTTGGAAATTGTTATTTGGTTCATACATTTGTAGTTTATAGATAATTAAAATCATTATTTCAAAATCATTACTTTTAATTATTTAGTATAATTCATTTAGTCAAGTATAATAGAATAGATATTTTTAGGAGATTAATTTCTTTCCTCAAAGGATCATTCACCGCTTTGGGAGGAACTTTGTTTATTTATGTATGTAGTTGTGCAACATAGAGAATTTGATAGTTTAAAGTGAATTTAGGCCTACCATCCTTAGCTTGATTAAGGCAAAATTGCATAGGCAAATTTTTGTGGCTGTCAGTTGGCCTCAAAATGGTCCAGTTTTTTTGAGCACCAACACACACCTTATCTTATGTCTAAACATCCCAAATAAGAATCCTTCATTATCTACACATCTAGCCATAGCTGTAGCCATTTTATAAGGCTGCAGGACTTGATTCAAATGCACCCAACCCTTCTTGACAATAATATACTGGTGTGCTATTGTAATTTCTAGGAAAAAATTTCCCCTTCCTTTACTAGTGAGGGTTATTTCTTGCAGATCACCAATCTACCTCAGAATTTCTATGTACCCTATCTTCAATGGAACCTGGTAAGGTAATATATAAGGTGCCCTCCTACAACCATACACCCTAAACACTATAGAAACTAGCTATAAGATTATATCATCAAAATTATGCAATATGGTGATGTCTTTGCAATACTCCTTAGGTCTAATCAACCTCAACAACTCTCTTGGGATTCTAGGATTCTCAAAAAATAACAAGGTCCTAAGCATTGAAGCCAAATTTCTAACAAAGACAAGGAAACTAGCATCAATTCTATCCCATGAAAAATATGTAGTCCACAACTAGATGGGCAGCGTTTCTCCATTCTTCTCTTTGAGAATATCAATTGTCTTGCTAAAACACTATTCACCCTTATACAAAAACATATGCATTAGCATAAAATGCCACCCAAAGGGCCTACTTATCTTCGTGTTCTTCATTCCCATTAATCCCTCATGGATAAGATTTGCAAGGTAAGGGGAAAAATAAAAAATTAATGCTAGTTGTGGGTGTAAAGACTATACTATCATGAACATGTAGGGAATAGCCATATGAGTAGCCTCATCCTACCCAAAAATCAAAGTCAAAGACTTGTATATAGCCTATGCCTACAAACTAAAAAGGTCCAACCTAAAAGGTTCAGGTGTGCTTTTACTAACCATACACATAGCACCAACTTGGCTAAAGAAATCCCTCAAGGGTCCTGACCTTAGTGTGTGTGTGTGAGTTTAACACCTTCATGAAATTAAGATCAAGTAGCAACAATTTAAGCTAAATACAAAGGAAATTTACTCTAAAATGCAACTACAATCTATAACATCTCATGGATCTCTAGAAAGAAGTGGTAAGTGAGCTCTCAGCTACAAATCCTCACTAGTGACACCTCTAAAATGAGAATAATTCTTCTATGATGCTTCTAAATTCTTATTCTATGATGAATTTATGCTTAATCTAGCTCCATTGATAACAATGCAATGATAAACTGCTAAAATGGTAACTCTAAATGCTCAAATGCTTCAATTGCTCTTAGAAATGAACTTAATTGACTATAGTAACCATTCTTTTCAATTGAAATTCTAAGATTGAAATGCTCTCCAAAATGCCTCATACTTATAGTAATTTCCCAAGGGTAGGGGGTAGAGTGAGTTGATCATGGTTATGCTTGGGTAAGGTCAATTGGCTTTGCTTTGTCCATAAATGGGGGGACAAGGAGGGGACAATCATTTAAATGGTTTCAAAAGGCTGGACCATTTCAACAAAAGTGAGTGATTTGTGTCCATTTTGTCTCCAATTTGCTTTGTTGAGGGAAATTATGATTTATTAATTAATTAAAGTAATAAAATTTAGCCATGAAGGGTAAGAGGTTCATTTTGATTTTTTCTTTCAACAACTATGTCATTAATTGAATTTTATCAATTTCATAATGTTTTTCCTCTTTTCAAGCTTTATTTAATCATTTAATCATTTAATTGAATTTTCCTTTGATTTGAATTGCCTTTGTTCCATTTATTTATTTTTCATGCTATTTTGATGATTTGATGCACCTTTTGATTGATTTAAGTTTTTTGCCAATTTTTCATGTCTACAAATGCCCCTCTTTGAGTTGATGTGTGAAGAACATTGATTCAAAGATTCCCTTGGTATGATGATCTGATTCTGTTCTAGTTCTGTGATTCCTTGATACCTCCGATAGTTGGTAGGATGATATGATACTATCTCTGATAGTGATATGTTGCCTGATATGATATGATAAACTGATCTGATACTGATTTGCCTCCTAATATGAAACTAATATGATATGATACTGATATGACAACCTAATATGATATGCCCCATTGATAAATGTTTTTGATGCAATGCCAATTTGATACTCTGATGCCCCCTCAGAAATAAAACATATTGATTCCTTGATTTGAAAGATTTTGATTGATTGGTCCAATATGTTTTCATTTCTAAAAAATATTGATGATATGTCATGACTCACAAATTTGCATATCCAAGGTAGATAGGTCTGTTGTATTTAAGAAAAACAAGTGATTATAATAATAGGATAATGGTACCAATGAATGTGATTTGTCAATCTGATAGGATAGTAAAATTGATATGGGATAACTGATTAGTGTGAAAATTGATACAGTTGATAGGATTGATCTTGATCAGTGTGCAAACCAATATGGGATCCTGATAGGATTGATAAACTGATACTTCACTCTCAAGACATAGAGACATGAACAAATAATGATAGGTTTGATTGCTTTGATTGACTTGATTGATTGACGTAAGATGATTCACTGATATAAAATACTGATATGATTCCCTTGATTTGCAAAATAGGCACATTTCCATAAATGATATATATACAGACCTTAGCTTCTTGGATATTTAGACTTAAGTCATCAGTTGACCTAGCTAGAGTACATGTTATTGAGATGATTAATTATGGAGCTCCTTCAGTTTGTTGATATTATATCATGTTTTAGTTATTGATCAAGACTTGGATGTATCACTTTGATGACATTATATCTTTGATTAGATAGACTTCATGGATCTATGATGTTATGGACACTTATTTGATTTATGGACTTTCCTTGATTCTTGATTGAACCCCCCCATTTGATGATTGATCAAGATTTTGATTGAATGAACCCCCTTGTCCTTGGAAAAATACTACAAACAAATGCACGTGCAATTAATCTAACATGATAATGCAATTAACCTTCCATGATAATGTAATACAATGTAGCTAAGTGTCACTAGCTTTTAGCAAATAAATGCCTTGAGGATAAATTTTCATCATTGAGCATTTTGGGACCGGAAAGTTGATACAATCACCATTGCCCACTGACATGATGATATGAATACCACTTTTATATCGCTTTTGGTAACACCCTTTTGGAAACTAGTACAACCCTCACTAGTTGGATGACCAAACTATGGGAGTAGGAATACCAATCCATTTTCTCAAACAATCAAATGTCAACCTTCCACACTACATGAAAGTCCTTGATGGTTCTTTGGTGACCATGTCATTAGACAAATTCACATAAGTTGTGGGATCTTCCTCAAGATAGTCACTCAAAGACAAGAAAAATACCATGTCTCCATCATCGCCAATCTAGTTGAAACCTCATCGATGAGCTAAAAAGATGTGATAAAAATCAATGTAAGTAAAGACCATCAAAAGAAAGCTTCAAGTGTTTTGCATTGTTTCATGATTTTCAAAAAGTATTTCCAAGTATTCTGATCTTTAAAGTGTTGTCAATTTTTAATCCTGAATAATAAAGTCAATGAAGACTCAAGGATCAAGTTGTAGGCTCAAATACTTGGGTATGAACAATGATATCCATCAAAGGTTCATGAAAATCACTCTCTTCTGAAGCTTTGATAAGTCTCTCTCATGTGTGACTGACAATAGCACTATTGAATCCGCTGATTCAGATCAAATGCCCCTGATTGGATAGGAAAAATGTTGGACTTGAGAAAACTTCCAACATTTTACAAAAACTTGGTTCATGCCAGATGCATCTAGAAGAAATTTATGCTTTCCTTTTTACCAGCTCTCAAACAAGATCACATTGGTTTGCCCCCAATGTCTAGCAAGATATAGGACATGAAAGATGGATTTTCAAGTTGATGGATTAGAGATGGAAAGGCTATGATGGAAGAAGTATGCAAATGTGACCCATAGGACTATCTCCTCAAGAGTACCCAAGCTAAGGAAAAAATGATATAGCAATGTGAAGCATGTTTTTGGATAAGCCATGGAAGTCAATTGTGCAGGGCTAGATAGTGTATAGGATAATGATTTGTTGCCATAAAAATGAGGGATCCAAAAGAGTGGACATGTCAAGAAGTTTTTGATAACAATTTTTTTTTTTAAGTTCTTCATCTTGATCAAGACCAAGGGTCAATTTGGGTAAGATGTGTATAAGATAACACAATCATGATAAAGGAGTGATGGATGCTATGATGGGATGTTTTGGGATTGTGAAAAAGCTATCAAGGAATAATGAAGGTGAATTTGGGATAAGCAAGATCATGATAGGGTAACATGGATGCAACAAGTACATAAGCTGATGGAAAGGATAACGAATCTCAAGATACTTGATGCTCATGGATATGTTCAACCTTTTCAAGATGAAAAGTGAGAGAGTAAATATGGATGTAAGTGAGATAAATGATAGAAAGATGAAGGATAGAATGGATGAAACTTTGCCCCCAAGTGTAGAGTGCAAGAAGGAGGAATTATGCATGACACCTGTTTGCCAGATTTTCATCATGGTACTTGTCTAAGGTGCCACAAGAAGTGGTTTTTACCATAAGATAGATTTATTTCTCTTTAATTTTTCTACCAAGGTGCCTATTGCTAGGTTTTCACCAAGGCACTTTTTCTCTTTTTTCATTTTTTTCTTTTTTTCTTTATTTTTTTGTATGTTTTGATATTTTCCCAACAACAAAATCTTTGGACAATGCTCCTCTGAAAGATATGCTATAATAAACCATGGGTATGACTAGGATGCTCAAATATATTGATAAGAGGGATGGAAGTATGGAAAGTATGCATTGGAAAATGAATGTGAGGTTAAGAAGAAGGTATGTTGCAGATGGGAATGTTGGCAAGATCAAGTTTGACACACACTTTGAAGAGTGGTGGAATGATGGAGGAATGATAGATGAAGGAGGTAAGGGTCCTTTTGAGGTAGTGGATTTTTGGATATGAGAACACAAATTAGACTTGGAAAGTGGAGGATGTTTGGAAGGAGTGGAATCGAAGCCTTTGGAAGCTTGAATGTCAATTTTGATTCTTCTTTTGTGTGCAAGTCCTTCAAAAGTGACTTGGGAATCCACATATTCTTTGATTTTTCTTCCTTTTGTGATGCTTTTGAATGCACTTCTTCAATGAGGGATTTAGGAACCCACATTTTATTTTTTTCTTTTTGCTTTGTGGACATTTTCAGCCTTTTGGATATTTCATTTTTCTTTTCATTCACATGTCGATTAGATGGGACATTGTGATTTGTATACCCATATGGATTCTTGGATTTATGATTTTTATGTTGTACATCAAAATTGCTTCCAAAAGACTTAGAAATTGTGGATGAATAGGAATAATATGAAGGGTTCATATGGATCAGTGTTTCGACATTCTTCAAGTATGTGTGCCTTCGTTGATCTTGATACATGGTAGGGTAAGTGAATGGATAACTAGGGATGATAGGAATAGATGATAGAGGAATATATTGACCTAATATGGATGGAAGGAATGAAGACTTTTGTTTTGGGACATAGGAACCTAAAATGGATTTAGAGGATAGTGGAGGTATGTGGTTGTGTTTGAATGGAGGAATATAAGGTGTGAAAGGGATATCAATATCTTTGGAAGGAACTGCATCACCAAGATTCTTATCTTTAGGATTTATCTTTATACCAATAGGGTCATGAATAGCTTTGATAGGAACACATTTGATAGGATCAACTGAAGCTTGAGTGGATTTATTATCATGCAAGGGATTTGGAAGAATGATGGTTTCTTAAGGTGAACCTAGAGGAATATGACAAGGAAATGATGGGATGCTTTGATCTTGACAATGATCTTTGAATGATGTAGAGATGGTATTT
Organism: Chamaecyparis obtusa; assembly: GCA_027943335.1. Taxonomy (NCBI): domain Eukaryota; kingdom Viridiplantae; phylum Streptophyta; class Pinopsida; order Cupressales; family Cupressaceae; genus Chamaecyparis; species Chamaecyparis obtusa. The sequence continues at coordinate 75,563 of BSBK01005987.1, forward strand.
TGCTCTTGATTTCAATATGCTCATTAGAAGTTATGGAAGGGATATCTTGATCTTGCTTGGGAAGTGGAGAAGATGTGGAACTTGGAAGGGTACTTTGTTCTTGGAATGGAAGGATATCATCTTGGAAGCCATGAAAGAATGCAAGGGGATCATCACAAGGTTCGAGGGATATGGGACCTTCATCAAATATGGGAGGAGATTGTGTATAATCTTGATCTTGATCTTTATCACTATTTATTTCTTTTCTCTTTGGATTATCTTCTTGACATGGAGCCACTTCTAAGGATAAGGTAGATGTTTCGATATGTATGGGGAATATTTGGAAGAATGATGTAGGATCATCTTGAATGGGTATAATAGGAATTGAAGCACATGAAGCCTTGGGGTCCAAGATCTTTGAAGCATGGAAAAGGTCTACAACAAGATGTAAACTAGCTTGGGTTTCTTTTAGAGGTAGCCCTTGAGGGTAGCCATAGTCAACTTGAAAGGTGTTATCATTAGGTTCACCTTTTGATGGAGGAATTTTGGATAATTGTGGAGCTTTGGGAGATGACTGAAAGATGAAAGGAGTACATGCTATGGGAGAAACCTTACTAGATAGGGGTTTGTGCATTAGATCTTGCTTGAGAGTGATACTTTTCTCTTCATACTCTTTATTATCTTGATCACAAATAGGTTGATTATGAAATTTCCTTTGATCCAAGATAGGTTTGTCACTCTTAAATGCTTATTTTTGTGAGGAGGATGAAGATATGGATGGTGCATCATCATAAAGAAAAGGACACCTTGATCTTAACAATGACCTTTTAGACGGCATCTCTTTTTGTTTTTCCTCATTCTCTATCAAGGTTGATGTGTCAAAATCACAAGGAAGCTTAGCTCCTAGTTGAACTAACTTCATGAAATATGCTTCTTTATTCCTCTCCAAAACTAATTGCATTATTTTCATGAACATGGGATCTTGGAGTGCTTCTGAAACTTCATCTTCAAATACTTCATCATCTTGATTCCAATGGAGATTTTGATCTTGATTTCAATAATTGTTCTCCATAATAGGGTTGATTTTTTTCTCAAATAGAATCATCATTATAAATTATTTTCAAGAATATGATCTATTTGTTCAATTGATAAAGAGTACCTTCGAAAAGGGTATCCAAATATGAAACCAATTTTTTCTGAATCCTTCAGGAAATACTCTTTGTTTGCCCTTTTGTGTTTCTGGGCGTCACTGAACCAAGCATAGGCATGACCAAAACTCCTGTAGGCATGCACTGGTTTGTTGTTAGGTGGTCCTCTGTAGGTTCTTAGGTGACACTTTACTGTTACTAAGTGGGTTTCCAATTCTCCCAGGTGTGTCTCAATTTTTTCTAAGTGTGACTTTAGGATGTCTACGCAGGTTTGAATAAGTCATAGGTGTGACTGAATCTCTGATAGGCGAGTGTGTTTTTTTGCACAAGCGACACTTATTTGACCAAGGTGTAATTTTTTCAATTTTTAAAATGTTTAAGATCAAATTTTTCAAAATTTTCTTGTTTGAAAATAAAAAACAAATGCAACACACACATCAACGTCTCTAAAAACAATTTAATGTGTATATTCTTGAATGTTTTCACAAGTATAGCACAAGAATAGATTCCAAATAGCCTACCTAAAGTCAAATTGTCTTGTAAACATGGCTCTACAAGGTGTCTTTGCTATTTTATCCAGGTTTTAGTAAATATTCCGTTCAAAATGGATTAAAATCTCCCATCCCCCAAGTATGTTAAGGGGCTTCCCACACGCACTAAAGCATGATTTTGCGCAATCCATGAGGACTACTAGAGGAAGTTCAAGAAATTAAAATCCTTTTGTCATGCACCCCATTAAGGATACATTTGTTTCATTTTATATTGGGTCAGATTCTCATGGCAAAAGCAAGTGTATCCCAATTTGGGTTGTCCCTCTCACTAGCCCTTTAAGGCAATCTCAGGAGGCGAGCCCACTAAGTTTTAAACATGTTCATTTGAAAGAATGAAAAGTGGATTAGGTAGAGAAAGTTTGGGAATTTAATCCACTCAAAGAGTGAAGAGCATATCTCTATTGCTTTTCCCTTATCCCAAACACTTACAATCATAATTTTTTGTTCTTTTTCAACTCCGTGACAAAGGAGTTCTTAGAATTGAAATGTTTGTTCTTTCTTTTTAATGATTATCTATGTTTAGAAATTTGACAATGCCACAAGCTAAGGGAAGATGCAAGCTTGATATGAAAAATACCTCAACCGATGATAGCAAAAGCTATGCGCATTTTTAAGTAGTAGTTTTTCTTGTTTTTATCTCCAAGTCCTTTCCTTACCTTACAAAATGCATTCCCTCCAACAACAAGTTAGTTGGCACAAATGAACAAAGTGAGGGGAAACCAAAATCAAAGCTTAAAAATGATGAAGTTGATTATGCTTTTGATTTATTTTGAACTCAAGTATTTGGAAATTAATCAAAAGGTGCAAGGTATACTCTAATAGGACGTCCTTTTTTGTTTCTTTTTTGCATGCAAAAAAGAAAAAAAATAAATTCAGCACTTTTTTGTGACAGAGCCTGTACCTGCAAAATAAAAACTAGTGAATTAATTAGTCACATGCATAATCTAATAAAATACTACATATTTTTTTTTGGCACAGTCTACGCGACATTTGAATGATAGACCGTGAGATTTTATTAAGTATACACGTGATTTAATTGACTGCGAGCGTCACATTTATGTGGCTCAAGCAAAATAAATTAAGTTAGAAGCAATATTTAATTAATCTGAGCATTAAATCATTAATCAAATGCAATAAACTGGTGAAATGATAGTGACAGTTAAATTATCAGAAGTGACATCCAATGTTTAAGAAGCGTAAATGAAACTAGCAAAGGCAAAGCAAAGCTTCAAACCAAGTGACACTACTTCAAAGATAAGCGATACTTACTACTTTATAAGCATGAACGAAATCATCAAAGGCAAATCAAAACATCAAATTAAGCGACAATGTTTTAAACATAAGTGATGCTCCCTGTGTCGTAGGCGTAATTAAAATTTGTAAAGGCTAGAAGCTTTGTCAACCAAAGCGTGATTTTTTTCTGTCATGCGGTACTTCTTTTCTCTCAGGCGTGAATCTACATGTTAATCCACGTAAGTATCTAGACTGTAGGTGATTTTTAATTTACCATACATGACATTTCTTTGCTTCAGGCGTGACTTCTTTACTGGCAGGCGTGATTTCTTCTTTGTAACCTGCAGATAGTAAGCAAATTCAAGTAGTTCTAGCCTAAATATTGCAAATAAAATGATAAATCTGACTGACTTAGAGGCCTAGGGCCCCATGGTGGGCACCATTTGTGTGTGTGAGTTTAACACCTTCATGAAATTAAGATCAAGTAGCAACAATTTAAGCTAAATACAAAGGAAATTTACTCTAAAATGCAACTACAATCTATAACATCTCATGGATCTCTAGAAAGAAGTGGTAAGTGAGCTCTCAGCTACAAATCCTCACTAGTGACACCTCTAAAATGAGAATAATTCTGCTATGATGCTTCTAAATGCTTATTCTATGATGAATTTATGCTTAATCTAGCTCCATTGATAACAATGCAATGATAAAATGCTAAAATGATAACTCTAAATGCTCAAATGCTTCAATTGCTCTTAGAAATGATCTCAATTGACTATAGTAACTATGCTTTTCAATTGAAATTATAAGATTGAAATGCTCTCCAAAATGCCTCATACTTATAGTAATTTCCCAAGGGTAGGGGGTAGAGTGAGTTGATCATGGTTATGCTTGGGTAAGGTCAATTGGCTTTGCTTTGTCCATAAATGGGGGGACAAGGAGGGGACAATCATTTAAATGGTTTCAAAAGGCTGTACCATTTCAACAAAAGTGAGTGATTTGTGTCCATTTTGTCTCCAATTTGCTTTGTTGAGGGAAATTATGATTTATTAATTAATTAAAGTAATAAAATTTAGCCATGAAGGGTAAGAGGTTCATTTTGATTTTTGCTTTCAACAACTATGTCATTAATTGAATTTAATCAATTTCATAGTGTTTTTCCTCTTTTCAAGCTTTATTTAATCATTTAATCATTTAATTGAATTTTCCTTTGATTTGAATTTCCTTTGTTCCATTTATTGATTTTTTGTGCTATTTTGATGATTTGATGCACCTTTTGATTGATTTAAGCCTTTTGCCAATTTTCTATGTCTACACTTAGATAATCTCTCTAAGCTTCATAAATTTCATTAAACTCCCCAAAATCAATCTTTTCTAATCTAACAGAAGGATCATTTAATGAAAAAACTTCTCTAATCTCATCTTCTGTAATACTTATCAAGTCATTTCCATTTATATCTTTGACACACCTAGTAATAGGGTCATAACATTTGGCAACCTATATTAGAACGTCTACATTCATGAATACTCTAGGCACAATAAATTTCCCTATGTCAAACTACCAGATATTACTAAGAGGAGCGCATGAATTCCTCTGAGAGTATGCTACCCTAAATAACACCATACCGTTGTACTCCTTTCCCACATTGGCATCCCTCATCCATAACCCTCTATCATAAAGTTCATCATTGACAAAGTCTCTAGGGTTTTTTGGGACTAATTCTTTTACTCTAGATACCCCATTCTCTGAATGTGGGAGCCACTGCATCAAATCTTTGAAAACACCTCTATCCTTATACTCTGTTTTTCCTGAGAGTTCCCTTTTAAGAAGAATTTTTAACTAGGGTTTGAGAAAATGAATGCGCACTAGATTAAAAACCCCCACATATCACAAGATAGCAATAATAGGAAATATTAATCACCTAAACTTCCTTTCCTTGAAAATTTGTGAACTATCATGTTAAAACTAGCCTACCAGATGCTTGAGAAAATTCTCTTAATGATGCTCCATAGAGAAAACTAGTCCAGTCTCAAAGATACTTTGAAAAGAGGTGAAATACCTAACAATTAAATCAAGATATGTAATATTTTTCCAATCCGTTGCAACTCACCCACATGAAACTCATTAAATCTACCATTACTAAAAATTGGTGGCTTCAACGTTCACAGGACGTGAAACAACTTCACTAAATAAAATTTGAAATTGAACCGTCGATTGCTACTTCTTTATGGTGCATCGGATGGCTAGAAAAATCAGTGTCATAACCATTTAATACTTTTCCCCAAACTATTTCTCAACCAATGACAACATTTCAAATTTATGCATGTGCAGAAATGCAAAACTTATTTTAACTTTGATCAGCCTCGATAGGTGTCAACCTGTCGCTATTTTGCAAGACTAAAATCTGAGAACCTTTTCACTCTAGTAATGTGACCACCGTAGATCCTCTTACAACTTGACAAGTCTTTACCATCCCTTAAAAATAGTGACCCCACTTCACAAATGAACATGTGGACCCATCTAAAGACTTCGGAGCACTGGCAACTGACAACATAAAAGACACATGTCAATCTGTAATACCCTCTCTGATGATTATACATTGACTCTTTGATTTGGATATTTTGCATTATGATGATTAGAACTATATGTTTACATTCATGTTTATGGGGGATGATATGCTTATCAGATGATTTAGATACACTCATTTATGATTAATGTTTAATGTTGATTAATCATTTATCTTTAAATGTTTATGAGGAAGTAGAGCCAACCCAAGGATTTGAATCTAACCAATACGATATATAATGTCTCATGTTTCATATGTGATTGATGTGTTTTCATGACTCAGGATGAAGTCATAGTTACTCACTTAGTTGAGGTCCACACGATGTATCAATCCTGGTCAGCTGTTTGCATGTCTTATTATGTATCTATGCACATGTATCTCTTCATGGTGATGTAGGCTTGTAGGTACCGGGCATCGTCTCCACCTAGCTTCATAGGTCTAAGCAATCCCTCAAAATCCTTCATCATTATCATTGTTGGGAGATGGTCCATAGTTCACACACGGGAAAACCCTATAGTTTTGATTATTTTTCCCAATCTCTTGGTTTGGTTTCAGGTTGATTTGAGTTCCTTATTTTATATAACCTTTGATGTCGGTCTCATTTATTTAGTTATGAGATATGTAGGATAATAATGTTATTTTCTCTCTCTATTTGTTAATTGTATATACAAAGTATGCATATATGGGTGCACACATATATGCATGCATGTATATATTCATTTATTGATGTGTTTGTAATTATGTTCCTATGAGCGTATTAGTTATAATAATGATTCTATTTATTTTGATGTATAATGTGGCTTTAGATAAATATAATAAATGCAAAGTAAATAAACAAAAAGAATAGAATATACAAGTAAATAAAAATAATTACCTAATCCTACTTTATAGACTCTCTATCTCTCTTGTATGTCTTGTTAGTGTAGAGGGTGGGAGTGGAACTCAGGACCACACCAATATATATTGTATTTATATAAGAGTTATTTGCTATTAATTATAATAATAATACTAATAAAACTATATATGTAGAGTTAAATTATTAAATTAGTTTGGTACGGGAAGGGTAAGTAAAAGTTAAGTTACCTAAGGGGTAAAACTAACTATGGGTTAAGTTATTTTTATTTATTATTAGATTTATTTAATAAATTAGGTGAGGACATTGCTTTATGGGATGAAATACCCTCAACCTCTAGAACTACCCAGGGGTTTACTTATAGGGAGAAATCCGTAAACATAAAGGAGGGGATTTTGGGAGGCCAGAGAAAAGGATTGCTCAAGAAGTTGCCTAAGGATTGGGAGAAAGCTAGGCTCAGGAAAAGTGTTGTGTCAGGGACCTCCATCAAATGATCTAGGTAGGCTTTTGAATCCAGAAAAAGCCTCTTCTACATCTCTCTCTCTCTCCCTTCTCTCTTTGTTTTCTCATGGTTTTCTTCATGTGTGTTTATTTATTTCTCGAAGGTTAGAATTAAAATCATTAAAATAAAACCATAATTCTCTTAGTAATAATCTACTAGAAATGTTTTACTATAAAACAAGTACGGAACCTAGCTCCGTTGGTTTTTTTAATTTTAGGACTAAAAATTATTGCACAGGCATAAGTAAATTTAAAAATAATTAAAACATTAATAATACTGAAATAATAAATGTATTAAATTATATGTTGTTTTAAGGTTACAAATTATTTTAATATTTAAAGGTTGTCATCTTTAACTTTATAATATTTTATTTTGATAGATTTTATTTAATAAGTTATTTGTTAAATTAAATAAGAAAGATTATTACATTTTAAATTTAATAATTATATGTATATCATTTAAATCATTTTGGAAAATACCCTTTAAACTTTTAGTAGAAAGATAGAAGAAAAAGAAGGATAAATTATAGGAGTAAAATAAGAAAAATAGGAGAAAAATAAGGAGAGATCATAGGAGCAAAATAAATAATTAAAAAAGGGGTATTCTTTAAGGGAGAAGGGAAGGAAGGGAAGAATATGGAACCAAAACTATTAAAGTGGGAAAAAAATAAAATAAAATATAATATATATATATATATATATATATATATATATATATATATATATATATATATATATATATATATATATATATATATATATATATATATATATATATATATATATATATATATATATATATATATATATATATATATATATATATCTGTGTGTGTGTGTGTTATATTGTAAATATATATTTATGACTATACATAATCAATAGATAATGAAAATAAGAGAAATTGGTTAATAAATAATTAAAGATGTTGTTTAAAATTTTCAAATTTAATTAAAAATAGAATTGGTCTATTTATTATTATTATCCTATTTCATTAAAGTTGATGTATAATTTAAATCATAATGTAATTTATGGTTATAAATTAAAAGGTTAACTTTAGTTTATATTAAGTTTGAATTTAATTAAAGTTTTGACTTAATTAATAGTGAACAATAAACTACTTGTGTATTAAGTTTGTAATAAGCCTAAATTTATTATATTCTAGTTTATGCTATATTAGGAATCTATTTTTGGATAACATAATTAAACAATTCATAGATATGGATGTTAAGTCTTATGTGTATATTTGATGTTTGTTAATTCCAATTTTTTTTGAATATTTTCAAGGATTATAGTGTTACCCTATATCTTGTATGTGTGTCTAGGAGTTGTACATCCCTCTACACTTACCTTTATGTTTTATATTTGAAATCATTATGATAGCTCTAATTTTGTTTTATGTCATCTTTTGACTTGAGGGTTAGGGTTTGTCCTAGTGGTATGGGCCCTAGCAAAACACCAAAAGGACCCTAAGGGAGGGATTTATATGAGGAGTTATAAACCCTAGATAGCCTATTTGTTGAGTAAGGTTCCTAGGTGCCCTAGGTGAGTGGCTCACCACAGGATTCGATCGAGGATGCCATAAGGATAACCTTTGGGTGTGTTTGGAAAATAAAACCTAATATAATTCATATCTGGTTGGGAAAGGGTAAGGTATTTAATAAACTTTTAAAAAGATAAATATGGATAATAGCCTGCATAGGTCTTGTTGGAGTATTGGGGTCATTGTAGCTACTAGGGTAGGCCACATGAGGGTGCCAGGGTACACGACTACTAGGAAGGATCCCAATAGATAGGACTATGTAATGAGACTTACCTGGTCAGCATCCTAGGGAACTCCACTCTTGGTCTTTTGTTTTATGCTTCTTTGTTTCTTCTTGTTTCTAGTTTGGGTGTTTTTCCCTCAACCTTAGACTGCCTAGTTTCCCTATGTGAATAATGGTTCTATCTCCTAGCAGAGGGGAGTGGACCTTTGTGGATCCACATGGTTCGGTGGTGATCCTTTTTGAGGTATTGTTCATGTTTGTGCCATTCATGGAGCATCTGAAGATGTTGAAGACATTTATGGCTATTTTCAATGTTGCATCTTGGAAAGAAAATTGTAAAAATATTGTAAATTGTTATTCATATTAATGTAATCCTAGAAGGCCTTTTATTGTAGAAGGTATATTGTAAGCATTCATGTAATTGGGAATGGTATATCTAGGAAAATTATGGGAATGAAAATCAATATGTATTATTGTTGTTGGAAGCAAGTGATGATTTAGAATATGGAACGTGTTGTTGTTGAAAGAATATGAATTTAAATGTGTTAATGTTATTTCATGCTGATAAAGAAAGAAATGTTTGTTTTAGTACACTTGTATCTCTCTCTCTCTCTTTACTTTCTCTTATGTGGTTAAATGGATCAGAGGAATTTCTATTTTTAGTTTATTTAAATATTAATGCACTATGAGAAGTGGTTTTAAAGGAATAATCTTGTAAGATAACTTGTTAGGACTTTAATACCTAGTTAACTTAAGGAAGTCAAAAAGAAAAAAAAAATGTACTTTTTCTCTTATTTTTTGTCTTGTCCTTTCGGGCTCCCTTGCATGGCATGACATTTGGTATTAGAGCACTAGGTTTCCACACTGGGTACTTTGGGACTCATAGCTCACTTATCACTTAGTGTTTTGCATATTTTTTGATCTAGCAACATTTTAGGTGTAAGAGCAATCTTGCATCACCCAAAAATATTTAAGTTTTTGTATTCAATAAGGGCTATCTTGTGCAGAGCTACTATTTATGGAAACTTTCTATTTTTAGTAAGCTGGTCATAAATCTTGGAATGTTCTAATTTTACATGTGGAGGTTCATCTCAATCATATCAGTCTGCCAGCAAAGTTTCATGGCTAGATCAAGTCTAGTTTTGAAGATATTGAAGATTTTCAGTATTGGCAGTAGGGTATAGAAACTTTGAACTTAGTTTTGAAGGCTTTAGAGGCCCCACATGAGGTCAAAAATTTGGGTGATAAGTGCTTGCACCAATCAAGCCTGTAGAGCACTTCGTGGCATTTTTGAAATGGGGTTATAATAGTCAATCAGGTCAACTGGCGATGACTTATGGTCTCCAGAAGTCAGGTCACCTGAAATGGCAGAAAATAATTTTCCTTCAAAATTTTTGTTCGGGTTTCAAAAGTTAATTTGAGCTGAATTTGATGTAATAAATAATAAAATAATAAAATAATTCTAAGTTTGGTCGGCCCTTAGGGCTAAATTTCTGGAACCTTCTCAGGCAATGGAAAATGCCTATATAAAGAAGGCCCATAGTATTGTCTAGGGTGGTTCTGGGTAGTAGATCTAGGTATTGATTTGAGGCTTTGTCCTAAAAAATATTGTAAGGGAATGCCCATGTGGCTTTGCATATTTTAATTCTAAAAGTTTGTAATTCCACATTTGTGGAGATAATAAGAAGCCAATTTTTTGTTCTTGCATATTTTTGTTGTTGTTTCTCTATTTCTGTTATGTGTTTGTGGTATTAAGGGGAGCACCCTTCACCAAGTGGTATCAGAGTAGGAGTTCTTGAGTGTGTAAATAGATCACCGATTGTGAGGTAGTTTGCACCAGGACCGTGGTTAGAGTTTTAGCACACATCATGAAAATGCCTCCATGAAGGGAATGTGGCAGAAGAGTTGGTGTTGTAACACCTGAGGTTAGAGTGTTCCGGAGACAAGTGTGAGCATTGCAAGAGGAGATTCGTAGAGGAATGAATCTTAATGTCAGAGATGAAAGAAAGGATGAAGCTGAAGAAGAAGATCAAGAAGAAGTTGAAGTTGTGAACCAGGAGGAAGAAAGACTTTTTCGAGCCATTTCCAAGATCAGAAAAAGACCTAAGATTGAGGTTCATGCATTTTTAGGAAATCTTAACCCAAAAGAATTGATCGACTAGATCAATGAATATGAAGAATATTTTGAGTATGAAGATATTGAGGATCCTGATAGGGTCAAATTCACAAAGGCCAGACTAAAAGGTCATGTAAAGATCTAGTGGCAAGAGATTCAATTGGAGTGAAATAGAAGAGGGAAAGATAAAATCACAAGATGAGATCGGATGGTGGATAAATTGAAGTGAAAGTTCATCCCTATTTATTATGAGCTTGACCTACTGAAGAAAATGAAAAGTTTGAAGCAAGTTGAATGATTTGTTCAGGAGTATACAGAGGAGTTCTATCAAATCCTCATCAGAACAAGCCATACAAAAACTGATAAGGAGAAAGTTGCTCCTTACCTTAATGGGTTGAGGCCCAGCATTCAGGAGGAGCTGAATCTGGCTCAAATGAATAGTTTTGAACAGGCATACCAGTTTGCGCTAAAAGTAGAGGAAAAGTTGAACAAGAAGTTTGAGAGCAGACAAAATGGAAGAGGTCACGGTGGATGATCTGGTGGATGGTCATATGGAGGCTGAAATGAAGATCTAAAAAATAAGGATGAGGCCAATAGCAGTCAAAATCAGAGAGAAAATAATTCCAATCATTTCCAAGATCAGAACAATAGAGATCAGAGAGGAAGAGGAAGACGACAAGGTTTAGGAAGAGGAGGCTTCCATGGAACATGTTTTCAGTATGGAGAAGAAGGTCATAGGGCATTTGAATGTCCTCAACACCAAGGAAGGATAGATAGGAGGAATGAAGGCTAGGCTAAAGTTGCACATGTAGATGAAGATGCCAGATCATCAAATTTTGAAGATGCTGAAAGAGGAGAAACGCTGATTAATAGAAGAGTCCTGCTGAGTGGTGAGAATGAACCTGAACAAAGGAGGAGCTTGTTTCACACTAGATGCAAGTGTGAGGGAAAATACTATGATATGATTATTGATAGTGGAAGCACTGATAATTTGGTGTCAGAAAAGATGGTGACAAAGTTGAAGCTGAAGAGATAGAAATACCCACATCCATATCGGATTGCCTGGGTGCAGGATGACCACAAGGTCATGGTCAGTGAACAGTTCCTTGTAAAGCTCAAGATTGGTGGGTACCAAGATGAGATACTATGTGATATCATATTTATGAATGCATGTCATATGTTGTTGGGTAGACCGTGGTAGTTTGATAGATGTGTTGTACACGATGGTCATGTGAATACCTATTCCCTAACAAAGGATGGAGTGTGACATAAGTTAAAGCCATTGAAGGAGACAAAAGAAAAGGTATGTGGTAATGCAAGAATAACATTTGTTGATAGAAGAAAATTCTTAGATGGTATGAGGCATGAGCATGTGATTTTTTCTTTAATTTCAAAAGCTGGTAAAGAAGAAGTAGAGGATGTACCTGTAGAGGTTGTAGATTTGTTGAATGAATTTTAAAATATTGTATCTAATAATGTACTTGATGGATTACCACTAGTAAGAAAGATCAGTCATCAGATGGATTTGATTCTAGGAGCTAGTTTTCCAAACAAGGTAGGACATAGAATGACACTAGCAGAAAGTGAAGAGTTGAACAAACAAGTACATGAGTTATTGTAGAAGGGGTTGATTTGAGAGAGTCTAAGTCCCAATGCTGTACTAGCGGTATTAGCACCAAAGAAGAATGGAGAATGGAGGATGTGTATAGATTCCAGAGAAATAAATAAGATCATAGTCAAGTATAGGTTTCCATTGCCATGAATGGATGATATTATGGATTGTTTGAGTGGAGCTATGTATTTCTCAAAGATAGATCTGAAGAGTGGATATCACTAGATTCAGATTAGAGAAGGAGATGAATGGAAGATTTCCTTCAAGACAAAGGAACGACTGTATGAGTGGTTAGTCATGCCTTTTGGGCCAACCAATGCACTGAGCACTTTCATGCGGATCATGAATGAGGTTCTAAAAGAATTTCTAGGTAGGTTTGTCATTGTTTACCTAGATGATATTTTGATCTTTAGCAAGACATTGGAAGAACATATGATGCATATTCATATGGTGTTTGAGAAGCTGAGAGATGAGAAATTGTTGATTAATTTGAAGAAGTGCAGTTTTGTGAAGAAAGAGTTAGTGTATTTGAGATTTGTAGTTTCAACAGAAGGTCTAAAAATGGACCCAGAGAAAGTACAGGCTATCCTTGAATGGCCTACTCCAAGGAGTGCTACCGAGGTAAGATCTTTTCATGGTCTAGCTAGGTTTTATAGAAAGTTTATCAAAAATTTTAGTAGTATTTGTGCTCACTTGACTAAAACAATGAGAGGGGATCGAAAAGAGTTCAAGTAGACTAATGGGGTAGATAAGAGTTTTAAACTATTGGAATAGAAAGTTACAGAACAACCTGTAGACTAGGATTTGAGAGTGCACGTAAACCTGTTTTGAAGGCCAAAGACAAACAAATGTCATAGCATATAATCAAATCAAATTCAAAGGTTAACAAACTAAAATCAAAGCCACCTCAGTTTAAGCTTAAAACGGATGCGCCCATGCACCGTTTGATATGCTTAGATATAGAGGGATGTGGGTGTGCAAACTCAAGCACTTGGAGCATGCAAAGTAGGATGATTTGAGGATCAAGAAGACCCAAAATGACACAAAATAGGTATGAGGAACCTATTTTGCCTCAAAGGCCTCAAGAACACACAAATATGCAAAGCTAAATAAATGAACTAAGATTAAAACAAGAAATGAATCTATGTTAATCCATTTAAGCTAATTTAGATGTGATTTAAGCTTGAAAATGATCTAAAAAAGATGAGCTTATGCTTATGCTAAAATGAAAATGGCATTATAACTTTTCTATTGAGTTTGAGAGTTGAGAGATGATTTGCCTTAGGAAGTGAGGGTATTTATAGGAAAAGGGAAGGGCTTGGTTAAAAAGGATGAGTCAGAGTTAGGGCTAAGGTTAGGGTTGAGTCAAGGACAAGTGTCCTGACAAGTGTCAAGGGAGGATTGAGTTGAAAGTTTGAGGGCATGTGCACAATTTGGTAAATGTGCCCAAGGCCAAGAGGTGGCAAGGAAGGGATAAGAAGGTCTTAAATGCATAATGAATGCATGTAAGAAAGATAAGGAAGGCTTAAATGCATCCTTAAATGCATTTGCAAGAGGTGGCCAAGAGGTGGCCATCTTTGTTGACTAAGGAGGATGACTAAGAGGAGGTTAGCATAAGTTTTGGTAAACCTTTTGCTAATGGAATGTGACAAGATTAGAAAGGGGATTAGGATTAGGATTAGGGGATTTTAGGATTAGGATGGGTGAAGAGGTTGGGTTGAGAAGTTTCTAGAAGAGTCTAGAATTCTCCTAGGTTTTATGGAATAAAAGTTTATTCATTCCAAAAGCTTAAGTTTGGGAAAATTTATTGAAATATTTTCAATAAATATGAAAATTAAATATTTAATCTTAATTAAATATTTTGAGTTGAGATTAGGGTTAGAAAAGGTGGGATTAGCCTTTTAATCGAAATTAAGAAGGGATTAGAAGATTTTGGAAGAGGTTAGTGGTCTTAAGGAAATTGGCCAAGTTTTGGTCAAAAAATAAATTAATTATTTTTTGGGGGATTTTTGGTCAATTTATTAATTAAAATAATTAATAAATAGGGGATTAATGTTTAAATAAGATTTAAACATTTTTGGGAGGGATTTCTTAATTAAATATTTTTAATTAAGAAAAAGGGATTTAATAACATAAAAATAAATTAATTAATTAAATAAATAATTAATTAATAAATGATGATGTCATCAGAGATTTTTCAGAAAATAAAAATACTTTATTTTCTAAAGGATTTTTAGGTGTCTACACAACCTATTTTAGCACTTCTAGATTTTAACAAGGTGTTTCAAGTAGACTATGATGCTAGTGGTACTGCAATAGGAGCTGTTATGAGCCAAGAAGGTAAACCTATTACTTATTTTAGTGAGAAGTTAAATAATGCAAAGAGAAAATATTTTGTTTATGATCAAGAATTTTATGCTATAGTTCAGGCATTGAAGAAGTGGAGACACTATCTGCTTCCTAAGGAGTTTTTTTTGTATAATAATCATCAAGCTTTGCAATATTTGAATAGTTAAGGAAAGTTGAATCAAAGGCATTTGAAATGGGATGAGTTTTTGTAGATTTATAAATTTGTTTTGAAACACAGAAGTGGAAAGTCTAATAGGGTTGTAGATGTGCTTAGCAGATGTAAACTATTGCTAACAGAGATGCAGATTGAGGTGGTTGGGTTTAGGGAACTCAAGAATTTGTATCCAGAGGATCCTAATTTTGGTGAAGCTTGGAAAGCTTGTAAAGAACTCGTTACTCTAAATAGAACAAAGTGGTTAGATTTTATCATTCCGAATGATATGCTATTCAGATGGAGTCAGTTGTACATTCCAAGAAGTTCTATGAGGGAGAATCTCATCAAGGAGAATCATAGCAGAGGATTGGTTGGACATTTTGGTAGAGATAAAACCCTTGCTTTGGTTAGTGAAAATTATTATTGGCCATAGTTGTAGCAAGATGTCAAGAAGTTTGTACAGAGTTGTAGAGTATGTCAGATGGCAAAGGGAGTGAAGCAGAATACAATGTTGTATTAGCCATTACCTATACCAGAGAAGCCTTGGGAGGATATCAGTATGGACTTTGTTCTTGGTTTTTCAAGGACATAGCGGGGACATGATTCAATTTTTGTGGTGGTTGATAGATTTTTGAAGATGACACATTTCATTCCCTGAAAGAAGACTAATGATGTTGTTCATGTAGTAGAATTGTTTTTTAGAGAAGTAGTGAGACTACATGGTTTGTCAAAGAGTATAGTTTCAGATAGGGACACTAAGTTCATTGGATGTTTCTAGCATACATTGTGGAAGAAGTTGAAGACAAATTTGAAGTTCAATTCATCACATCATCCACAGACTGATGGACAGATAGAGGTGGTGAATAGGAGTTTGGGGAATTTGCTAAGATGTTTGGTTTGAGATAAGCCAACATGATGAGATTTGATTTTACCATAGGTAGAATTTGCATACAATAATTTTGTCAACAAGAGTACTGGTAAATCACCATTCCAGATTGTCTATGGGAGTAGTCCCAGAAATGCATCAAAATTGAGAAAGATAGATAAAGGAGAAATAAGTAGTGCTGAAGCTGAGGATTTTGCAGAACATTTGAAGAACATCCATGAGGAGGTGAGGAAGCACATTACCAAGATGAATACATAGTATAAGGCTAAGGTAGATGAGAAAAGGAGGCATAAGGAATTTCAGGCTGGAGATGAAGTCATGGTTCATTTGCAGAAGAAGTGGTTTCTAGTTGGTACATATAACAAGTTGAAAATGAAGAAGTTTGGGCCATGTAAGATACTAAAGAAGCATGATTCAAGAAATGCATGAGGTAGAATTGCCTACTGAGCTGAATATTTTACCAGTGTTTAATGTTTCAGACTTGATAGAGTATCATGATGGAGGTGTTGAAGATGAGGTTATAGCAGCATAGTGGAGTATTCTAGAAACTAGTTCAGATATGAAGGAGATTGAAGACATACTGGATAGTCATGTTGGCAAAAGCACAAGGAACAAGACATATGAAGAGTATTTGGTCAAATGGAAAGAATGACCTATTGAAGATTCATCATGGCTAACAAAGGAGGAGGTTAACCATCTT
Source organism: Chamaecyparis obtusa (assembly GCA_027943335.1). Taxonomy (NCBI): domain Eukaryota; kingdom Viridiplantae; phylum Streptophyta; class Pinopsida; order Cupressales; family Cupressaceae; genus Chamaecyparis; species Chamaecyparis obtusa. The sequence goes on from BSBK01005987.1 coordinate 91,976, forward strand.
AGTTTTCCTCTACACACCTGAGATGTGATGGGGTCACTTCTCAAATTACCCTGGGTGTCTGATGACGGAGCATCCTAGGTGTAAAAGCAATCTTGCATCACCCAAAAATATTTATGTTTTTGTATTCAATAAGGGCTATCTTGTGCAGAGCTACTATTTATGGAAACTTGCTATTTTTAGTAAGTTGGTCATAAATCTTAGAATGTTTGGATTTTACATGTGGAGGTTCATCTCAATCATATCAGCCTACCGACAAAGTTTCATGGCTAGATCAGGTCTAGTTTTGAAGATATTGAAGATTTTTGGTATTGGCAGTAGGGTATAGGAACTTTGAAATCAATTTTGAAGGCTTTAGAGGCCCCAGATGAGGTCAAAAATTTGGGTGACAAGCACTTGCACTAGTCAAGCCTATAGAGCACTTCGTGGCATTTCTAAAATGGGGTTATAATAGTCAATCAGGTCAACTAGTGATGACTTATGGTCTCCGAAAGTCAGTTCACCTGAAATGGCAGAAAATAATTTTCCTTCAAAATTTATGTTTGGGTTTCAAAAGTTATTTTGAGCTAACTTTGATGTAATAAATAAAATAATAATAAAATAATTCTAAGTTTGGTCGGCCCTTAGGGCTAAATTTTTGGAACCTTCTCGGGCAGTGGAAAATGCCTATATAAAGAAGGCCCGTAGTATTATCTAGGGCAGTTCTGGGTAGTAGACCTGGGTATTGATTTGAGGCTTTATCCTATAGAATACTATAAGGGAATTCCCATGTGGCTTTGCATATTGTAATTCTAAGAGTTTGTAATTTCACATTTGTGGAGATAATAAGAAGCCAATTTTTTGTTCTTGCATATTGTTGTTGTTGTTTCTCTATTTCTGTTATGTGTTTGTGGTATTAAGGGGAGTTCCCTTCATCATTTTTCTTTTGATTTGATCATTATATTAGTAATATAGGATCCTAGATATAAGAACTATATTCTTGGTATTCAAGCTACATCGGTTTACAAAATATACCCTTTATGTTATGACTAAGTTGTATCTCATTAATTACTTATGTTTTATGTTCTATAATTAATGAATGAATCTCTTGAGTACTTCCATAGATAGTGGATATCTTTCTAATAAATATTTTTTAATGAATTCCTCATACTTTCATGTCACCTTCTTGCTATACTCCTAGAAATACTAAAAGTATTATAATAATTTGTTATGTACCTTAAGTGTTGGTAGTAGGTAACCTTACCTCCTAATCCTACCTCTAACAATTGACATCATGAGTGCTTGATATAGTTATCTTAGGATTACTTAATTGATTTGAATAGGTTTAACACTCCATTTTCCTATAAATGCTAGATTTACATCACAATTACTATGTTTGATTAATTATTCTAGTTAATGAGCTTTTATAAGTTGGAATTGAATTGCTTGCATTTTCGATAAGGGGTAAGATATTATCATAGTAGTACTCATTCTTATAGAGTTGAAATGAAATATGAATATTATGGGAAGTTTAGTAATGATGTCATTATCATTCCCAAACTGAAATAATAGAAAATTGAGACTTTAGTTAATTTGCTTCAATGTATTTCCTTATGGGTATTGCAATCATTATGTTAGTAAATACTAGTGTCTTGAAAAATTTCTATATAGTTTGATGTGTCTTGCTTGGAAGGATTTCTCATGTGTAATGGAAGTACCTAGATAATTCATTAATTTTAAAAGATGACACGTGGTCTACTCTTCATGTCTTTGATTGGGTATAATATACATGTCCACAATGGTTTGTAATGATTAGTTGTGAATGTCTTATATGTGACTAATAAATGTTTGTAATGCAGGTTTATTGTTTCCTTTCCGTAATTAAAACATATGTGTGTTGATTCAATGATTAGTGAAGAAAATGGTGATGTAATGTATCATTTCTCTTTGTGCCCTACTTTATATAAGTTTAAGTCCTCTTACAGATATATGTTATATTATGTGAAAGGCAGATATTGATATGTGTAAATTGGATATCGGTCTATGCTGGTGAGGAGGTAGAATGTAATTAAGTATGTCATTGGATTTTTGTACCATGTAGAAAATGATATGTATTGTGAAAAAGGAAAAATTGGAATAAATGGATAATATATGATGTTATTGTGTACTCCCTTGTAAATGTGATAAAACTAGTGCCAGTGCTTATCTTGGGTGTTGTGTATAACTAGTAATTATGTGATTGCCATGGAGTGGTGCAATACAAGTACCATCCATAGAAGTTATGTTCAGATAAGGGTATGGGAGAACCATACCACTCATGTGTTTCTTTCTTGTTTGTCACCCTATTGAGTGCCAACCCATGAGTGTTGGTAAGATTAGTACATGGAGGGGTAGTAGTGTTACCATTTCCTCGGGTAGTATGTGGCATATGTATAATGGTGGTGCAAAGTGACCTTAGCTTCCACTACTCAAGGGAAAAGAGTAAACAATGCTTCCCCTTATGATGAACCTATACATTTGGTTCATTAGTGTTTATCCTTATTCCCACAATTCTTGAGCACAATACCACTACTTGATATGAGCCTCTAGGAGGAGATGTATGATTTATGGATATATACATTTCTATGTGGTCCAGCATGTGGAGGGAGATTTTGTTAGCCCATGCTATGATGGATACTGTATTCACACATGTTTTGACATGATGCAATGAATATGATGCCACACCCCACTAATGTTCTTACATAGTGTGAGGTGATGATGTCATGTTGCTGATGGTAGCAAGCCAAGCTTGAGAACACAATGCCATGTACATAATTATGTGAAGGCATAGTATATGTATGTATTTTGTTTCCTACTTGATGTAGAGTATATTGGTGATGCTTGCATGCTTGTAGACAGGCACCCATGGATGCTTAGTTTGTAGATGCAGTAGGCATATGGGTGGGCCCTAGCCATGTATACGTATGGCTACAACAATTATCTATGAGGGACATCATTATGTAGGGTGTGTCTTGTGTGTGCCTACTCCATAAGGAACACTACCATGCGA
>BSBK01005987.1:102500-499056 GCA_027943335.1 Chamaecyparis obtusa
AGAGGGAAAGATAAAATCACAAGATGGGATCAGATGGTGGATAAGTGACAGTTCATTCCTATTGATTATGAGCTTGACCTACTAAAGAAAATGTAAAGTTTGAAGCAAGTAGGAAGATCTGTTCAGGAGTATACAGAGGAGTTCTATCGACTCCTCACCAGAACAGGCCATGCAGAAGCTAATAAGGAGAAAGTTTCCCAATACCTTAATGGGTTAGGGCCAAGAATTTAGGAGGAGTTGAATCTGGTTCAAATGAATAGTATTGAGGAGGCATACCAGTTTTCCCTAAAAGTAGAGGAAAAGCTAAAAAAGAAAATTGAGAGTAGACAAAATGGAAGAGGTCATGGTGGAAGATCTGGTGGACTGTCATATGGTGGCCAAAATGAAGATCTAAAAAAGAAGGATGAGGCCAGTTGCAGTCAGAATCAGTGAGGAAACAATTCCAATCATTTCCAAGATTAGAATAATAGAGATCAGAGAGGAAGATGAAGAGGACAAGGATCTGGAAGAGGAGGCTTATGTGGAACATGTTTTCACTATAGAGAAGAAGGTCATAGGGAATTTGATTGTCCTTAGTGCCAAGGTAGAATAGATAGGAGAAATGAAGGCCAAGCCAGAGTTGCACATGTACATGAAGATGCCAAAACATCAAATTCTAAAGATGCTGAAAGAGGAGAAACACTGATTAATAGAATAGTCCTGTTGAGTGGTGAGAATGAACCTGAACAAAGGAGGAGCCTATTTTGCACCAAGTGCAAATGTGAGTTTAAGTTTTGTGATGTGATTATTGATAGTGGAAGCACTGAAAATTTGGTGTCAAAAAAGATGGTGACAAAGTTGAAGCTCAAGAGACAGAAACACCCACATCCATATCAGATTGCCTAGGTATAGGATGACCAGAGGGTCATGGTCAATGAACAATGCCTAGTGAAGTTCAAGATTGGTGGATATCATGATGAGGTACTATGTGATAACATATCTATGGATGTATTTCATATGTTGTTGGGTAGACCATGGCAGTTTGATAGATGTGTTGTACATGATGGTCATGCGAATACCTATTCCTTGACAAAGGATGGAGTGTGACATAAGCTAAAGCCATTGAATGACATAGAAGAAAAGGTATGTGGTAGTGCAAGAATAACTTTTGTTGATGGAAGAAATTTTGTAGATGGTATGAGGCATGAGCATGTATATTTTTCTTTAATTCCAAAAGCTGGTAAAGAGGAAGTAGAAGATGTTCTTGTAGAAGTTGTATATTTGTTGAATGAGTTTCAGGATATTGTATTTGATAATGTGCCTGATGGATTACCACCAGTCAGGATGATCAGTCATCAAATGGACTTGATCCCAGGAGTGAGTTTTCTGAATAAGGCATCACACAGAATGACACCTATAGAAATTGAGGAATTGAAAAGACAAGTACATGAGTTGTTGTAGAGAGGATTGATCTATGAGAGTCTGAGTCCATGTGTTGTACTAGTGGTATTAGCACCAAAGAAGAATGGAGAGTGGAGGATGTGTATAGATTCTAAAGCAATAAACAAGATCACAATCAAGTATAGGTTTCCATTTCCACGAATGGATGATATTATGGACTGTTTTAGTGGAGCTATGTATTTCTCAAAGATAGATCTGAAGAGTGGATATCATCAAATTCAAATTAGAGAAGGAAATGAATGGAAGACTACCTTCAAGAAAAAGGAAGGATTGTATGAGTGGTTAGTCATGCCTTTTGGTTTAAGCATTGCACCGAGCACTTTCATGCAGCTCATGAACAAGGTTGTGAAAGAATTTCTAGGTAAGTTTGTCATTGTTTACCTAGATGATATTTTGATCTTTAGTAAGACATTGGAGGAGCATATGATGCATATTTGTATGGTATTTGAGAAGTTAAGAGAAGAGAAATTGTTGATTAATTTGAAGAAGTGCAATTTTGTGAAGAAAGAGTTAGTGTATTTGGGATTTTTAGTTTCTATAGAAGGTCTAAAAATGGACCCATAGAAGGTATAGGCTATCCTTGAATGGCCGACTCCAAGGAGTGCTACTGAGGTAAAATCTTTTCATGGTCTAGCTAGCTTTTACATAAAGTTTATCAGAAATTTTAGTAGTATTTGTGGACCCTTGACTAAAACAATGAGAGGGGATAGAAAAGAGTTTAAATGGACTAATGGGGTAGAAGAGAGTTTTCAATTGTTGAAACAAAAAGTTACAGAACAACCTATTTTAGCACTTGCAAATTTTAATAAGGTTTTTCAAGTAGATTGTGATGCTAGTGGTACTGCAATAGGAGATGATATGAACCAAGAAGGTAAACCTATTGCTTATTTCAGTGAGAAGTTAAATTATACCAAGAAGAAATATTCTATTTATGATTAGGAATTTTATGCTATAGTTCAAGTAGTAAAGAAGTGGAGACATTATCTGCTTACGAATGAGTTTGTTTTGTATACTGATCATCAAGTTTTGTAATATTTGAATAGTCAAGGAAAGTTGAATTAGAGGGATTTGAAATTGGTTGAGTTTTTGTAGAGTTATAGATTTGTTTTGAAACACAAGAGTGGAAAGTATAATAGGGTTGTAGATGCTCTTAGTCGAAGGAAACTATTGCTGATAGAAATGTAGATTGAAGTGATTGGGTTCAAGGAACTCAAGAATTTGTATCTAGAGGATCTTGATTTTGGTGAAGCTTGGAAAGCTTGTACAAAACCTATTACTCTAGATAGGATGAAATGACTGGATTTCATCATCCAAGATGATATGCTATTCAAAGGGAGTTAGTTGTGCATTCCATGAAGTTCTATGAGGGAGAATCTCATCAAAGAGAAGCATAGCAAAGGATTGGCTAGACATTTTGGTCATGATAAAACCATTGCTTTGGTTAGTGAGAATTATTATTGGCCACAATTGTAGCAAGATGTGAAGAATTTTGTATAGAGTTGTAGAGTATGTGAGATGGAAGAAGGAGTGAAGTAGAATATAGGGTTGTATCATCCATTACCTGTACCAGAGAAGCCTTGGGAGGATATCAACATGGACTTTGTTTTTGGTTTATCAAGGACTCAGTAGGGACATGATTCAATTTTTGTGGTGGTTGATAGATTTTCAAAGATGGTACATTTCATTCCCTGCAAGAAGACTAATGATGTTGTTCATGTAGCAGAATTGTTTTTTAGAGAAGTAGTGAGACTACATGGTTTGCTAAAGACCATAGTTTTAGATCGGGACACTAAGTTTGTTAGATATTTATGGCATACATTATGGAAAAATTTGAAGATAGATTTGAAGTTCAGTTCATCATAGGCAGAATTTGCATACAATAATTCTATCAACAAGAGCACTGGCAAATCACCATTCTAGATTATATATAGAAGTAGTCCAAGAAATGCATCTAAATTGAGAAAGATAGATAAAGGAGAAATAAGTAGTGCTGAAGCTAAGGATTTTGTAGAACATTTGAAGAACATCCATGGGGAGGTGAGGAAGCACATTACCAAGATTAACACATAGTATAAGGCTAAGATAGATGAGAAAAGGAGGCATAAGGAATTTTAGGTTGGGGATGAAGTCATGGTTCATTTGTAGAAGGAGTGGTTTCCAGTTGGTACATATAACAAGCTGAAAATGAAGAAGTTTGGACCATGTAAGATACTGAAGAAGCATGATTCAGGAAATGCATATGAGGTAGAATTGCCTAGTGAGATGAATATTTCACCAGTGTTTAATATTTCAACTTTGACAGAGTATCATGAAGGAGGTGTTGAAGATGAGATCACAGTGGCATAGTGGAGTATTTCAATAAGTAGTTCAAATACCAAAGAGATTGAAGACATACTAGACACTCATGTTGGCAGAAGCACAAGGAAAAAGACATATGAAGAATATCTAGTCAAATGGAAAGGATGACCTATTGAAGATTCATCATGGCTGACAAAGGAGGAGGTTAACCATCTTGGTTTTCCTCTACACACCTAAGTTTTGATAGGGTCACTTCTCAAATTACTTTGGGTGTTTGATGTAGGAGCATCCTAGGTGTAAGAGCAATCTTGCATCACCCAAAAGTATTTTTATTTTTGTATTCAATAAGGGGTAGCTTGTGTAGAGCTAGTATTTATGGAAACTTTCTATTTTTAGTAAGTTGGTCATATGATCTCAGAATGTTCTGATTCCACATGATGAGGTTCATCATAGTTGTATCAACCTACCAGTAAAGTTTCATTAATAGATCAAGTCTAGCTTCAGAGATATTGAAGATTTTTGGTATTGGTAGGAGGGTACAAGAACTTTGAACTCAGTTTTGAAAGCTTTAGAGGCTTCAGATGATGTCAAAAATTTGAGTGATGGGTGCTTGTGCAAATCAAGCCTATAGAGCGCTTCTTGGCCTTTCCGAATTAGGGTTATAATAGTCAATCAGAGCAATTGGTGATGAATTATGGTATTTGGAAGTTGGGTCACTTGAAATGGTGGAAAGTAATTTTACTTCAAAATTTTTGTTCGGGTTTCAAAAGTTATTTTGAGTTGAATTTGATGTAATAAATTGAAAAATAAAATAATTCTAAGTTTGGTCGGCCCTATGGGCTAAATTTTTGGAACCTTCTCGAGTGGTGGAAATTGCCTATATAAAGAAAGCCCATAGTGTTGTCTAAGTAGTTTTGGGTAGATTGGGGTAATGATTCGAGGCTTTGTCCTACAGAATATTGTAAGGGGAATGCCCATGTGGCTTTGCATATTGTAATTCTAAAATTTGGAATTCCACACTTATGGAGATAATAAGAAGCCCATTTTCTGTTCTTGCAAATTATTGTTGTTTCTCTATTTCTATTATGTGTTTGTGGTATTAAGGGGTGCACCCTTCATCATAAATATGTTATTGTTTTTTCATGCTGATAAAGAAAGAAATGTTTGTTTTAGTACACTTGTATCTCTCTCTCTCTCTCTCTCTCTCTTTACTTTATCTTATGTAGTTAAATGGATCAGAGGAATTTCTATCTTTAGTTTACATTAAATCTTAATGCACTATGAGAAGTGGTTTTAAAGGAATAATCTTGTAAGGGAACTTGTTAGGACTTTAATACCTAGTTAACTTAAGGAAGTCAAAAAGGAAAAAAAAATGTACTTTTTCTCTTGTTTTTTGTCTTGTCCTTTTGGGTTCCCTAGCGGGGCATGACATAATCAGTCATTATATCACAAGAAAAAAGTTGTCAAGTATGTCAGGCTAAGATAAAGTGACAATTGTCGATGCTACTTCAATTGGATGATCATCATTTATCTATAAATTTTAGTCCCGCTTCAAACCTTCATTGGCTCTTCACCAATAAAAAATGGCCATGTCATAAAATTCGACAGGTGGATATACCACCTTACTTTCTTGACGTCAAGAATATTGATAGATGCCACATCATATGTCAACTTCAACCAATAAAAAAAAGCACTTCATTGTGACCTGGCGACTAAAGGCCCACTCCATAGTCTGCATCCTACATGTAAGATCAAACAGTTGTCACTAAAGTGCAAGCTTTAAATACTGAGCATCTTCTCTTGGTGGTATAATGACAACCACAAGATTTGTTATGGTTTTAACCTTTGGAAATTCGTGACCCCACTCTATTACATCATCTAGGACAAGTGTCAACATAGGAATGCTACCATGAAAACCAAAAATTCTGAGCTCTTCTTTGTCAATAATGAACTTAATTGTATGCTTGTCACTAAAGCACATGGATTAAAAAATGGTCAACTTGACTCAATAGTATAACAATAGCCTTCAATGCATTCCAACCTTTAATTTACAACACATTACTGAAGAAGGTCCCATTTCAACAGGTGTCACCCTATCGCTAAAGCATATGTTAGAAAGTTTGACAACTCAGAGCCTTAAGATAAAGCGACAACAACTAGATCAAAAATAATTGGACGGTTGAAAAAATAAATGGGGAAGACTAAGGATTGAAAGAAATTTATTAAAAAGGGAACCCACTCAAAAACCTAACCACATAACACTTGAAGCAGACACTTTTTAAAGTTTTATAATAGTACATGTGTTATTTGGAGCCTTAGTGAACAAAAATGTAATGTCCAAACATAACAAAGCTTATATCAAACTAGGGTTTTCAACAACATCGCTCCCTGCTAGGTCAAGAAATAAGGATTAACCAATTTTGAAACATGACCTATAAATTTTAAAGTATTAACAGTGGCTCATACTCGGGGATGTGTATCTCTTATAGATACAATGAGAAAACTTGAATCTCTTGGAAGAGAAAACCAACTCAAAACTTTGATTGAAAATAGACAATTGTATGCAAAACCCTAAACTAAAACCTCCCAAGAAGCTATAAAATCCTAGGAGAAGTAAAATTTTAAGAATTTCCCATGAACTGGAAACTCCATGAATTCTCCTATCATATTTTTTCACATATATGAACCTATTCCCCAATTTTCTCCAATAATGTAAGGGCCCAACCAAATGGGATCAAACTTTCCATGTTTTCCCTTATTTTCCATTCTTGCATTCCACATCAAGACCAAGTCACCATTTTCAAAATCTCTCTAAGTAGTCCTTCAGTCATACAAAACCTTACACTGGGCCTGAATCTTCTCATTTCTTGTATGTACATCACCTCTTACTTCATTCAGCTAGATCAAATCATTAATTTTTATTGTCATTTCATCTTTTAGATCATCATCATATGCCTGGATGAATTGCTACATTTGCAATAGATTATTTTGGGGCAATCTCGCATTGATTCCATAAACTAAGTCAAAAGGGGCACATCCTATTGCCTTCTTTATTGTAATCCTAACAGCTGATAAGAATTGCAGCAACTTCAAATCCTAAGCCCTATTATTTTTATCCAATACTCTTTTCAGTATCTTAATCAAGCTTTTGTTACTAGATTCGACTTGGCGATTTCCCTATGGATGATAGGGAGATGAGTTTAAAATTCTGATACTATTTTTCTGACAAAAATCAATAAACTCCTCTGATCTAAAATACATTGCATTATCAACCACCATTGTTTTCGGACAACCAAACCTGGTAAGAATATTTTACATCATAAAGTCCACTACTATTTTACTAGTTGCTTTCTTGGAGGGGATTGCTTCAACCCACTTGGTGAAGTAATTTGTTACTACCAAGATATAAGAATGTGCACCACTAGACTTGTTAGGAATCTCACCAATAAAATCCATACCCCACTTTTGGAAAGGGGCATCGACTACAATAGGTCTAAGAGGTAAATTCCCACTGAAATCTAGCTTCCCAACAAACCTTTAATAGGGGTCACATCTTTTTACAAATTGGCGGGCATCTTTAAAAAGTGTTGGCCACCAAAAACCTGATCTGATAATCTTGTGAGCTGTAGTCTTTGCCATATAGTATCCTCCACAAACTCCATTGTGCATTTTCTTTAGCAAGACTTTGGATTTATCTTGATCCACACATTTGAGAAAGACACCCTCATTATTTTTCCACCACAATTCACCATTTATGATTGCATACTTAATGGAATGGAGCCTAATAGTCCTTTTTTTGTTATCATCCAACTCTGGCGGTAGGGTCATTTTTTATAGGTACTTAACAATATCCTTGTACCATTCACAACAATCCATATTACAAACAAAAGGTCTTTGATCTTCTTCCAACACATTTATTTGATTTGTAGCCAAGTTGCTTTGGGCCATCAACTTTGCAAGGCCTAACCCTCTTACCAAATTTGTAATATGAATATCAATATTGAATTCTTGGATCCTATTTATCCACCTACATCTTATTCCTAAAACTTCTTGTTGGACCAATATATCTTTGACTATAGCACTTGGGACATAAGCAACCACTATGGCTCCAACCAAATAACACCTAAATGCTTTGATAGCCTTGACCAAGGCATAAGCTTGTTTTTCAATAATGTCATAATTTAGTTCAATTGCTTGTAGGGTTGTACTAAAAAAGGAAATAGGTTGCTCAAAACCATTTGCTTTCTTTGGTAATAATACTACTACAATAGTGTGGGCAGATGCAAAAGAAAAAATCTACAAAGGTTTACTATAATCTGGCATTTTCAAAACAAAGGCATGCTTAATAGCCCTTTTGATATCATTGAAGGCTTGTATTGCTTCAACATTCCATTAAACCTTTTCTCCCTTCTTTAGTATTCTTGATAAAGGGATACTAATATCTGCAAAATTTGTAATAAATCTTCTTAGAACATTTACTTGTCCTTAAAAAGACTGAATTCCTTTGACATTCTTTGGTTGGGATAGTTTGTCAATAGCTTCCACCCTCTCAAGGTCTATTCTCACTGCATCCTTTGAAACAATATGTCCTAGAAGCTTTCCTTTCACCATACCAAAGGAACATTTCTTTGGGTTTAAAGAGACCCCATATTCTAATGCTCTAATGAAAATCTTTTCCAAGTGTTGGCAATGTTGTTCCTCTTTGGCTGAAAATGTTGTAAGGTCATCTTGATACACTACCATAAATTTGTCAATAAAATCAGAAAAAGCCACATCCATTGCTCTCTAGAAAGTAGCACTAGCATTAGTTAATCCAAAGGGCATCCTTACATAAACATATGTCCCCCAAGGGGTAGTAAATGTAGTCTTGAATTGTTCTAATTCCTTAACCATAACCTGATTGTATCTAGAGAAACCATCCATCATGGACATCAATTCTAATCCTATCACCTTTTACAACATAATTTCCATGTTAGGTAAACCGTAATTATCTTTTAAGGAATTTATGTTGAGGTTCCTAAAGTCAACACAAAGTTTGATATCACCATTTTTTTTTCTTGACAGGAACCAAGTTTGAGATCCAAGTAGAATATCTAATAGGCTTAATTATTCTAGTGTCTATCATCTTCTTAAGCTCTCCCCACATTTTGCATGCCAAGGTAGGATTAACAAGTCTCAACTTCTATCTGAAAGGTTTAGTGCCTTCTCTTAGTGGGATCTGATGTTGAAACAAGTCCTCTTTGTAAGCTTTGAGGTCTTCATAAGACCATGCAAAAACATGCCTAAACTTCCTAAGAAGATCAATCAATTTTTTTCTATTTTTAAGGGATAAGCACTTGCCTCTATAAACCCTTTTAGGCACCATCCTTATGCCCAAATTTATTTCCTCAAGATCATTTGTTTTATCAATGTTAGTGGAAAAAGCTTTGTCTTTATTATCAAATGCTCTTTCAAGAGAAACTAGTCCATTGGGAACTCTATTTGATTTCAACTGCAACACTTCTTTTCCAAAAACAATTTCTTTACCATTCTCTGTATCAACATAAGCACTGAAATCCATTTCTTTGTCACCAAAATGAGACTCACACTGCAAGAATCTCAATATGTCTTGATCATCAGAAAAAACTTGCCAATTTTCTACATTATCAGGAATGGAAGGTCTAGCCTGAACCTCTATATTTGATATATCCACAAATGTAATATCTTCTAGCCTTAAAGCCACATTAGCTAACAATTCATCCATTTTTGTTGACTTCTTTCCACCCAATAAATGTTAAAAGCACTAAAACTTTCAATTTCATCCCATACTACATTTCTATATTGTTTCGACTTCTAATTTTTTAATGCATACATTGACCTTACTTGGGAAATTATCAATTCAAAATCACCCACCACTTTCTAGCATCTTATGCCATGCCTTGATGCTAACCTTAGACCTATTAATAAGGCTTCATATTTTGCAACATTATTTGTACATGAGAATAGAAAAGTGAAAGAGAATTTAAAAGTTTTACCATTTGGAGATATAAGAAATACTCCAATTCCAAACCCTTCTTTTGAATTTTCCCCATCAAAGTACATAGTCCATAGACTATCAAGGTCAATCCATTCCTCCTAGCTATCTAATTCAAGGGAAGATTCAACACCCTCTTCTACTTCCTTATCTTGGACTCTAAAAGCATTGATCTCAGTATGTAAAAAACAATTCATGGTGTCTTCTTCCTCCTCAATCATGTGTGGAGTTCTAGGTTCCCTAGAAACCTTGATATTTTGTCCTTCAAAGTTGAAAGTAGCAAAAGACAAATTACATTGTATGCTACCTCCCATAGAAGAACTCCACTTTCTTGACAACAACATCCCATATTGAGGAGGGATATCAACTACCAAAACACTCATGGTCAATTGTTTGCCAGGGTATGTTGCCAATTTATAGGGTAAAGCCTTAATAGTACCAAAAACTGGTGCTTCTCTTGAGTCCATAGCCTGACACCTCCCATGTGGAGTATCCACCTTTAGCCCTAGAGACTTCATAACTTCTATGGCAATAATAGTGTTTGATGCTCTTGAATAAATCATGGAATTATTTAACAACTTTCCATTTATCAGGAAGGTTAAAAAGAAAGGATCAACTATTCGTGTTGTGGTACCAACAAAATTTGTGTCCAAATAAATTTGAGGAATTTTAGAGACAATTTTCTCATTATGATTTTCAATTTCATCATTCAAAGCTGCTACTTGTTTATCAATCCATTATGTCTTTTGGGTATCAATGGATACTACAGCATTCACCCAATTCAGATCCTTTTCCTTATGTTCTTCTATCCTCATCATTTTCAATAGAGGGACTTTAATATTAATCTATGATAGTAACTTTCTCATATCAATGGGAACATATTTTGAATCAAACACATCATGCTTCACAATTTCAATATCTTTATCATCATTCTGTATAAATGTATTTTGGGGTTCCTTTGTTTGGATTCTAACTTCTTTCTATAAAGTTGGAGCAACCTCATTTGAAGGTTTAGTCTTTACTTTATAAATAATGTTGGGTTTAAGAATTTTCTTCACTTTAACCTTTCTAACATTTTCAACCTCCTTTGGTTTATTTTGGGAAGCCTTAGCATCTTTTTCCATTTTTTGATAAAAATACCAATAGTTTTCTGATTTGGGTCACCAACTAATCTATTTCTCAAGTTGTAATTGGTTTTAGTCTAAGTAACCATATCTATTATTATCAAAGCAATTTCTTCATCAGATGGCCTTCTCAAAACAACCATCTCTTCATTTTTTAGAGCATTTCATTGGACATCATCTAACTTATCATCCTCCTCATCCGAAAAGACCTATTGATGATATGATTCATTTCTAGTTTGAGAATTTAAAACATCTTGATTCTCATCTTCCTTAATAGAATCAACTTCATCCCAAACATGGGAGGAAGTCATGCCACATCCTTGGTCATCATAGGGTTCTTTCTCATTACTCTATTATTTTTCTTGTGTAGAGACACTTTGGGATATGACACAATAATTAGGATCATGTGGTGACTAACACACAATACACCATGGGACTTCTTCAACCATATTCACTGCATTCCTTTTTAATGGATCAGGGGTCCTATCATTTAGTTTATCATTTCTTTTTGGGAGTATGGGCTTCCCATCCTTCCATTGAGTATTGTAAGGATAATTTTGCATTCTTGGCAATTTATTGAAGTTATTAAAGGTAGGTTTATCATTTCCTACAACTCTATTGCTCTGGTTTTCACCTGGCTTTAAATCCTTTATGGCTTTCAAAATCAATTTCAAATTATCATCATCCTTTGGTTTTTCATTTGTAGGCTTTCCTAGTTCCTTTTTGTTCAACATCTGTGACTTGTTATCTTCCCTTCTTCCCTATTTCCCTAAGATTCTATAGTTACTTTCTATGTTTATAAGCAACTTATAAGCTTCTACAAGATTCCTTGGATTCTTGTCTCTTAAAAGGTAACCCATTCTAGAATCAAATGAATTTAAATAAGTGACAAGATAGACCCTATCATCCAACCTGGTGAATTTTAAGAGATTATGCATGGTCTTTTGAAATCTGATATTAAATTCAATAACATCCTCATTAAATTTTTTCTTGATGTTATTAAATTCATTTAACACAAAGCCCTCATTTGTCTTATCACCATATTGTTCCTTGAAACAATGTTTGAGCTGATCCCATGAACTTATGCTACCATGTGGTAAAGCCCTAAACCAATCCCTTTAATCTTTAGTTAAGGATTGTACAAACAACTTCATTATTACATCATCTAGCACAATTTTATAATCATCTATCACATCAATGAACTTTTTCAAGTGTTCCTCATAGGTGATAACATTACTACTAGTGAAATTTGGAAGTTTCTTTCTAATCTCCTTAGGGATGGGGTTAGGGTATCCTAGAATGCCTATAAAAACTAACTATTTGCATCTTTCATGAATAGGCCTTGAATTAGATAAACCAAGACCCTAGGATGTTGAGCCATTAGCATTTGACATAGCAGAAATCTTGAGTCCACCTAGTGGAGGAACACCTACTATCTGGTTAGCATTATTTGCAACATTTCCTCCCCATGTCAAAGTAGAAGTAGCAACATTATTAGGTCCTATAAACTGTTTGAGAAAATCTATTTTCTTTCTCATTTCTAATGCTAAAGTTTCCAATTCTACTTTTTCCAATTTTTTAGCCAGCAATTCCTGCTCCCTTTTAGCCTTCTCAAGGTCTTCTTCCAACCTTAGATTTTGGTCTATGGAATTCTTAGGGCCTATAGGCTCATTTATTGAGACTCCTGTAGCCTTTTACTTTCCTCTATCCTTAGGATTTATTAGTTTAAACACTTCTTGGATAATGGGTTTCTCCTTTGTTTGTTCCAGCATAGGGACATGGTTTATGGCTTCTAGGTCTAATAATTTCCTTTTCAACTAATCAGCCCTTATCATAGAATGTCTAATTTTTTCTTCCCTTTCCTTTTCCCTCCTTTTCCTATTATTTCTTTCTCATGGACTTTTCTTTCTAGTTCATAAACTTCCTCAAAAATTTCCTCAGAGTCGGGCAAGGTTGTCTCAGACTTAGCCTGGTGTGCTTGGGGTTCCTCTTGCTGATCCTGGGATTCATGGAGATCCTGTGGCAATGAAGAACCAAGGGTGAAAGGAGGGACAAAATCTTTCCTATTTCTACTTTTTCTCCTAGACCTCCTCTCTATTCCATGCGGTTTATTAGGGACTATTCTCTTATTATATTGTAATTTCTTTCCCTCCCTTTCTAAAGGAGAGTAATAGTCCACATATTGATTCAACCCCAAGTTGACAACCTCTTCATACTCTAAGGCATTTCCTTCCTGGCTAGGATAGGCAATACTTTCTTGCCTTGGGTTTCCCTTCTGCTTCCATGTGAAGGACATATCATTAGTACTCTTCTCTCTTCTGATTTGACCATGCCTAGATGTGGTTGGAAGTTCACCTTCCAAAATTTCTTATGGATGTTCTTTTCTCTAGGATCCTATATTCTTGAAACTCATTGTAACAAAATAAATCTTTACTTAGCACTAGTACAAAGATGTCTTAGAGTCACCACCCAAATAAATTAGGATTCTTTGTAAGATATTCCCTTTGTAATTTTAAGGAAAACAACAGAAAGAGTAGGCAAATTTAGAAAAAGAAATAAATCTGTGTGTTTAATGGTAACTGACTGGTTTCAAATAAGTAGGCTAGGAGTCTAGATCAACTTGTACCTACATTATTTGACATAAATTTTTACACTTTATCCAATGGAGTCACCATTTTTTTGGTTCTTGAAAATATTTTACACTCCATGAGACACCAATATACCTAAGACTAATATTAAGGAGGGGTTAGTTCCAAATGTGAGAAATCTTTAGGTAACTTGACCAACTATAGGGACAAGACTGCCCTCTTCACTTCTGGCTCTACAAAACCAAGGTGGGTATACCTAATCCAATAAGTATAATTTTTTTCTTGACTTGGTACCAGATCTAACAATAGATATCAATGAGCAAGTACTAAATAACAACCTATTATTCATTGAATCTCCACTCGGTAGGACAATTATGTTAAAGTAAATTAAATTAAATTACTAGTTTTGATTATATTTTTCTTATTATAATGATTTCAATCATTCCCCATAAAATAAAGATAGGTTTACAAAGGCCAGTGCCTTATCCATTGGGCAAATAATACTAGAAAATAGAGTAAATACAAAGATCCTTAAAGAAACTAGTCGATAAGCATAAATAAAAATTCTCCAACCCTTTCATACTTGCAAATAATCCTCATGCAAATCAAATGAACATATATCCCACTTTGAGAAATATTTAATCTAACCCTAGATTAGAACTCAAAGCAAAAATACATAAACATAAGTCTCTGATGGACTTTAGAAAATTCAGAGATTTGACATGAAGGAGAGGTAAAGATCTAAAATTTGTATTAAGTATAACCCTTGATTGTCTGTATAAAATGTGTTGAATAGAATTGATGTAGGAGCATCCTGGGTGTAAGAGCAATCTTGCATCACCCAAAAATATTTCTATTTTTATATTCAATAAGGGCTATTTTAGTGCAGAGCTGCTATTTATGGAAAGTTACTATTTTTGGTAATTTTTGCATGTGCTCAGAATGATTTGATTTCTTTCTTGGAGGTTCATTTTGGTCATGTAAGTCTACCAGTAAAGTTTCATTGCTAGATCAAGTGTATATTGGAAGATATTGAAGATTTTCGGTATTGGCAACAGGGTACAAAAACTTTGAACTCAGTTTTGAAGGCTTTAGAGGCCCTGAATGAGGCCAAAAATTTGGATGATGGGTGCTTGCGCTGGTCAAGCCTATAGAGCGCTTCGTGGCATTTTTGAAATGGGGTTATAATAGCTGATCGGGTCAACTGGTGATGACTTATGGTCTTCAGAAGTTGGGCCACCTGAAATGGCGAAAAATAATTTTCTTCAAAATTTCTGATCGGGTTTCAAAGGTTATCTTGAGCCGACTATGATGTAATAAAATGTAAAATAAAATAATTCTAAGTTTGGTCGGCCTTATTGGCTAAAATTCTGGAACCTTCCTAGGCGGTGGATAATTGCCTATATAAGGAAGGCTGTATTATTGTCCTAGGCAGTTCAGAATAGTTCTGGGTAATAGTTCGAGGCTTTTTCCTATAGAATATTGTAAGGGAATGCCCATGTGGCTTTGCATATTGTAATTTTGAAAGTTTGTAATTCCACATTTGTGGAGATAATAAGAAGCCAATTTTTCTGTTCTTGCATATTATTGTTGTTGCTTCTCTTTTTCTATTATGTGTTTGTGGTATTAAGGGGAGCACCCTTCATTAAGTGGTATCAGAGCAGGAGTTCTTGAGTGTGTAAATAGATCGCCGACTGTGAGGCAGTTTGCACTAGGACCGTGGCTAGGGTTTCAGTGTGCATCATGAAAATGCCTCCACGAAGGGAACGTGGTGGAAGAGCTGGTGTTGTAACACCTGAGCTTAGAGAGCTGCAGAGACAAGTGCGAGCATTACAAGAAGAGATTCACAGAGGAATGAATCTTAATGTCAGAGATGAAAGCGAGGATGAAGCCGAAGAAGAATATCAAGAAGGAGAAGCTGAAATTGTGAACCAGGAGGAAAGACTTTTTCAGGCGATTTCCAAGATTGGGAAAAGACCTAAGATTGAGGTTCCTACATTTTCTGGAAATCTTAACCCAGAGGAATTGATCGACTGGATCAATGAATGTGAGGAGTATTTTGAGTATGAAGATGTTGAGGATCTTGATAGGGTCAAATTTGTGAAGGCCAGACTAAAAGGTCATGTGAAGATCTGGTGGCAAGAAATTCAATTGGAGCAAAATAGAAGAGGGAAAGATAAAATCACAAGATGGGATCGGATGGTGGAAAAATTGAAGTGACAGTTCATTCCTGTTGATTATGAGCTTGACCTACTGAAGAAAATGCAAAGTTTGAAGCAAGCAGGAAAATCTGTTCAGGAGTATACAGAGGAGTTCTATCGACTCCTCATCAGAACAGGCCATGCCAAAGCTGATAAGGAGAAAGTTTCCCGATACCTCAATGGGTTAAGGCCAAGCATTCAGGAGGAGTTGAATCTGGTTCGAATGAACAATATTGAGGAGGCATACCAATTTTCCCTAAAAGTAGAGGAAAAGCTGAACAAGAAGTTTGAGATCTAGTGGACAGTCATATGGTGGCTGAAATGAAGATCCGAAAAAGAAGGATGAGGCTAGTAGCAGTCAAAATCAGTGAGGAAATAATTCCAATCACTTCCATGATCAGAATAATAGAGATCAGAGAGGAAGAGGAAGAGGACAAGGATTTGGAAGAGGTGGCTTCTGTGGAACATGTTTTCACTGTGGAGAAGAAGGTCATAGGGCATTTGAATGTCCTCAACACCAAGGCAGAATGGATAGGAGAAATGAAGGCCAGGCCAGAGTTGCACATGTAGATGAAGATGCCAGATCATCAAATTTTGAAGATGCTGAAAGAGGAGAAACGTTGATTAACAGAAGAGTCCTGTTGAGTGGTGAGAATAAACCTGAGCAAACGAGGAGCCTATTTCGCACCAGGTGCAAGTGTGAAGGTAAATGTTGTGATGTGATTATTGATAGTGGAAGCACTAACAATTTGGTGTCAAAAGAGATGGTGACAAAGTTGAAGCTCAAGAAACAGAAACACCCACATCCATATCAGATTGCCTGGGTACAGGATGACCACAAGGTCATGGTCAATGAACAATGCCTAGTGAAGTTCAAGATTGGTGGATACCAAGATGAGGTATTGTGTGATATCATATCTATGGATGCATGTCATATGTTGTTGGGTAGACCATGGCAGTTTGATAGATGTGCTGTACATGATGGTCGTGCGAATACCTATTCCCTGACAAAGGATGGAGTGTGACATAAGCTAAAACCATTGAAGGAGACTGAAGAAAAGGTATGTGGTAATGCAAGGATAACTTTTGTTGATGGAAGAAATTTTCTAGATGGTATGAGGCATGAGCATGTATGTTTTGCTTTAATTCCAAAAGCTGGTAAAGAGGAAGTAGAAGATGTTCCTGTAGAAGTTGTAGATTTGTTGAATGAGTTTCAGGATATTGTATCTGATAATGTGCCTGATAGATTACCACCAGTCAGGAAGATCAGTCATCAGATGGACTTGATCCCAGGAGTGAGTTTTCCAAATAAGGTAGCACACAGAATGACACCTGCAGAAAGTGAGGAGTTGAATAGACAAGTACATGAACTATTACAGAAAGGATTGATCCGTGAGAGTCTGAGTCCCTGTGCTGTACCAGCGGTATTAGCACCAAAGAAGAATGGAGAATGGAGGATGTGTACAGATTCTAGGGTAATAAACAAGATCAGAATCAAGTATAGGTTTCCATTGCCACGAATGGATGATATTATGGACTGTTTGAGTGGAGCTGTGTATTTCTCAAAGATAGATCTGAAGAGTGGATATCATCAGATTCAGATCAGAGAAGGATATGAATGGAAGACTACCTTCAAGACAAGGGAAGGACTATATGAGTGGTTAGTCATGCCTTTTGGGCTAACCAATGCGCCGAGCACTTTCATGCAGCTCATGAATGAGGTTCTGAAAGAATTTCTAGGTAAGTTTGTCATTGTTTACCTAGATGATATTTTGATCTTTAGTAAGACATTGGATAAGCATATGATGCATATTCATATGGTATTTGAGAAGTTGAGAGAAGAGAAATTGCTGATTAATTTGAAGAAGTGCAGTTTTGTGAAGAAGGAGTTAGTGTATTTGGGGTTTGTAGTTTCAGGAGAAGGTCTAGAAATGGACCCAGAGAAGGTACAGGCTATCCTTGAATGGCCTACTCCAAAGAGTACTACTGAGGTAAGATCTTTTCATGGTCTAGCTAGCTTTTATAGAAATTTTATTAGGAATTTTAGTAGTATTTGTGGACCCTTGACTGAAACAATGAGAGGGGATAGAAAAGAGTTTAAGTGGACAAATGGGGCAGAAAAGAGTTTTCAATTGTTGAAACAAAAAGTTACAGAAGAACCTGTTTTAGCACTTCTAGATTTTAATAAGGTGTTTCAAGTAGATTGTGATGCTAGTGGTACTGCAATAGGAGCTGTTATGAGCCAAGAAGGTAAACCTGTTGCTTATTTCAGTGAGAAGTTAAATGATGCCAACAGGAAATATTCTATTTATGATCAGGAATTTTATGCTATAGTTCAGGCATTAAAGAAGTGGAGACATTATCTACTTCCTAAGGAGTTTGTTTTGTATACTGATCATCAAGATTTGCAATATTTGAATAGTCAAGGAAAGTTGAATCAGAGGCATTTGAAATGGGTTGAGTTTTTGCAGAGTTATACATTTTTTTTGAAACACAGGAGTGGAAAGTCTAATAGGGTTGCAGATGCTCTTAGCAGAAGGCAAATATTGCTGATAGAAATGCAGATTGAAGTGGTTGGGTTCAAGGAACTCAAGAATTTGTATCCAGAGGATCCTAATTTTGGTGAAGCTTGGAAAGCTTGTACAGAACCTGTTACTCTAGACAGGACGAAATGGTTGGATTTCATCATCCAGGATGATATGCTATTCAGAGGGAGTCATTTGTGCATTCCATGAAGTTCTATGAGGGAGAATCTCATCAAGGAGAAGCATAGTGGAGGATTGGCTGGATATTTTGGTCATGATAAAACCCTTGGTTTGGTTAGTGAAAATTATTATTGGCCATAGTTGCAGCAAGATGTGAAGAAGTTTGTACAAAGTTGCAGAGTATGTCAAATGGTGAAAGGAGTGAAGCAGAATACAGGGTTGTACCAGCCATTGCCTATACCAGAGAAGCCTTGGGAGGATATCAGTATGGACTTTGTTCTTGGTTTACCAAGGACACAACAGGGACATGATTCAATTTTTGTAGTAGTTGACAGATTTTTGAAGATGGCACATTTCATTCCCTACAAGAAGACTAATGATGTTGCTCATGTAGCAGAATTGTTTTTCAGAGAAGTAGTGAGACTTCATGGTTTGCCAAAGACCATAGTTTCAGATCGGGACACTAAGTTTGTTGGATATTTCTGGTGAACATTATGGAAGAAGTTGAAGACAGATTTGAAGTTCAGTTCATCACATCACCCACAGACTGATGGACAGACAGAGGTGGTGAATAGGAGTTTGGGAAATCTGCTGAGATGTTTGGTTGGGGATAAGCCAACAAGATGGGATTTGATTTTACCATAGGCAGAATTTGCATACAATAATTCTATCAACAGGAGCACTCGTAAATCACCATTCCAGATTATATATGGAAGTAGTCCAAGAAATGCATCTGAGTTGAGAAAGATAGATAAAGGAGAAATAAGTATTGCTGAGGCTAAGGATTTTGCAGAACATTTGAAGAACATCCATGGGGAGGTGAGGAAGCATATTACCAAGATGAACGCATAGTATAAGGCTAAGGCAGATGAGAAAAGGAGGTATAAGGAATTTTAGGTTGGTGATGAAGTCATGGTTCATTTGCAAAAGGAGCGGTTTCCAGTTGGTACATATAACAAGTTGAAAATGAAGAATTTTGGACCATGTAAGATATTGAAGAAGCATGATTCAGGAAATGCATATGAGGTAGAATTGCCTAGTGAACTGAATATTTCACCAGTGTTTAACATTTCAGATCTGATAGAGTATCATGAAGGAGGTGTTGAAAATGAGATCAGAACAGCACAGTGGAGTATTCCAGCAACTCATTCAGACACTAAGGAGATCGAAGACATATTGGATAGTCATGTTGGTAGAAGCACAAGGAATAGGACATATGAAGAGTATTTGGTCAAATGGAAAGGATGACCTGTAGAAGATTCATCATGGCTAACAAAAGAGGAGGTTAACTGTCTTGGTTTTCCTCTGCACACCTGAGTCATGATAGGGTCACTTCTCAAATTACCCTAGGTGTCTGATGCAGGAGCATCCTGGGTGTAAGAGCAATCTTGCATCACCCAAAAATATTTCTATTTTTATATTCAATAAGGGCTATTTTAGTGCAGAGCTGCTATTTATGGAAAGTTAATATTTTTGGTAATTTTTGCATGTGCTCAAAATGATCTGATTTCTTTCTTGGAGGTTCATTTTGGTCATGTAAGTCTGCCAGTAAAGTTTCATTGCCAGATCAAGTGTATATTGGAAGATATTGAAGATTTTTGGTATTGGCAACAGGGTACAGAAACTTTGAACTCAGTTTTGAAGGCTTTAGAGGCCCCGGATGAGGTCAAAAATTTGGATACAAAATAATAGTATCAACCTATGGTTCTTCTCTATTACTTGACAACAAATGATACAAAATAATACAATCCTAGACTGAGGGTTAGGGTTTCAAAATTTCTATCTTCTCAACTCCTAAATTCGCAATGCCTAGTATGATCATGGAAAATCCTTTTATATACAAGGAAATGCAACAAGCTACCGATCATATTAGGGTTTTAAAAACTCTTACTCTAAAACTTTACAACAACCCTACTGATTTTACAATAAATGCCTTGATCTGATTTGGATAGATATTTTACAAGTGAGCCACCTTACTTTATATCTTCAATCTTTTCCTCAGTTTCTTCAAACAAATCTAATCACCATTCCTTTGTAGTTTCTCCTACAATAAATACATTTTACATCTCAACCACTTTCAAGACCCAAAAGGTCATAATCTTTGCTTGGCTCAGAAAGTAGGTGGAGTATCCACATTTTTTGCATGGGGAATGTATTGATACCTACACCTAATGTACACCTCCTCACTTGGGAACTCAAAATTGGCAATTTCAACCTTCTTTCTAAATAGCTATCCCCACTTTTCTACCATTTTCTTAACATCCTATTGAATATATTCAAACTTTCACTTAGTAGTTATTAACAACTTGATGGTGTGGATAAAGGAAGGAGTATTTTCCAAAACACTTGTCATCTTTTCAAGAAAAGTTCATCCATCTCTTATCTCCATTTGTACAACTCCTTCAAATCAATGGTATCCTTGAATACACTTGGTACTAAATCAAAATTTGGATGTGTTAATTCTCTTTTTAACATATTAGATTTCCTTTTAAAATCATCCAAAATTATGCTATACTCCATAAGTTTTTTTACATTCTGATGCACTGGTTTTATCAATGGATTAGGATCAACTTGGCCTTTAGATAACCAACAAAAAAATATCACATTTGGGGACCTCTCAATCCACTTATTCAAAACTTGTTCACACTCATCTCTATCTTTATTCAAAGTTGTAAGAAAAATCTATAACCTACTAGCATGATCAAACAAAATTGGAGGCTTTAGATCATGCACAAACTACATCACTACCTCTACTATTTTCTCCTCATATTTTTGATTTGCTAGGGATCTAGCTTTCATATGCTCATTCTTCTCCTTTACAAGATGCACCCTAATCTCCCTTAATTTATTTTTTTCCTGAGCCAATTGTTGCTTTTCCCAACTGATTCTTGTATCTATATTTTCTTCTAGAAGTGGTGATGGTGGAAATTCAACAATAGGGCTAGATGAAGAGGATACTATTGGCCTGATAGAAATCATCAATTGAGGTGACCTGTGATCCTGTGCTCTAGAAAATTGTGGAATTAATTTTTCCTTCTAGATCAAGTCTATTTTCAACTCATTATAAGAGTTAAGGATAGTTTCAACTTAATCCTTAATTCCTCCTTTTCCTATGCATCTTTTTCTTCTACCCTCACATTGAACTTAGCTATTTCCAAAATGATGTTTGAGGCCTTCACACCCAAATTCTATCCAACTCTCTATACTAACAAGTTTCCAGCATAATTTGAAGAGAGAACATCTCTTTTAACTTTATTCTCTTCCCTTTTAAGGGACCACATGACCAAAGTTGCATGGTCATAAGAGAAAGTAATACCCCTACTAGCTTGTTGTGCTTGTTCTATAGTATTGAGGGTCTTCACTTCTCTTTCTAACTGAATTGAAGACAATTGCATCTGCAATATCCCATTCAGAAAGAATCAACTCTCATACAGTATGGATCATGGCTCTTCCTTTCTCTAGTGTGATCTTCTCAAATTTCTTCATTATTTACACCTTAGTCTCATTCTCAATATTAGTCATATCCATATTAGGGAATTCCTCTTTCTTTTTCTCACAAATTTCCTTGAATTGATTTATTTTCATTCTCCATAGAAATTGAAAGAATGCCCTTATTGTTACAAACTTATCATCAGAAATAAAAGAATCACTGGCCTATTTCAAAATTGGGTCTATTTGCTTACCCTCAAATTCTACCACTATAAGATCCATCTCTACCCCTTTGCATGCCTTTGGCATCCCCTCTTGTATCCCATCATTTCAAACAAAAATACTTCCCTTAGTACTCAATTGTACTAGTTGCTTACCTACTCTGTGCTCATCTAATTGTAAGGGGGATTGTGAAGGAGAGTATACTTCTTGCTCTGGTCTAGACTCCTCCTATTTCTACCTCTTTAGAGAGGTCTCTTGTACTTTTGAGTTAGTCATAGGTATTTTCCCTTTAGAATTAGATGGAAGACTCTCATCTCTTTGTTGAACTAGGACAAGAACATGATAGCCCTTTCTCTACTAAACAATATATGTTCCCATTGGGGTCAACTTTGTATAGTCTGGCTAGGTGAAAATTCTCCCTACCCTATCTAGATCTACCTTACTAAGAACAACCCTCTTTTCATTAGCTGGTTGCATGGTTCCCTCAAAATTCTCCATAAGGGCATTAATCTTTCTTGCCCATGGTTGAAAAGCCTTCGGTGGGTCATAGTCCTTATCAAAGTTTCTTATAAAAGATAAAATCTTCTTATAGATCACCCACTTCTCTTTCTTAATTTCTTGAGTTTGAAGATCAAACTCATTTCTAATCACATCCTTATAGAAGTTAAATTGGTGTTCCATAAGAGCACACCTTATCTTCTCTCTGAACATCCCAGATAAGAATCCTTCATTATCTACACATTTGGTCATAGCTATAGCATTCTGTAGGGTTGTAGGACTTGATTCAAATGCACCCAACCCTTCTTGACAATAATATACTAGTGTGTTATTATAATGTCTGGGAATAAAGTTCCCCTTCTTTTACTAGTGAGGGTTGTTTCTTACAAATCACCAATCTTCCTTAGAATTTCTGCATACCCTATCTTCAATGGAACCTGGTAAGGTAATATATAAGGTTCCTTCCTGCAACCATACACCCTAAACACTATAGAAACTAGATATAAGATTATATCACCAAAATATGCACTATGGTGATGTCTTTGCAATACTCCTTCAGTCTGATCAACCTCAAAAACTCTCTTGGGATTCTAGGATTCTCAAAAAATAACAAGGTCCTAAGCCTTGAAGAAAAATTTCTATAAAAGACAAGGAAACTAGCATTAGTTCTATCCCATGACAAATCTATAGTCCACAACTAGACTAGCAGTGTTTCTCCATTCTTCTCTTTGATAGTATCAATTGTCTTGCTAAAAAACTATTCACCCTTATACAAAAACATATGCATTAGCATAGAATACCACCCAAAGGGCCTTCTTATCTTCATGTTCTTCATTCCCATTAATCCCTCATGGATAAGATCTTCAAGGTAAGGGGAAAAATCAAATATCAGTGCCAGTTGTGTGTAAAGACTATACTATCAAGAACATGTAGGGAATAGGCATATGAGTAGCCTCATCCTGCCCAAAAATCAAAGTCAAAGACTTGTACATAGCCTGTGCCTGCAAACTGAAAAGGTCCAACTTGAAAGGTTTAGGTGTGCTTTTACTAACCATACACATAGCATCAACTTGGCCAAAGAAATCCCTTAAAGGTCCTAACCTTAGATAATCGCTTTGAGCTTCATAAATTTCATTGAACTCCCCAAAATCAATCTTTTCTAATCCAACAAAAGGATCATTTAATGAAAAAAATTCTCTAATCTCATCTTCTATAATACTTATCAACTCATTTCCATTTATATCTTTGACACAGCTGGTAACAGAGTCATAACATTTGGCAACCTGTATCATAAGTTTTGCATCCATGAATACTCCAGGCATAATCAATTTCCCTATGTCAAACTACTAGATATTACTAAGAGGAGAGCATGAATTCCTTTGAGAGTATGCTTCCCTAAATAACACTAGACCATTGTACTCCTTTCCAACATTGGCATCCCTCATTGATAATCCTCTATCATAAAGTCCATCATTGACAAAGTCTCTAGGGTTTTTCATGACTAATTCTTTTACTCTAGATGCCTCACTCTCTGAATGCAAGAGAAACTACATCAAATCTTCAAAAACACCTCTATCCTTATACTCTATTTTTCCTAAGAGTTCCCTTTTATGTGGAATTTTCAACTAGGGTTTGAGAAAATGTATGCACACTAGAATAAAAATCCCCAAATATCGCAAGATAGCAATAATAGGAAATATTAATCACCTAAACTTCCTTTCCTTGAAAATTTGTGAACTGTCAAGTTAAAACTAGGCTACTAGGTGCCTGAGAAAATTTTCTTGATGATGCTCCATAGAGAAAACCATTTTAGTCACAAAGATACTTTGAAAAGAGGTGAAATCCCTAATAATTAAATTAGGATATGTAATATTTTTCCAACCTATTGCAGCTCACGCACACTATACTCCTTAAATCTGCCATTACTAAAAATTGGTGGCTTTAATGTTCACAGGATGTGAAACAATGTCACTAAACAAGATTAAAACTTGAACCATCAATCGCTACTTCTTTATGGCACATTGGACGATTGGCAAAATCAGCATCATAACCATTTAATACTTTTCCCTAAACTAGTTCTCAACCAAAGAGAACATTTCAAATTTATGCATTTGCAAAAATGCATAGCTTATTTTAACTTTTATCAACCTAGATAGGTGTCAACCTGTCACTATTTCGCAAGCCTAAAATCTAAGCACCTTTTCAATCTAGTAATGTGACCATTTTAGATCCTCTTACAACTTGACAATTCTTTACCATTCCTTAAAAATAGTGACCCCACTTCATAAATGAACACATGGAGGTGTTTGAAGACTTTAGAGCACTAGCAACTGACAACACAAAAGACACATGTCAATCAGTCATTATATCACAAGAAGAAAACTATCAGGTAGGTCAGGTTAAGATAAAGAAACAACCATTGATGCTACTTCAATAAGATGATCATCATTTATCTATAAATTATGGTCCCACTTCAAACCTTTTCTAGCTCTTCACCAATAAAAAATGACCACGTCATAAAATTTGGTAGGCGGATATACCACCTTTCTTTCTTGATTTCAAGAATATTGATATATGCCACATCATATGTCCACTTCAACCACTAAAAAACAAGCACTTCATCATGACCTGGTGACTAAGGGCCCACTCCACAATCTACATCCTACATGTAAGATTGAATGGTTGTCCCTAAAGTGCAAGCTTTAAAAACCAAGCATCTTCTCTTGCCAGTATAACAAAAACCACAAGATTTGTCGGGGCTTTAACCTTTGGAAATTCATGACCCCACTCTATTACATCATCCAAGATAGGTGTCAACATAGGAAGGCTGCCACAAAAACTAAAAATTCTGAGCTTTTCTTTGTCAACCTATCACTAAAGCATATGTCAAAAAGTTGGACAACTCAGAGCCTTAAGATAAAGTGATAGCAACTAGATCAAAAAGAATTGGACAATTGAAAAAATAAATAGGGAAGACTAAGGATTGAAATAAATTTATTAAAAAGGGAACCCACTCAAAAACCTAACCACATAACACATGAAGTGGACACTTTATAAAGGTTTATAATAGCACATGTGTTATTTGGAGTCTTAGTGAATGAAAAGGTAACATCTAAACATAACAAAGCTTATATCAAACTAGGTTTTTTAGCAACATCACTCCTTGCTAGGTCAAGAAATAAGGATTAACCAATTTTGAAACATGAGGACCTAGAAATTTTATAGTACTAACACATTACTTGTTTGGTTGAAGCTATATGGTGAATTTAGATGCTTGAATAAGGTTTAGGATGTGTTTTAGGGATCATAATTAGGGTTTAGGATTGTCTGGTGGACTAGGACTACCCAAAGGCTTCCTAGATGTTCCCAAACATTCCTAATCTTTCCTATTCTTGGATATAAGTTTTTAAATGTCTTTAAAATGTGTTTTACTTCATGTATGATGTGTTTTTGATGTTTGAGTTAAGGGTAGAAAACCTAAGAACACTAAGTGAGTGGCTCTTAGTGTGGGGTCGGGGCCCTAAGTGGCTAGTACCAAGATAACTGACTGAGGAGTAATTTTTAACAAGTGATAACTTAATTAAAACTTATGGGAATGGGTTCAAACACTAAAAAGATTAATGTTTTTCTTTCCCATGCCATTGGCACTAGTAAAGGCTATGGATGGGAGTGGGAGAAGGTACCAATGCATTGGTACAATTGAATATCACTTGTCTATATGAAAGGAATTTGGTTCTACATGTACCTACTTCAAGGCTTGGAGTGGATGGTACCAGGACAACCCAAGGGGTGAGGGCTATGCAATGACACTCACTTATCTTGTTGCTTAGAGTTTTTACCAAACTTTCTAAAGAAACTTTTTGAAAAATATTTATACTTTGATCTTCTTTTCATTTTCTATTTGGGGAAAGGTTACCCAACCCTAAGTATGGCATAGTTATCACTTCTTTATGCATCTTGGTGTTTATCTCATAGCACAGGGGAGTGGGCCCTTTGGTATCCACATGGTTGGGTGGTAAATATTTTTTATCAAGGTATATTTTGCAAATGTAGTGCTTAAGGATTCATACTTGCATAATGTTCAAATTTTGAAGAATGAAGACTTTGTATTTATCTTGCATGATGTAAAGTTATTGTTAGCTCCCAAGAGGAGATGAATGTTATGTAATCATTAATTTATTTTGAATGATGTATTTGGATTGGGTAGACTTATGAAAAAGGAAAAGGGAAAGCATGAAATTTATGTATATGATGTATGTTGGAAAAGAAAAGGATTTTGTAATATTTCAAATAAAGTAGTATGTTTCTTATTATTGTTGATTAAGGGAAAAACTAGTAAAACAAATGTAATATTTGCAATGTATAAAATGTTTAGATTCTATCATATGGTATCAATTCTCTAAATGAACTATATTGTTCATAAAAGATACTTAGGAATATAGATGGATTTTAGATAGAAAATTAAAATGGAAGTACTTTTTTGGGGTGCAATGACCCATCTCTCTCTACATGATTTATGTGATGCAGCTCAAGAAGTGCATGCACAAAGGATGCCAATTGTTTTTAGTTTCAATAGAGGACTTGGAACAAAGAGAAAGTAGGGAAATATCACTAGATCATCCCCTATTATACGATTACTTGGATGTTTTTCCCAAGGAAATTGAAAGAATTCCACCTAAGAGGGATATTTACTTCCAAATTGAGTTGGTTCTAGGAGCAAAACCAATCTCCAAAGCTCTATACTGTATGACCACACATGAACATGGGGAACTTAAGCTTCAACTAGAAGGGCTTTTGGAAAAATGATTAATCTAACCTAGTGTATCACCATGGGGTGCACCAATAATATTTTTGAAGAAGAAAGATGGCTCTCTTTGATTGTACATCGACTATCCTCAACTCAAAAAAGTCACAATCAAGAATCGGTATCCTTTACCCCACATTGATGATATATTTGATCAAATGAAAGGGGAAAAAATATTTTCATAGATTGATCTTAAGTCAAGATACCATCAACTTAGAATTTAGGAGGTTGATATTCATCAAACAACCTTCTACACCAGGTATGGTCACTATGAGTTCATTGTGGTGCCATTTGGGTTAACGAATGCCCCTTCTATATTTATGAGTTTGATGAATGGGGTTTTTAGAACCTACTTGGATAAAAATTTTATAGTATTCTTAGATGATATCTTAGTGTTCTCTAAAACTTTAGAAGAGCATGAGATTCATCTTCACCAAGTACTGCAGTGCCTTAGGGAAAACAAAATTTATGCTAATTTTGAGAAGTGCAAATTATTTTCAATAGAGGTTAAGTATCTTGGACACATCATCTTAGGAAATGGCATTTTTATTGATCCAACCAAAATTCAAGCCATAGTGGAGTGGCCAACTCTGACTAATGTCCTCGAAGTTTGTAGCTTTATGGGACTAGATGGGTATTATAGACAATTTTTTAGAGAGTTCTCTTAGATAGTTCATCCCATTACTTCCTTGCAAAGGAAAGGTAAGAAGTTTGTTTGGTCAAAAAAATGTGAGTCTTCTTTCCAATGTTTGAAGGAAAGATTAGCCAATGCTCCAGTCTTGGTTGTTCTTGAACCATCAAGAAACTTTGTAGTTTGCATAGATGCCTCACTAGAAGGGATTGGGGTGGTTCTTATGCAAGAAGGAAAAGTTGTTTCTTATGAGTCTAGGAAGCTTAAATATCATGAGCTCAACTACCCCACCCATGATATAGAGCTTGCAATAGTAGTTCATGCCTTAGTAAACTAGAGGCACTTTCTGTTGGGTCATAAATTTGAACTCCAAAGAGATCATCGAAGCCTTCAATATATCTTCTCTCAACCTAACCTCAATGCTAGATAACGTAGGTGGATGGAATTCTTATGTGAATATGAGTTCAAGGTTGAGTACATCCAAGGGAAGATGAATGTAGTGGTAGATGCTTTTAGTAGACACAAGCATGTCTTATCAACACTATCCCTAAGTACAGATTTGGAGAAAAGAATTAGGGAGGCTCTCACTTTCGATTCTTGGTTTTAGGAGGTTAAGGTAGAAATAGAGTCAGGAAGACCCTTGATAGGTTGATTCTTAGGATATTCTTTAGATTCCCTAGGATTGTTGCAATAGTAGGGAAGAATTTATGTATCCACATCAAGAGATCTTCATGTGCTTATCCATTTAGAAAGCCACAAGGCTCCCTATTTGGCACATCCAAGGGTAAAGATGATGTATGTTGACCTATGCCAATTGTACTATTAGTCAAGAATAAAGAGAGATATAGTAGAATACATGGCAAGATGTTTGGAATGCTAGAGATTTAAAGCAGAGAATCAACATCCCACTAGTCTTTTGCAACATCAGCCCATGCCAGAATGGAAATGGGACATTATTTACATGGATTTTATTGTGGGACTTCTAGTTACTCCTAGGAGACATGATGCTATCATGGTAATAGTTGATAGACTCACCAAGGTATCCCCTTTTTCTCCCATGCAGTCCTCCTACTTAGTAGTTTCTATAGCCAGAGTATTCATGAATGACATTGTGAGACTCCACAGTATTCCCAAGAAGATCATATATTATTGTGATCCAGTATTCACATTGGCTCTTTGTAATTCACTTTAGCATACTTTAGGGACTCAACTCAACTTTAGTTCAGCCTATCACTCTAAGACAGATGGGTAGATAGAGTGAGTCAATCAGGTTCTTGAGGATATGCTCAGAATGTATGTTATGGAAAAACATACCCATTGGGAAGAGTATCTATATTTGGTGGAGTTTTCTTATAATAATGGGTATCATAGTTCCATAGGTATGTCCCCTTTTTAGGCTTTGTATGGTTGTATGTGTCATACTCCATTAAGTTGGGACCAATTGGAGGATAGCGTACTTCTAGGCCCTGAGATGTTACAGGATATGGAGCTACATGTCAAGTGTATAAGAGATCATATTTTGTAGCTCAAGATAGGTAGAAGAAGTATGAAGATTCTCACAACACTAATGTACACTTCACTCTTGGTGATAGAGTCTTTTTAAGGGTGCATCCATGAAAGAGTCCAATCCATTACCAAAAAGGCTCCAAGTTGGCACCCCAAATTATTGGCCCTTTTGAAGTCGTAGAGAGGATAGGACTAGTATCTTATCGGCTTGCCTTACCGGCCAACCTTACTCATGTTCATGATGTATTTCATGTTTTATTTCTTTGAAAATATATTCTAGATGTGATTCATGTTTTGGATTGGAATGAATTATAGGTAAAGGAAAGGTAGTTGGCTTTAGAGTTGATATGCATTTTGTAGTAGCGGACACTGACCCTTAGGGGTCACACCGTAGATCAGCCAAGGGTCCAATGGGACCCTAATGATGATTTCACCACTACATGTGAGGATGATGTTAGACTTAGAGATGATTATCCATATCTATTTGTAGGCTTCAAGGAGTAAGTCTAACTCTAGGAGGGGAGGATGTAATAACCTCTCCTATGGTGATACTTGGACTTTCCGATTTGGACATTCTATTATGATGGTTAGAACTATATATTTACAATTATGTTTTGTGGATGATGATATGTTTATCAGATCATTGATATGCACATTTATGGTTATCATTTATATGTTTATGAAATTAGAAAACCATCTATCTTTATTTTTTTTATGGAGCTAACCCAAGGATTTGAATCTAACCATTATCATGATGTTTTATGTTTTATGGATATGTGTCTGATGTGTTTTCATGACTCAGGACAAAGTTGTAGTTACTCACTTAGTTGAGGTCCACATGATGTATCAATCCTAGTCATCTATTTGTATATATCTAATTTGTATGTATATCCATATGTATACATGTATCTCTTCTTGGTGATGTAGGATTGCAAGTACCGGGTATCATCTCCACCTGGCTTCATAGGTCTGAGTGATCCTCCAAAATCCTCGATCATTATTGTTATTACGGAGATATCACTATGTTCCATAAGAATGAACTCTACTCCTAACCCTTTTATCCTTAGGTGGGGGAATTCCTAAGTCAGTTTCCTGTGTGGATGATGCATCTTAGTTTGTTGGATTATTTCTTTCATGTCTGAAAGGTTTATGTTTTGATCAGGATTATGTGTGATTAAAGAATCTCTTATCTGATGATAGTAAATATGTAAATATGTAGATAAATACATATATATGTAGATCATGATTATATTTTGTGGATATGATTTAATAATGGATTTAAATTATAATATGTTTAATTTAAATAATAATATTCATAATATTTATATATCTATGACATGGTAATAATGTGTCTAACTTATGGTATATGTACACATACACATATGGGTGCACACATATGCGTATGAATGCATGTATATATATTATTATATAATTAATCAATTGTGTGAAGGAAATTATTATTAGATAATAATAAATTTATGTTACTTTCATAAATGGAAGATGTGTTTGGTAAATTATATTACCATGGTTATGTAACTTAGTAAATTATTCCTAAAAATATATTATCTATTTTGTCACCATCAAATTTAGGAGACATAGATTTAAAATCTTATTAAATAATGTTTATTTATCCCTTCATGGGAATGGTTCTACAAACCATATTATTAATGAACAACTGGTGGATAGTTGGGATGGTTTCATTGGTTGGATTACCCTTGCAACTACTCCCTCCAATCTATATATAGAGAAATCTCATGTGTGAGAGGGGGTTGGCATATGAATTTGGATTCAAGAAGAGACATTGTTTGGTTGAGAATTTTATTTGTAGAAAAATTGTAGTTGCGAGGAGAGAATTTATCATTCTCTAAGATTCTCTTTTTTTTTTCTCCCAGAATAGGCTGGAATTGGTTTGCTTGCTAAAGGAGTCTGAAGAGGTGATTATATTGGGCTAAGAGTGCTTGGATCCTCCTCTCTCCAATAGTTTTTCTTCATAGGACTCCAATTAGGATCTATCCTAGAGATGATCCTTTTGTTTGGTTAAGTTTTTGCAATCCTATTGTATTATGGTTATTTTCTATATGTTTGTTGTTTAAGAGATCAACTATGTTGTTGTATTGTGTAGAGAAGGATTTCTGTGTTGTTACTATTATATATATATAACAAGGTTTTTGTAAATTATTGCTAGGTATTTCTTGTCTTCTATCTTTCTTTAGCGAGAGTTTGTATATGACCTAGGATCCTTGTGACATCTTTGCATATGTCTCAGGGGTCTATAGGATCATCCAAACCTTTGGAAATTATGTTTTTCCCTTTCTTAAAAATAGGTTAGTTTTATACCACATTTCATTGTTCAAAGCTAGAGTAGGTTTAGATGGTTGGTAATCCTAGTTGGAGGGCCATTTTTGCAAGGAAACTGGGAGATCTCAAATGGGTCTTGACCAGATTAGGCATCCACAGTCCCTATAATATCCAATTTTACTCGAAAGTTGGATTTGTTAGCCATTTTTATTTTATTTTTTATCATTCTATAAAAATGCGCAGCTCTCAGAACTAAATGTGTAATTCTCACAATAAAATGTGCATTTTCCTAAACAAATGCATAGCTCTATGAAACAAATGCATAGATCCCATAACGAATGCACGGTTTGATTCTAGGTTACGATTTAGGTTAGTTTTTAAGGTGTAGAGGTCCCAAGGTTACTCAGGAATAACCCTAAGTGATGTTGGGGGATTTTTTGTCATCTATGGTTGACCTTAACTTGTTTTATGAATTTTATCATGTGTTTCTTATGGTTTTCATTACTTCTCTTGAACTTAAGTGCTTTTTATGAGGCCATAGCTTGGTTTGGTGGTACGATTTATACAAATATAACATTTAAGTATAAGTCTGATACATTTAATTTCTTATACTTTAAAATATATTTTTGTAAATACATTCTAGGATGTTTGATATAGGTTTCAATTCATAGGAGTTAAGATGCAGATTCTAGATTTTGGAGTTTTCTAAAAATTTAAGACTTAGCCAAATTTTAGGCACAAGAGGTTTCCATAGATGGAGTGTTGTGTTATGCATGTGGAATTTTGTATAAACTATATATTTTCATCACTTTTTCAGTTGAAGTTATATGGTGCATTTAGATGCTTGAATAAGGTTTAGGATGGGTTTTAGGGATCAGAATTAGGGTTTAGAGTTGTCTGGTGGACTAGGACTACCCAAAGGCTTCCTAAATGCTCCCAAACATTCCTAATCTTTCCTATTCTTGGATATAAGTTCTCAAATGTCTTTAAGATGTGTTTTACTTCATGTATGATGTGTTTGTGATATTTGGGTTAAGGGTAGAAAACCTAAGAACAATAAGTGAGTGGTTCTCAGTGCTGGGCCAGAGCCCTAAGTGGCTAGTACCAAGATAACTGATTGAAGAGTAATTTTTAACAAGTGATAACTTAATTAAAACTTATGGTAATGGGTTCAAACACTAAAAAGATTAATTGTATGCCTCACCAATTCCATTAGCACTAGTAAAGGCTATAGATGAGAGTGGGAGAAGGTACCTATGCGTAGGTATAATTGAATGGCACTTGTTTATATGAAAGGCATTTAGTTCTACATGTGCCTAATTGGGGGCCAGGGCCTAGAGTGGCTAGTACTAGGAAAACCTAAGGGGTTAGGACTATGCAATGCCACTCACTTAGCTTTTTTCTTAGAGTTTCTACCAAGCCTTAGAACCTTTTGGAAAAATATTTATACTTTGATCTTCTTTTCATTTTCTATTTGGGGAAAGGTTACCCAACCCTAGGTATGCCCTAGTTATCACTTCTTTGTGGACCTTGGTGATTATCTCATAGCATGGGGGAGTGGGCCTTTTGGTATCCATGTGGTTGGGTGATAAATATTTTTTATTGAGGTACCTTTTGTGGATGTAGTGCTTAAGGATTCATGCTTGCATAGTGTTCCAATTTTGAAGAATGAAGACTTTGTATTTATCTTTCATGGATGTAAAGTTATTGTTACCTCCAAAGAGGAGATGAATATAATGTAATCATTAATATATTTTTAAATGATTTATTTAGAATGGGTAGACTTAGGGAAAAGGAAAATGGAAAGCATGAAATTTATGTGTCTAATGTATGTTGGAAAAGAAAAGGATTTTGTAATATTTCAAGTAAAGTAGTATGTTTCTTATTATTGTTGATTAATGAAAAAGCTAGTAAAAAAAATGTAATATTTGCAATGTATCAAATGTTTATATTCTATCATATGGTATCAATTCTGTAAATGTTATATTGTTCATAAAGGATACTTAGGAATATAGATGGATTTTATAGGCCAAATTGAAATGAAAGTACTTTGTATTTCTTTATAAAGAATCTACAAATCTTCAGATATAGTTGGCTTAAGAAGTAAATTATGTTGCTAGTACATTAAATGGACTTAAATGAAATGTGCATTAAATAAGTAAGGAACCTTGGGAGGAATATGAGTTAAACTATGTTTATGTTTTGTTCATGTAATTCTTTTATAAATTGAAAAAAAATTCATAAATCATTACTTAGGTTTTTTTTCCAAAGAGAATCTTTGTTCTCTTCCCCAGTTCCCTTGTAGGGCATGATATCTTTGGTATTAGAGCCCTAAGTTTCTACACTAGGGCCCAAGGAATTTTTCCCATGCTTCTTAAACTTATTAATCATCTAAGGAAAACTTAAAACTGATATCCAAATAGGACCCTTAAAACTTATTCCTCATATTACCTATGGCAGGATGCCTTGTATAACCTATGGTAGAAAGGGAGGAGCCCAAAACACCCATCCTAGATCTCAATAGGAAAGTTCTTAAGAAGAAAAACAATATGGGGGAAGAGGGCATCAATCTAATAACCAATTTGAAGGTTCTCAAGGTGCTCAAGTACAAGAACTCCTATAACAAATACTATAGAGGTTAGATGTAGGGAAGGATAGGGGTCACCTTAGGGAGACTAACACTCACCATGAGGAAAGGGAAATGAGTCCTAAGAGGAGAGATCAGGAAATGGAAGAAGATTCTATGTGTGATTCTCACATGTGAGACCTCCTTATGACTAAGAATAACCCATTTAAGAGAACTCAAGGTGGATGTAACCACTGAAACTTGATTGCTAGACTTAGAAAGGATTTTCTCCATGCATCCTTACAGTAGCAATACCAAAGCCTAGTTTTTAGTCATTCACCTTAGAGACATTGCATCCACTTGGTGGGAAATAAAGAAAGATAAGATTCACATAGATATTACCACTCTTTCATGGGAACTATTCCTAGAACTCTTTCGAGCCAGATTTCTTTCTGACCACTGGAGACAGGAAAGAGCTAAAGAGTTTCACAACTTCAAGTAGCTAACTATGTCAGTTGATGACTATGAGTGGAAGTTCTTTGAACTCAAGCCATACTTAGGATACAAGGATGATGAACCCATGCTAACTCAACACTTCCTTAGAGGACTCAATAGTCACTTGGCCAATAGCGTATGCAGTTTTGAACCTTAGACAATTAATGATGTATTCATCAAGGTTCATCTTGTAGAAAATAATGTAGCCTTGGGGTTAAGAGGTTAGATAGGTGGCCAAGGGGGTAATTCCTTTTAGGCCAGGTTAGGTTTCAAAGGGAATCTATCTCAAGGAGCACCTGGACCTAAAAACTATCCTCCTAAAGGAAGCCAGAACCACTAGAAAAGAAAATTTCACAGAAACAACAACAGCAATTACAATGGAAACAACAATAAAAATGATGGTTCTCAATCTAACAATCCTCCTAACTGGTAGTGTGCAAAGTGATACCCAAACCCTTAGCTAGCTTAGAGTATGCCTCAAAACTCTAGTTGGGGTAGCTATGAGTAGTCCAATGCACCTTTTGTAGGGAGTAATTTTCATTAGAACCCAGGATGTTACTCTTGTGGTCAAAATGGTCACATTGTAGTCAATTGCCCTCAAAAATCTACCCTGGCAACTAGCTATAGATAGGCCTCTTCAAAACCAACATAGAGGTAGAACTCACTGATTATTTGACACATTAGACCATGGACAAGCCAATCCTCAGGGATCGGTCATTGAAACCCCAAGTTTATTAAGGGGTATCTCTACCACTATACTATTTGATTTAGGGGCAATATATTGTTTTATTTCTCCTTCTTTAGTAGAGGAATGTGGGCTGAAGCTAGTAGTAGAGGAATGTGGGCTGAAGGTAGTAAGGTAGGAAGATAGGTGGCAAGCTAAGCTAGCCTCTAGGGCAAGAATAACCTCTGACTCTTGTGTCTAGAGTTACAAGAATAACCTTGGTAGATCTTAGAGTAATTCCTCTAGGCTTGTATGGATTAGTTTTGGGTATGGATTGGATGGATGTTCACAATGGCACTTTGGATTATAGAAACAAGATCATTCAGTGTTTAGATGAATTAGGAGAACCTAAGAATATTTTTCAGGTGCAATGACCCATCTCTCTATGCATGATTTATGTGATGCAGCTCAAGAAGTTTATGAAAAAAAGGATGCCAATTGTTTGCAGTTTTAATAGAGGACTTGGACCAGGGAGAAAGTAGGGATGTATCACTAGATAATCCCCTATTATAGGAGTACCTAGATGTTTTTCCCAAGGAAATTCTAGGAATGCCACCTAAGAGGGATATTTACTTCCAAATTGAGTTGGTTCTAGGAGCAGAACCAATCTCCAAAGCTTTGTACCATATGACCACACATGAACTTGGGGAACTTAAGCTCCAGCTGGAAGGGATTTTGGAAAAAGGATTTATCTGACCTAGTGTATCACCATGGGGTGCATCAATAATATTTGTAAAGTAGAAAGATGGCTCTCTTTGATTGTGCATCGACTATCATCAACTCAACAAAGTCATGATCAAGAATCGATATCCTTTACCAGACATTAACAATCTATTTGATCAAATGAAATGGGGAAAAATATTTTCAAAGATTGATCTTAAGTTAGGATACCATCAACTTAGAATTCAGGAGGCTAATATTCATTGAACAACCTTTTGTACTAGGTATGGTCACTATGAGTTCACTATGGTACAATTTGGGTTAATGAATGCCCCTTCCCTATTTATGAGTTTAATGAATGGGGTTTTTAGAACCTACTTGGATAAATTTTTGATAGTATTCTTAAATGATATCTTAGTGTTCTCTAAAACTCTCAAAGAGCGTGAGATTCATCTTTGCCAAGTATTGCAGTACCCTAGGGAAAACCAACTTTACACTAATGCTAAGAAGTGTGAATTCTTTCAGACTGAGGTTAAGCATCTTGGACATGTCATTTTTGGAAATGGCATCACTATTGATCCAACCAAAATTCAAGCCATAGTGGAGTGGCCAACTATGACTAATGTCCTCAAAGTTTGTAGCTTTATGGGACTAGCTGGGTATTATAGACAATTTGTCAGAGTGTTCTCTCAAATAGCTCATCCCATTACTTCCTTGAAAAGGAAAGGTAAGAAGTTTGTTTGGTCAAAAAAATGTGAGACCTCTTTCCAATGTTTGAAGGAAAGATTAACCAGTGCTCCAATCTTGGTGGTTCCCAAACCATCAGGAAGCTTCATAGTTTGTATAGATGCCTCACTAGAAGGGATTAGGGTGGTTCTTATGCAAGAAGGACAAGTTGTTACTTATGAGTATAGGAAGCTTAAAGATAATGAGCTCAATTACCCCACCCATGATCTAGAGCTTGCAATAGTAGTTCATGCCTTAGTAAAGTGGAGGCACTTTCTATTGGGTCATAAATTTGAACTCCAAAGAGATCATCAAAGCCTTCAGTAAAT
Organism: Chamaecyparis obtusa; assembly: GCA_027943335.1. Classification (NCBI taxonomy): domain Eukaryota; kingdom Viridiplantae; phylum Streptophyta; class Pinopsida; order Cupressales; family Cupressaceae; genus Chamaecyparis; species Chamaecyparis obtusa. The sequence continues at coordinate 139,758 of BSBK01005987.1, forward strand.
CTTCTCTCAACCTAACCTCAACTCTAGAGAACACATGTGGATGGAATTATTATGTGAATATGAGTTCTAGGTTGACTACATCCAAGGGAAGGTGAATTTAGTGGCAGATGCTTTGAGTAGATGCAAGGATGTCTTATCAGCAATATCCTTAAGTATAGATTTTAAGAAAAGAATTAGGGAGGTTGTCACTTTTGATTCTAGTTTTAGGAGGTTAAAGAAGAAATAGAGTCAGGAAGACCCTTTGAAGGTCACTTCTTAGGATATTCTTTAGATTCCCTAGGATTATTGTGATAGTAGGGAAGAGTTTATGTACCCACATCAAGAGATCTTCATGTTCTTATCCTTTCAGAAAGCCACAAGGCTCCCTATTTGGCACAGCCAAGGGTAAAGAAGATATATGCTAACCTATGCCAATTGTACTATTGGTTGATAATAAAGAGAGATATAGAAGACTAAGTGGCAAGATGTTTTGAAAGCTAGAGTCAAAGTAGAGCATCAACATCCCACTGGTCTTTTGCAACCTCACCTCATGCTAGAATGGAAATGGGACATTATTTCCATGGATTTTATTTTGGGACTTCTAGTTACTCCCAGGAGACATGATGCTATCATGGTAACACTTGATAGACTCACCAAGGTAGCCCTCTTTTCTCCCATGTAGTCCTCCTACTCAACAGATTCTGTAGCTAGAGTATTCATGTAGGACATTGTGATACTCCATGGTATTCCCAAGAAGATCATATATGATCATGATCTAGTATTCACATCAGCTCTTTGGACTTTACTTCAGCATACTTTAGGGACTTGGCTCAACTTCAATTCAACCTATCACCCCAAGATAGTTGGACACACAAAGCGAGTTAATCGGGTTCTTGAGGACATTCTCAAAATGTATGTTATGGAGAGATAGACCCATTGGGAAGAGTATCTGTATTTGGTGGAGTTATCTTATAATAATGGGTATCACAATTCCATAGGTATGTCCCCTTTTAGGCTTTGTATGGCCATCCATGCCATACTTCCATAAGTTTAGATTGATTGGAGGATAGGGTAATTGTAGGCCCTGAGATGTTACAAGATATGGAGCAACATGTCAAGCATATTAGAGAGCATATTTTGACAGCTCAAGATAGGAGAAGAAGTATGAAAATTCTCATGGGACTGATGTACACTTCACTCTTGGTGATAGAGTCTTTTTGAGGGTGTCTCCATGAAAGATTCTAATCCATTATGAAGAAGACTCCAAGTTGGCACCCCAATTTGTTGGCCCTTTTGAAGTCCTAGAGAGGATAGGACTAGTAGCTTATCGGCTTGCCTTCCTGCCCAACCTTGCTCATGTTCACATTGTATTTCATGTTTCAGTTCTTAGAAAATATATTGCTGATGTGACTCATGCTTTGAATTAGAATGCATTATAGGTAGAGGATAGGTGGCTACCTTTAGAGCTGATATGGATTTTGCAGCAACAGACATTGAACCTTAGGGGTCACACCATAGATCAGCCAAGGGTCCAATGAGACCCCAATGATGATTCCATTGCTACATGGGAGGATGCTTCTAGATTTAGAGATGCTTATCCATATCTATTTGTAGGCTTCAAGGAGTAAGCCTAACTCTAGGAGAGGAGGATGTAATACCCTCTCCTATGGTGATACTCAAACTTTCTAATTTGGACATTCTATTATGATGGTTAGAACTATATATTTACATTTATGTTTTGTGGAAGATGATACATTTATGAAATGATTTATATGATCATTTTTTTATCATTTATATTTTTATGAAATTAGAAAACCATCAATCTTTATCTATTTTATGGAGCTAACCCAAGGATTTGAATCTAACCATTATCATAATGTTTTATGTTTCATGGATATGTGTCTAATGTTTTTTCATGACTCGGGACAAAGTCATAATTACTCACTTAGTTGGGGTCCACATGATGTATAGATCCTAGTCATCTGTTTGCATATATCTGATTTGTATGTATATCCATATGTATACATGTATCTCTTCTTGGTGATGTAGAATTATAGGTACCGAGTATCATCTCCACCTGGATTCCTAAGTCTAAGTGATCCCTCAAAATCCTTGATCATTGTGGTTGTTATAGAGATATCACTAGGTTCTATTAGAAGGAACTCTACCCCTGACCCTCTTATCCTTAGGTGGGGGAATTTCTGAGTCAATCTCTTGTGTGGATGATGCATCCTAGTTTGTTGGATTGTTTCTTTCATGTTTGAAAGGTTTATCTTTTGATCAAGATTATGTGTGATTAAGGAATCTCTTATCCTATGATAGTAAATATGTACATATGCAGATACATACATATATATGTAGATCATGATTATATTTTGTGGACATGATTTAGTAATGGATTTAAATTATAATATGTTTAATTTAAATAATAATATTAATAATATTTAAATATCTCTAACATGGTAATAATGTGTCTAACTTATGGTATATGTACACATAAGCATATGGGTGCACACATATGCCTATGAATACATGTATATATATTATTATATAATTAATCAATTGTGTGAAGGAACTTATTATTAGGTAATAATAAATCTATGTTACTTTCATAAATGGAAGATGTGTTTGGTAAATTCTATTACCATGATTATGTAACTTAGTAAATTATTCCTAAAAATATATTATCTATTTTGTCACCCTCAAATTTAGGAGACATTGATTGAAATATTATTAAATAATGTTTATTTATCCCTTCACGGGAATGGTTATGAAAACCATATTATTAAAAAATAACTATTGGATAGTTGGGATGGTTGCATCGGTTGGATTACCTATGCAACTACTCCCTCCAATCTATATGCAGAGAAATATCCTATGTGAGAGGGGGTTGGCATATGAATTTGGATTTGAGAAGAGACATTGTTTGGTTGAGAATTTTATTTGTAGAAAAACTATAGTTGTGAGGAGAGAATTTATCATTCTTTGATATTATCTTTTGTTTTCTCTTGGAAGAGGCTAGAATTGGTTTGCTTGCTGAAGGAGTCTGAAGAGGTGATTGGATTAGGCTAAGAATGCTTGGATCCTCCTCTCTCCAATAGTTATTCTTCGCAGGACTCTAGGTAGGATATATCCTAGAGATGATCCTTTTGTTTGGTTAATTATTTGCAATGCTATTGTATTATGGTTATTTTCTACATGCTTTTTATTTAAGAGATGAACTATGTTGTTGTATTGTATAAAGAAGGATTTCTATGTTGTTACTATTATAGATATAAGAAGATTTCTATAAATTATTGCTATGTATTTGTTGTCTTCTATCTTTCTTTAGCAAGACCTTTTATATGACTTAGGATCCTTGCCACATATTTTCATATGTCTCAAGGGTCTATAGGATCATCCAAACCTTTGGAAATGGCATTTTTCCCTTTCTTAGAAATAGGTTAGTTTTATACCACTTTTCATTGTTCAAAGATAAAGTAGGTCTAGATGGTTGGTAATCCTAGTTGGAGGGCCATTTTTGGCTGGAAATTGGAAGATCTCAAATGGGTCTTCCTCAGATTAGGCATCCATAGTCCCTATAATGCCTAGATTTACTTGAAAGTTGGATCTATCAGTCATTTATTTTATTTTCTATCATTCTATACAAATGCGCAACTCTGAGAACCAAATGCATAGTTTCCTTAACAAATGTGTAGCTTTGTGAAACAAATGCATAGATCCCATAACAAATGTGCAACTCTGTCAAACACATGTGTAGTTTGATTCTAGGTTACCATTTAGGTTAGTTTTTATATAAGTCTGATAAATTTAATTTCTTATACTTTAAGTTATATTTGTATAAATACATTCCAGGATGTTTGAGATAGGTTTTAGGTTTGAAATTTATGTGTATGATGTATGTTGGAAAAGAAAAGGATTTTGTAATATTTCAAGTAGTATGTTTCTTATTATTGTTGATTAAGGGAAAGGCTAGTAAAATAAATGTAATATTTGCAATGTATCAAATGTTTAGATTCTATCATATGGTATCAATTCTCTAAATGTTATATTGTTCATAAAGGATACTTAGTAATATAGATGGATTTTAAATGGCTAATAAAAATGAAAGTAGTTTGTATTTCTTTATAAAGAATCTAAGAATGGTGTGATGTAGTTGGATTAAGAAGTAAATCTTGTTGCTAGTACATTAAATGGACTTAAATGAAATTAGCATTAAATAAGTAGGGAACCTTGGGAGGAATATGAGTTAAACTATGGTTATGTTTTGTTCATGTAATTCTTTTAAAAATTCAAAATTTTTACATAAATCATTACTTAGGTTTTCTTTTCCAAAGAGAATCTTTGTTCTCTTCCCTGGTTCCCTTGCCATGCATGGCATATATCACCTATTGGTGTGGAAAACTAAGATAATTAATTCATTGTTTCCAAACTTCCATCTCTTTCTTTACTTGAGCCACCTTTTTGTTGTGCATATCCAAGTGATCCTGTTGAATTATAAGCACTGACTCTACCCTCACAACCTTTGAAAATTATTGGACCGTTGGTGCCTTCATTTCCTTAGGATCATCAAACCAAGCTTTGACACTTTTGATCACCTAATCACTCAGCCTATTTGATCCCCCTTGAGCCCCTTGACACTATTCATCTACCTAGTTTATATCATTTGAAATGATATCTTTGATTATTCCCATTCCCTTTAGGAGGTCTTTTATTTTAGAAATTCCCTGAGTTATGGCTTTGTTCCTCCAATCAATACACTCCTTCAAAACATACAAATTCTTGTCATCTAACTCTAGGACCATTCTTTCTGAAAGGAATTTTTGAAGATCGTACTCCTAAACTTCAACCATCCACTGGAGTTCTTTTGTCCAGGTAGTCTTATCTGTCTCCCACCCTTTAATATTTTCCTCAACTTTCTTTACTAGATGACCTCCTTCAATGTGAGATTGATTTAGGTGAGTTAGTTTCTTGGAAGATGCTAAGTTTACATGCACAACCCATTCTTCAAATGCTTTTCTAATGACCTTGTTTCTCTCTATTTGATTGAGAAACTTCTGATTGTTTGGGGATTTAATATCAATAGAAGCTAGAATTTCACTCAAAGGAAAAGGCTCTAGATGTTGGATGGAATTTATGTATTGGGCCATTCTTTTCATAGCCTCTTTCATTTCTTTCTTGTCTTTAGCATCTTTCCAGACTCTATTGGAAATCTTTTTGTTTGAGACATCAAAAAAATTCATGTTAGTGGCTCTGCTATCTCTCCCTAAATTGACTCTAGATATCTAGAAATCTTGGGCTGAAACCTCCCCTTCATCTTTTTCATTTACTAGTTTTGTGATTTCTTCCATTGAGTAGCCACTATTTTCATCAAAATCAATTCTGGTTTCCATTTTTGTCTTCTTAGTCTTTGAAGTCTTTTGTAAACACCTGCACACAACATCTTGAATGGGCACAAATAGAGGGACCACATTTCTCTTTTTGAAAACATAATTCTCCATCCTTTGTGGAGTCATAGAAGGTGTCTTCTAAGTATCATAACTACTTAGAAGAGCCAGAGAATCCTTTGGAGTATTCTTGGTATCATCCTATAACTACTAGTTATCTAACATATCAGGCACACTGGAATCTGTAACTAGGTTTTCTTGTAAGTCATCTTCGGATGGGTCCAAATTCACAATGACACTAGGAGTCACTTCGTTCTGCTTAGCCTTGTTCTTTATCCTAGAACTTGATAGGGTGACTCAAGCTATGGTTCATCTTGGAGTTGAACTTGAATTTTAACTTGAGGAGAAGTTGGTTCAACTTTAGGTTTGACTTCAGGTTTGAGATTTCCCACAAAAGGTTTGTCAATATTTATGTTAGTTAAAATAAAAGTTTTCCTCAAAAAACTCCTCTTCTTTGTTTTCACTTGCTTCTTGGTAGGCTGTGAAGGAATTATAGAAGCCTTTTTCTCAAAAAATTATGCCTTTGTTTGTTTAATCACCCTAGTCATTCTCATTTGCAGGTCATCTTCCTCTGGCTTCATCCAATCTAACTCTGGGATGGGAAGGACCTCTACTTTCTCCAAGAATTGGGAGTTGAGCACATCAACTTTGATGTCCTCTTCAACCCCATTTGTGTTCATATCTAGTCTAAAAGTCATAGTTTGCTTCATGGTCAATCTACACCACAACCTTTTCCTAACTTCCAATTCATCACAACAATTGGCCTAGAAATCCTCTAACTCAAGAATATGCATGAATGTGTCAGGGACACTAAGGTTTGACCTAGTGAAACCCCTATAAAAAAAATTGGTTCTAGGAGTGTAAGGCTTTAAATGAAATGTAGAGAATATGGAAAAAGATGCCTCGAGACTTCTTGGAGTTGCTAGATTTTTGTTCAATGATGACAAGCTATCCACAAGGTTCCATTAAGACCACATTATCTAGACAAAACCTCATAAGTCATAATGGTTCTTCATCAAATAATCCAACCCTGAGGTATGTAAATCTAGGAAATTGAATAAAATGGCATCCATATATTTTTATCACTTTTTTCACTTCCTTAGAGAGCCTATTATTTTTTCTTCTACGCAATTCAAAGTCTATCTTGGCTGAAAACATATCATTAACCATTTTGAACTCACTAGGAAATGTTTCACTTTGTAGGCATGTGAAATAGTCATCATTTTCATACCATTTGTCCACAACTTGTGAGACAGCCCCTCCCAATTCATACAACAAGCCAAAACATAGACAAGATAGGAAGACATGTAAAAATTAGTTAGGTTGGTTACATTTAGGAGCTCTCTATGAAGTCTCTCCGCTATCAAATCAGCCCAATCGATAAATTTCTCCCCTTCTAGAATTTTTTGGATAAAATAATACATCTAATTCTCCCAATGGAACACATGTGGATTCTCCTTCACCTTGTTTAGAAGGAATACAATATCAGTGATTTCCTTACATAAATGTTTGATTGTTAGGGGTTTAGGCAGTCTATACCCCCCTTTCTGATGCAGGAGCATCCTAGGGTAGTTGGCTATCCTGCATGTTTGGGAGATTTGATGGAGTTGTGTGGACTTATTTTAATATGTGAGGGGTTTGGTAGAGTTGGATAAACCTACTTGGGTCTTGGGTAATTGGTTTTGATGTATTTAATGGAACTTGGCATGGTCTTGGTTGCTCAGCATGGCCTAGGGGTGCTCGGCCTTGCTTAGGAATTTGGTGCCTATTTTAGGCCATATAAGTAATTTTCCAAAAAGAGTTAGAGGCTGAAAATTTCAGGGATTGAAGAGGGCCTATATTTCTATTTACAATTCAAAGCATGAGTTCTAATTCATCTGGAGCTAGGATATATCATGATTTTACTAAGACATCAATTTTGGGCATTTAATTGTTGTTGTTGGCCGACTTGTGGCATTTAATTTTGGTATTTGTATTTAATTTATGTTCAAGGCCGACCTGTGGCTTAGATTGGTATAAGTAGAGGTTGTGGGGAAAGTCTTTAGGAAATCATTCATCCACTTGGGAGAAGAAGAGGTGGATGTGGAGTGAGTTTTAAGGAGAGCTAGTAGCTGCGGCTTGGGAAACAAGGAGATTGCTTGGTGGGCTTGCGAGCACAAGTTTAGATCTTCCTTGGGGGTTCCTACTAGTGTGTGGATCTGGGCTAGCTAGGGTTTTGGTTTGGATCTTGCGAGATCTTGTGGATTTTCTATTGTAATTACATTGTATCTGGCCATAACCCAGAAGGCCTTACAGTCGGGCATGTTGGATGAAAATATGATGATTCTATTATGAGTATTGGCATTGTCTGGATCTATATCTCTTTATTGTTATTATATTCTATTGTGTGGTTATTTTCTAGGGGCTAGGACATCTCCATTAGGGATCCTCCTGCCTTGCACTACATCAAGTGGTATCAGAGCACAGTTGTTCTTGAGTGTGTGGACAGAGTGCCGAATGTGAGGCAATTTACACCAAGACCTTGGGTGGAGTTTTTTAGAGTGAAGGTTGTTCCTGAGTGTGTGGACAGAGCACTGAATGTGAGGTAGTTTGCACTAGGACCTGGTTGAAGGTTGGATCTAGTTGGTGATTCATTACAAGGGGTTTTAGAAGATGGTTCTAAGAATATTGGACACTAAGATGATTGCAAAACTCCATGATTTGGTGGAGAAGAATATTTCAAAGACTTGTGCTCAGTTGGAAGCTAGATTGACTAATCGAGTTAAGGAAAGGCTGGTTGAGAGCGATCCATCTCTGGATAAATTTTTTAAGAGAGTTTGAGAGATCTTGAAACCATGGAGCTGGAGTCTACTGATTAGGAAACAAGTTGTCTGGCCAGTTAGAAGACTTGTTTGAGAGAGAAGAGGGCATAGAAAGGTCAAGATGGAAGTTGGTTTTGTTGATCAGTGTGTGGAGGCTGATGCAGAACCTGTGGAGAAACTTGTGGATATTTTTATGGAGCTTCCTAACCTTGTTGATGTTGTGATTGAGATTGGTTTTCATGATCAGTTGGTTGAGTTTGACTTGGAAATTGTGGAGCACTTGGTCATGGATAATCAGGTTTCTAAGGGTGATGATCCATATGTTGGTGATATGGATGTTGCTGGTGTGGATTCACTAGTTGTTGATGTGGTTGAGGATCTACATGATACTATAGATCTATATGTTCCTAATGTGGACCTGTTGGTGGTTGACATGGTTGAGGATTTACATGTTGCTCCTATTGTGGATTTGAGCTTACGTGTTGGTGACATGGATTTCATGTTTGAGGATATTGTTGTTGTTGGTAGTGATCCACTATAGAGAATATTGGTCAAGCACTATGTTCAATTTGTTCCTAGGAGTGAGCATGTTGATTGGATGGTTGAGATTCTAGTGGTTGACAGATGGATGCAGATTTGGGTGATTTTCATGTTGGTTCTATTGTCCCTATTGGAGTGGAAGCCTTTGGTGAAGATGAAGATGGTTTTAGATATTTCATCTGGCATCAAAGTATGAGGCATACTTCTTTTTGCACTTGGGGAGTCTGATGCAGGAGCATCCCAGGGTAGTTGGCTATCCTACATGTTTGGGAGATTTGATGGAGTCATGTGGACTTATTTTAATATGTGAGGGGTTTGGTAGAGTTGGGTAAACCTACTTGGGTCTTGGGTAATTGGTTTTGATGTATTTAATGGAACTTGGCATGGTCTTGGTTGCTCAACATGGCCTAGGGGTGCTTGGCCTTGCTTAGGAATTTGGTGCCTATTTCAGGCTGTATAAGTAATTTTCCACAAAGAGTTAGAGGCTGAAAATTTTAGGGATTGAAGAGGGCCTATATTTCTACCTACATTTTTAAGCACGAGTTATAATTCATCCGGAGCTAGGAGATATCTCAATTTTACTAAGACATCAATTTTGGGCATTTAATTGTTATTGTTGGCCAACTTGTGGCATTTAATTTCAGTATTTGTATTTAATTTATGTTCAGGGCCAACCTGTGGCTTAGATTGGTATAAGTATAGGTTGTGGGGAAAGTATTTAGGCAATCATTCATCCACTTGGGAGAAGAAGAGGTGGATGTGGAGTGAGTTTTAAGGAGAGCTAGTAGCTGTGGCTTGGGAAACAAGGAGATTTCTTGGTGGGCTTGTGAGCACAAGTTTAGATCTTCCTTGGGGGTTCCTACCAGTGTCTTGATCTGGGCTGGCTAGGTTTTTGGTTTGGATCTTGTGGAGTTTCTATTGTAATTGCATTGTATCTGGCCGTAACTCGGAAGGCCTTACAGCCGGGCATGTTGGATGAAAATATGATGATTCTATTATGAGTATTGGCATTGTGTGGATCTATATCTTTGTATTGTTATTATATTCTATTGTGTAGTTATTTGCTGGGGGCTAGGACATCTCCATCGGGGATCCTCCTACCTTGCACTGCATCACTTTCTCTAGTTTTGTAAGCCATGGCTGAGCTATTGAGGAACTATACCTTTTTTTTCCTCTTCATACACATGGTCTACCTCATCATAGGTCTAAGGATCATTTGATTCTTTATTTGGAATTTTTAGAGCTGCCATTAATGTCTCCTGACTTATTTTAACCAAAATTTCTCCTGAAGCATCTTTGATACATCTGATTTTAGCATCATATTTATTAGTGCATTCTAACACCTGTTCAGGAAAAATTTGAGCTAGGGGAAAATTTGTGGCCTCCATTAACCTGGTCCTTGCAAGTTTTCTTGGAAAGGAACCTTCAAAGGCACTACTGACCCTATCACACAATTCCCCTAAACTTACATTCACCAAAGAGGTATCACCAATATCTGGAAGGGAGACTAACAAGCAGGTTCTAATTTCCTCTTTTGGGAGTTTGGGGTGAAACAAAGGCATCTTTCTAGCAAGAAGAGAAAATATTTACAATACAAAATGACCTTCTGAATAAATTGAAAGCTATAGGAAAGAAGAAGACTCACCAATTTTTTGCACACTATATTTTCTATAACCTTCTTACCACCAATTCCACCACTCCTTCTTTCTCCTCAAGAAAAATGACTAACAAAATGTTTAACCATTCTTCATTTATTATCAAGATTGATAAAATCCTAAATGAATCCATGAAGGATAGCTATAATAAATAAATATATGAGGGAATGATTGATGGGACATATGAAGTCACTCCACATTAATTCTCTAGGTTTAATTGGCATTAATGTCTGAATTTTCTAAATCATGCTCTGATTACCATATTCTTCAAAATAAAGGCTTTCTTTTAAATTGTGTGGACAACTATCACATCCACCATCCACACGCATGAATTGTCTTGTCACTTTTGGTAACTTTGTATGATAGCTTCCCATTATTGATTTGATACTTGAAGTACTTGAAAAGGAAACTTTTAATGTAGCAAAAGACAAAAATATGGAATATTCCATATGCCAAATATTGTACTTTAAACATGAACTTGAACTTGATCAAAATTTAAAGTTCAGGACTGGGTTCAAGTTTAGGTTCAACTTCAAAAGACAGATAGACCATACTGAAGGAATAGACAAACATTGACACTACATAACTCATAACGGTTAATGAACTTGAACTTGAACTTGACAAAGTTCAAGTTCAAGTTCAACTTAGGATTTTTACTGACCAAGACTAAAAATGAGATTTAAGAAAAATTTAGGGTAACAACATGCATACAAAATAATTGGGAGGACTCCATGGAATAACTATAAATTGATAAAATAGAAGCTACCCTATCTACATTTGAAGGTATCACAATCATTATGCAAGGACTGATCCAAGGGTTTTACCAGATCAGCTTAAGACACTCACCATATGTATCCCCTTTTAGGAGTTATCAAGTTGTGGGAAAGGATTCTGATACTCACCTTCCCTTATGTAGTTCTACTTGATGTGTTTTCCAAATTTTTAGACTTAGTGCAAAACATCTATTAAAACATACACAAATGAAGAGTTCTATACATCAAAATACATGTTGTAATGTTAGTCAAATCCTTCAAATCCAGAAGCCATCCAAGCTTGCAGAAACCTGTCATCCTAGTTTGATCTTCTCAATCATCCCAATATGAGTTTTAGTCTTCCATCCATCCTCATCCTTTTCCCCTATCCAACTCATTCAAAAGCCATCATGTCTCAAATCTATTATGATGATTTTGGTTGTAACTTATTTTCTCCCACTCCATCCTAACCCAATGATGATGAGAATCTTGTAGATCATGATGAATTTTTTGAAAACCTTAGCAAGATTACCCAAAACATCACCCAGCATCCAATCATTCCTCCAAACTATCCTATTATGCATTCATGCTTATCCACTAGAACTCCCTTTCATGTCATTGGCAATGGAAATCCTTTATCCTATTCATCTACACCTTCTTCCTATCTTGAGCCTACATATCCTCCATATGCATCCTTCATACCTCCACCTCCATCTATGGTCATATCCCAATCACCATCTTTCCATAGAAACACTCCACACTACTTCCCTTATCCAAAACCTCCATCTACTTATCCTCCAAATCATTTTCAAATCCAAAATCCTAGTCTTCCAATCTCTTATCCAAATCTTCCATCCCCTTATCCTCCAAATAATTTTCAAATCCAAAATCCTACTCTTCTAATCCATTGACCTAATCCTCCATCCTATCTAAATCCTCTTCCATAAAAAGAATGCATCCCTCAATTTGCTTCATGTCCTATATCTCAAACTGTCTACCATACCTCACCAAAAAAATCATCAAACTCACAAGCTTCCTCAAAACCCACCTATGTCAACTATCTAATCCCACCATCACCCAAATCCTTGTTTGCACCATCATCTCATTAAGAAAGTTCAAAATATTCCACCCCATCTTCACTTAAGGACCATCCTGTCCCTCCATCTTCTACACATTCTAGTTCATGAAATCCTCCAATCCGAAAGTCTCCAAGGAATTTCATAGGGAAGCTAGCAAAAAATCCATCTCCTAAAGTAGAAGAGTCATTCCATCTCAATTCTTCATGTGAAGCCATCATTGATGAGCCCCATCAACCTCTCCCATCTATTATCCTTCTTCCATATAGCCCACTTATTGATCTTCATCCATCTCCTAGCATCATAGAGTCCCTTCTATCTGATGACTCCATCCAACCCCCATCAACATCTCCTCCTCCTATCATTATCCAAAGCATATCTAATGAGCCTCATGAGTTCACCCTTCTTGCCATCATAGCTGCAGAATCTCCCATCCTTACAATCCCTCCATCTGAAGAGCCCATCCATACATCTCCCATCATTCTATCTACATTAATCATATCTAGTCAATATCTTGTCCAAAAGCATGTTGAGATACCCACAGATGAAATTCAAGATCATATCACTCCAATTCCTCTAAATGAAGATCCTACAATGCCAATTCCTCCATCTAAAGATAAATCTCTATCTCCCAATCCCAGTCAAGTTCCAATCATCCCATCCTCTACACTTGAGGATCCTCCAAACCAAACTATCCAACTACCAGCACTATATCCTCTTGGGCCACTTACATTTGTCAATGGTAGTCCACTTGAAGTAGAAGAAATGAGTTCCATATCTTCCACTATGGAGCTTGATACTAGATGTTTATCATATTACCCAAGTCAGAAGTATCCTTGTTTTGATAAAATGCTCAAGAAATGGAATTATCAAGGCAAAGCCCTAGGCACTCATGAACAAGGGAATCTAGAGCCCATTCAAGATGAGAAACATCCAAAATCATGTGGAATTGGTCACACATCTGAAGAAGGCACTTCCTCTAGAAATATTGGTACAACTAAAGCCAAATTCAACCATCCATCCAAGACCACCACTACATCTTCACATCATCCCTTCAAAGAGTACAATGCTATTCCTCCCCCTCCATCATTGCAACCAAAAAAAACCTATTACATTCCTTCTTCACCCTCCAAATCTGTTTTGGGTCCCTATGTCCCAAAATCTATGAGCACATATCATCCACATACCAAATCCACTTTGGGACCTTACATCCAAAAATATCATCCCCCATCTTATCCTACTCAATCCTTCATCCAAAATCCAAACATCCCTAGTTAGGATCAACAAAGACACATTCCCACACCTCATATCTACCAATCTCCTTCCATTTCTCCATCCATATTTCCTCCATCCCGCAAAACTCCTCCTATTCATTCCAATGCTTGTTGCAATTTGGATGCCAACTCAAGAATGCATAAAGGCAATTATCCACAAAAATCCAATGGTTGTCATGTCCAGTCTAAATGACATGCTCAACCAAAGAAAAATCCAATCAAGCAATCTGATGCATACCAATGGCCACAAAGGCCCAAGAAAGAAAAATAAAAATCTAATACATCCAAAAGGCCACAAAGGCCCACCAAAGATAAAGAAAATATGATGTGGATCCCAAAGAAAAAAGATGCATTGCATCTAACAAAAATATCCACAATGGAATCCAAAGTTGAAAATCCACCAACTACTCAGTCTTCTCCTCCATCTTCCAAACCTATTTTGGGTCACTTTGATCCAAGATCTCCTAGCACAAATGTTAGGAATAGTCCCAATCAGTTATCTAAAAGTTTTAATTCTTTATACAATTAAGTATACTTAAATAATAAGAATAAACACAATGAAAGAACACTTGAACACAACAGCAAAATTTTGGTTATAGGGAAACCCAAATAGGTAAAAACCCTAGTGGAAATTGACACCCACTAATAATCTATACTAGTTTATCATGATCCCTATTAGGAGACCTTACAACCCTGTTAGGAGTTGATCTTTACAATGAAATAATTACAGTGACCTGGTCAAGGGTTGGACCCTATTAGGAGTCTTTTACAATCAACCTTGTTAGGGGTGAGAACACACTATTTGACAACACACTTCTCAAAGGGGTGAAGGCTACAACCTTTTGATTAATAGATACACACTATATCTAGATCTTGGTGAATTGCACTTTGACCTGATGTCTAGTTCAGTTCAAATGTATAGCATATACTCTTTACTTGGTCACATAGACCTTCTAATAATGGCTCAATAGTTCACACTCTCTGCTCTGCTCTTCATATTCCACTATGAACCATATCTTAGCAATCACAAAAGATAGCTTATAAATATCTTTCATACAAATTATATAATCAATTTGGCCTATTAGAACCACCTTGAAATCATATTAGAGAAATCATAACACTCTCCAATAACAATTTAGTTGGCTCTACTAAGCACACATCATAAATTGGGACCTATCCAAATCAATAAGTGTAGATGCACGCTACACACTATCGACTCTACCAAATTAATTGATATTTTCCCCTTAGGATGAATTACATCATGTTATCATAACCAAGAATTCATAACTCTTCTTTAATCACTAATCCAAGCATGTATACCATAATGATAGGTGCAACTCCTATACCAACATAATCTATGAAGGCTCTTCTAGATAAAAAAAGAAACTACTATTGGCGAATGGCGACTGCATAAATTCACTTCTAATGGACATCAAATTCTACATCCATGAATGTAACCTCACTAACATGTCTCCATCACATATCTAAATGTGCTAGGCTCCATGATAACTATATGGACAATCACTCATAGAACACTACCTATAACTCTGTCAGGAACACTGCTGACACAAGCTGCTATATAACTATCTGTACTAACAATTAACCTCTATGTCCATGACATCATGTTGATAACATTTCCATGCTACTTATACTCAAATATTACTACATAAGTATTCCATGCATGCTACTTACCATATGTTGTCATCAATGACAAACATATAGTCACCAATGGCTTGCTGGCAAATCTCCAACAATCTCCCCCTTTGGCATTGATGGCAACATATGGAATGAAAAACACCACCAATACAAATGAGAAATTATTTTATAACATTCTCCATTTCCTCATCAAAACTTCCCAAGGATGAATCCTCCATCAAATACTACAACTCCTTTCTTCATATTCAATGCTGAGTAAGCTCCCCCTTACTATGTATTTTCTTTTTCTGTTCTTGTTTCTTTTCTTGTTTTTCATGACTTTATATTATACTCCTCCTTTGACATCAATGGAAAAGGGTGCCAAATCATTTAAGCACTAGTACTACTCCTGAGGTATAGTAGTCAACCCTCGATCATTCATTAATGATTGATACTCTTTACACTTTCTCTAATCAAAATTGGTGAAGGGGATTTCTCCCAGCCTCTCCCTAAGATAATCAAAAGTATCCTTTGGTAAAGGCTTTTTGAATATATCTACTAGCTATTCCTTTGTGCTTACATAATCCAATTTGACTTATTTCTCTACTAATTTCTCTCTAAGGAAGTGATACTTCATCTCAATGTGTTTTGTCTGTGCATGCATCATAGGATTCTTTGACATGTTGATAGTGCTAGTGTTATCATAATGAATAGCAATAGGATAATCAATCTGAATTCCAAAAGCCTTTATCATCTACTTGATCCAAGCAATTGTGGAACAATTCAAAGCTACTACAAAATACTCTACTTCTATTGTTGACTGAAAAATAAAATTATTCTTCTTGCTTGTCCAAGTGACAAGTCTGTCACCAAGAAACACTACTCCTCTTGATGTACTATTTTTGTCATCAATGCATCTTGCCCAATCTAGATCTGTATATACATGAAGCTCAACATTATCTAAGTTAGGATACCATAGACCATAATTTATAGTGCCCTAAAAATATTTGAATATTCTCTTTACTACCATGAGATGACTTTGTTTAGGCTCTGCTACAAATCTTCCAACTATGCCAACTACATTAGAAATATCAAGTCTAGTTTGAGTAAGATATATGAGTTTACCAATCATAGACTTGTATAGTGTTGTATCTACTACTAGAGAATCATATTCTTTTTTAAGCTTCCATCCTATTATTATAGGTGTGCCCACTAGTTTGAAATCATCCATCTTGAATGTCTTCAAGATCTCTTTCACATATTTAGTCTGATTTATGAATATACCTTTGTTAGTCTACTGCACATTCAATCCCAAAAAGTATTTGATAGGTCCAATCATGCTCATCTCAAACTCACTCTGTATTTCCTTAGCAAATTATGCACTAACTTTTTCATTACCTCCAAAGATAATATAATCAAAAAATTGTTGCCCCACTTTTGTTCTTCACACTTTAAAAAAAAAGTGAAGACCTTGTGTTTAGATAGATTCATGAGTTTTGAGATAATAAATTTGAGTCTAAGTCTAGAATATCCCTAGGATAGGTGGTCTTTATCAAATAATGCCTTCATGCCTCTTTCTTCTTGTAAGCTGGGTTGGTTTTAAATTTCATCCTAGGAATGAGTAAGTTATAGCTCCTAATTCAATAAAGACTTATATTATTTCAATTCTGTCGATGATATTCATATGGATGAAAAGCTTCAAATTGATATTTTTCCTCTTTGTCAAGAAACTAAAAATCACCTTCTCCTTGGTAGGTTTCAACCCATGAAGGTAATTTCCCATGGGAATTGAGCATAGGAATCATCAAGTGCACAACCAAGCCTAGAGTTTGAGATTCTCAAATTTAAGAATGAGCTAGGTCTAGAGTAAGTAGCTTGGTCAAGAAGATATAACAAACTTCTTTACTTGTGAAGTTTCTCTTATGGAGGGTGCTTTCTGAGAGATAGTAGAAAGTGTATCAGAGATTCCTAAAAGAAAAGCATCTAGATTTTAAGGAAACAAGATTGAGTCCCTGCATTGGTGATGCAGGAGCATCCTAGGTGTAAGAGCAATCTTGCATCACCCAAAAATATTTATGTTTTTATATTCAATAAGGGATATCTTATGTAGAGCTGCTATTTATGGAAACTTGCTATTTCTAGTAAGTTGGTCATATGATCTTGAAGTGTTCTGCTTTCACATGTGGAGGTTCATCAGAGTCGTATTAGCCTACCAATAAAGTTTCATTGACAGATCAAGTCTAGCTTTGTAGATATTGAAGATTTTCGGTATTGGCAGTAAGATACAAAAACTTTGAACATAGTTTTGAAGGCTTTAGAGGCCTTGGATGAGGTTGAAAATTTGGGTGATGGGTGCTTGCATGAGTCAAGGTTGTAGAGCACTTCGTGGCCATTCCGAAATGGGTTCATAATAGTCAACCAGGTTAACTGGCGATAACTTATGGTCTACGAAAGTTGGGTCACCTGAAATGGCAAAAATTGATTTTCTTTCAAAAATTTTGTTTGGGTTTCAAAAGTTATTTTGAGCTGACTTTGATGTAATAAATTTAAAAATAAAATAATTCTAAGTTTGGTCGGCCCTATGGGCTAAATTTTTGGAACCTTCTCAGGCGATGGAAATTTCCTATATAAAGAATGCCCATAGTGTTGTCTAGGGTAGTTCTGGGTAGTAGATCTGGGAAATAATTCAAGGCTTTGTCCTTCAGAATATTGTAAGGGAATTTCCATGTGGCTTTATGTATTTTAATTCTGAAAGTTTGTAATTCCACATTTGTGGAGATAATAAGAAGCCAATTTTCTATTCTTGCATATTGTGTTGTTTCTCTATTTCTGTTATGTGTTTGTGGTATTAAGGGGAGCACCCTTCATCAAGTGGTATCAGAGAAGGAGTTCTTGAGTGTGTAAATAGATCACTGACTATGAGGTAGTTTGCACCAGGACAATGGTGAGGGTTTCAGTGCACATTGCAAAAATGCTTCCACAAAGGGAATGTGGTGGAAGAGCTGGTGTTGTAAAACCTAAGGTTAGAGCACTCCAAAGACAAGAGCGAGCATTATGAGAAGAGATTCATAGAGGAATAAATCTTAATGTTAGAGACAAAAGCATGGATGAAGTCAAAGAAGAAGATCAAGAAGGAGAAGTCAAAATTGTGAAACAGGAGGAAGAAAGAATTTTTTGAGCCATTTCTAAGATTGGGAAAAGACCTAAGATTTAGGCTCCTACATTTTTTGGAAATCTTAACCTAGAAGAATTGATCAACTAGATCAATGAATGTGAGGAATATTTTGAGTGTGAAGATGTTGAGGATCCTGATAGAGTCAAATTTGTGAAGGCCAGACTGAAAGGTCATGCGAATATCTGGTGGAAAGAGATTCAATTAGAGTGAAATAGAAGAGGAAAAGATAAAATCACAAGATGGGATTGGATGGTGGATAAATTGAAGTGGCACTTCATTCTTGTTGATTATGAGCTTGACCTACTAAAGAAAATGCAAAATTTGAAGCAAGCAGGAAGATCTGTTTAGGAGTATACAGAGGAGTTCTATTGACTTGTCATCAGAAAAGGCCATGCAGAAGCTGATTTGGAGAAAGTTCTAATACCTTAATGGGTTAAGGCCAAACATTCAAGATGAGTTGAATCTAGTTTGAATGAACAATATTGAAGAGGTGTACCTATTTTCCCTAAAAGTAGAAGAAAAGATAAACAAGAAGTTTGGGATCAGACAAAATGGAAGAGGTCATGGTGGAAGATCTAGTGGATGGTCATATGGTGGCCAAAATAAAGATCCAAAAAAGAAGGATGAGGCCAGGAGTAGCTAGAATTAGAGAGGAAATAATTCCAATCACTTCCAAGATTAGAGTAATAGAGATCAGAGAGGAAGAGGAAGAGGACAAGGATTTGGAAGAGGAGGCTTTTGTGGAACATTTTTTCACTGTGGGGAAGAAGGTCATAGGGAATTTGAATGTCTTTAACGCCAAGGTAGAATAGATAGGAGAAATGAAGGCTAGGCTAGAGTTGAACATGTAGATGAAGATGCCAGATCATCAAATTATAAAGATGCTAAAAAAGGAGAAACGTTGATTAACAAAAGAGTCCTATTGAGTGGTGAGAATGAACCTGAAAAAAGGAGCCTATTTCGCACTAGGTGCAAGTGTGAGGGTAAGTGTTGTGATGTGATTATTGATAGTGGAAGCACTAAAAATTTGGTGTCAGAAGATATGGTGACAAATTTGAAGCTCAAGAGACAGAAACACCCACATCCATATCAGATTGCTTGGGTACAGGATGACCACAAGGTCATGGTCAATGAACAATGCCTAGTGAAGTTCAATAGTGGTGGATATCATGATGAGGTACTATGTGATATCATATCTATGGATGTATGTCATATGTTGTTGGGTAGACCATGGTAGTTTGACAGATGTGTTGTACATGATGGTCATGTGAATACCTATTCCTTGAAAAAGGATGGAGTACAACATAAGCTAAAGCCATTGAATGACACAGAAGAAAATGTATGTGGTAGTGCAAGAATAACTTTTGTTGATGGGAGAAATTTTCTAGATGGTATGAGGCATGAGCATGTATGTTTTTCTTTAATTCTAAAAGCTGGTAAAGAGGAAGTAGAAGATGTTCTTGTAGAAGTTGCAGATTTGTTGAATGAGTTTTAGGATATTGTATTTGATAATGTGCCTGATGGATTACTACTAGTCAGGAAGATCAGTCATCAAATGGACTTGATCCCATGAGCAAGTTTTCCAAATAAGGCAGCACACAAAATGACACTTGCAGAAAGTGAGGAGTTGAGCAAACAAGTACACAAGTTGTTACAAAAAGGATTGATCCATGAGAGTCTGAGTCCTTGTGCTATACAAGTAGTATTAGCACCAAAGAAGAATGGAGAGTGGAGGATGTGTACATATTCTAGAGCAATAAACAAGATCATAATCAAGTACAAGTTTCCATTGGCAAGAGTGGATCATATTATGGACTATTTGAGTGGAGCTGTGTATTTCTCAAAGATAGATCTAAAGAGTGGATATCATCACATTCAGATCAGAGAAGGAGATGAATGGAAAACTACCTTCAAGACAAAAGAAGGATTGTATGAGTGGTTAGTCATGCCTTTTGGGCTAACCAATGCATTGAGCACTTTCATGCGGCTCATGAACGAGGTTCTGAAAGAGTTTCTAGGTAAGTTGTTCATTGTTTACCTACATGATATTTTGAACTTTAGTAAGACATTGGAGGAGCATATGATGCATATTCATATGGTATTTGAGAAGCTGAGAGAAGAGAAATTGTTGACTAATTTGAAGAAGTACAATTTTGTGAAGAAAGAGTTAGTGTATTTGGGATTTGTAGTTTTAGCAGAAGGTCTAAAAATGGATCCAGAAAAGGTACCTGCTATCCTTGAATGTCCTACTCCAAGGAGTGCTATTGAGGTAAGATATTTTGATGGTCTAGCTAGCTTTTATAGAAATTCTATAAAAAAATTTAGTAGTATTTGTGGACCCTTGACTAAGACAATGAGAGGGGATAGAAAAGAGTTTAAGTGGACTAATGAGGCAGAAAAGAGTTTACAATTGTTGAAACAAAAAGTTATAGAACAACCTATTTTAGCACTTCCAAATTTTATTAAGGTGTTTCAAGTAGATTGTGATGCTAGCAGTATTGCAATAGGAGCCGTTATGAGCCAAGAAGGTAAACCTGTTGTTTATTTCAGTGAGAAGTTAAATGATGCCAAGAGAAAGTATTCTATGTATGATCATGAATTTTATGCTATATTTCAGGCATTGAAGAAGTGGAGACACTATCTGCTTCCTAAAGATTTTTTTTGTGTACTGATCATCAAGCTTTGCAATATTTGAATAGTCAAGGAAAGTTGAATCAGAGGCATTTGAAATGGGTTGAGTTTTTGTAGAGTTATACATTTGTTTTGAAACATGGGAGTGGAAAGTCTAATAGGATTGTAGATGATCTTAGAAAAAAGAAATTATTGTTGATAGAAATGCAGATTGAAGTGGTTGGGTTCAAGGAACTCAAGAATTTATATCTAGAGGATCCTGATTTTGGTGAAGCTTGGAAAGCTTGTACAAAACCTATTACTCTAGATAGGACAAAATGGTTGGATTTCATCATCTAGGATGATATGCTATTCAAAGGGAGTCAATTGTGCATTCCATGTAGTTCTATGAGGGATAATCTGATCAAAGAGAAGCATAGCAGAGGATTGGCTAGATATTTTGATTGTGATAAAACCATTTCTTTGGTTAGTGAGAATTATTATTGGCCATAGTTGCAGCAAGATGTGAAGAAGTTTGTACAAAGTTGTAGTGTGTGTCACATGGTGAAAGGAGTGAATTGGAATATAGGGTTGTATCAGCCATTACCTATACCAAAGAAGCCTTGGGAGGATATCAGCATGGACTTTGTTCTTGATTTACCAAGGACTTAGTAGGGACATGATTCAATTTTTGTGGTGGTTGATAGATTTTCAAAGATGGCACATTTCATTCCCTACAAGAAGACTAATGATGTTGTTCACATAGCAGAATTGTTTTTCAAAGAAGTTGTGAGACTACATGGTTTTGCAAAGACCATAGTTTTAGATCAGGACACTAAGTTTTTTGGATATTTCTAGCACACATTATGGAAAAAGTTGACAGATTTGAAGTTTAGTTCATCATATCATCCATATACTGATGGATAGATAGAGGTGGTGAATAAGAGTTTGGGGAATTTCTTGAGATGTTTGGTTGGAGATAAGCCAATAGGATGGGATTTGATTTTACCATAGGTAGAATTTGCATACAATAATTCTATCAATAGGAGCACTGGTAAATCACCATTCCAAATTGTATATGAAAGTATTCCAAGAAATGCATCTAAATTGAGAAAGATAGATAAAGGAGAAATAAGTAGTGCTGAAGCTAAGGATTTTGTAGAATTTTTGAAGAACATCCATGGGGAGGTGAGGAAGCACATTACCAAGATGAATGCATAGTATAAGGCTAAGGTAGATGAGAAAAGGAGGCATAAGGAATTTTAGGTTGGGAATGAAGTCATGGTTCATTTGCGGAAGGAGTGGTTTCCAGTTGGTACATCCAACAAGCTAAAAATGAAGAAGTTTGGACCATGTAAGATACTAAAAAAGCATGATTTAGGAAATGCATATGAGGTAGAATTTCCTACTGAGCTGAATATTTCACCAGTGTTTAACATTTTAGATTTGATAGAGTATCATGAAGGAGGTGTTGAAGATGAGATCACAGTGGCACAATGGCATAGTGGACTATTCCAGCAAGTAGTTTAGATACCAAGGAGATTAAAGACATACTGGATAATCATGTTGGTAGAAGCACAAGGAACTTGACATATGAAGAATATCTGGTCAAGTGGAAAGGACAACCTCTTGAAGATTCATCGTGGCTAACAAAGGTAGAGGTTAACCATCTTGGTTGTCCTTTGCACACCTGAGTCATGACAGCGTCACTTCTCAAATTACCCCAAGTGTTTGATGCAGGAGCATCCTAGGTGTAATAGCAATCTTGCATCACCAAAAAATATTTATGTTTTTGTATTCAATAAGGGATATCTTGTGTAGAGCTACTATTTATTAAAACTTGCTATTTTTAGTAGGTTGGTCATACGATCTCAGAATGTTCTGATTTCACATGTGGAGGTTCATCACAGTCGTATGAGCCTGCTAGTAAAGTTTCATTGACAGATAAAGTCTAGCTTTGTAGATATTGAAGATTTTTGGTATTAGCAACAGGGTACATAAACTTTGAACTCAATTTTGAATGCTTTAGAGGCCCCGAAAGAGGTCAAAAATTTTGGTGATGAGCACTTGCATGAGTCAAACCTGTAGAGTGCTTTGTGGCCTTTCCAAAATGGGGTCATAATAGTCAATCAGGTTAACTAGTGATGACTTATGGTCTTCGGAAGTTGGGTCACCTGAAATGGTGGAAAATGATTTTCTTTCAAAAAATTTGTTCAAGTTTCAAAATTTATTTTGAGCTGACTTTGATGTAATAACTTGAAAAATAAAATAATTCTAAGTTTGGTCATCCCCATGGGCTAAATTTTTTGAATCTTCTCAGGTGGTGGAAATTGCCTATATAAAGAAGGCCGGTAGTGTTGTCTAGGGCAGTTCTGGGTAGTAGATCTAGGTAATAATTCAAGGCTTTGTCCTATAGAATATTGTAAGGGAAGGCCCATGTGTCTTTGTATATTGTAATTTTGAAAGTTTGTAATTCCACATGTGTGGATATAATAAGAAGCCAATTTTTTATTCTTGCATATTGTGTTGTTTCTCTATTTTTGTTATGCGTTTGTGGTATTAAGGGGAGCACCCTTCATCAATTGGATAAAGTGGTCTTAGAGTGGGAGAAAGTGAGTAAGTGTTTTTTTATTGGAGAATCGGTATTTAGCCTCTCCCTTGTTAGAAAATCACTTGAGAAGGTCAGTTTCCAACAACTACAATTTATGAAGAAATAAGAATAAGAAATCATGGTGATTGAATGATCAAGTATGATTGAGGTAATTTGTTTGATACCTAAGAGAATTTGAAAAAGAAAAGGACCAATTGTAGATTTTTAGAAAATCACTTCTTAGCTTCTCCATAGTCAGGTTTCTACCTTCGAAGTGAGTTTTCTAACAAAGGCATTAATTTGAGAGAAGCAGAAAAGTAAACATTTGTTGTGTCAATAAAGTTACCCTTATAACCACTTCAAACAAGTGAAAGTAATTTCTTAAGACCATTAATAAGACATATTTAATTCAAATTTTAATGTTGGAACTCTAATAGATATTTTCAAAAATCTCTCACTCATGTGGCGTGAGATATGGAATGTAACGGTAAGGAAACAAGCTATTTATAAAAGACTCAATTAATTAGTCAAGAATTACCTTTTCTAACTTATTCTCTCATATGGCCTTTTTTCCTTATGATTTCACAAATCATTTTCCAATATACTCTGAAGCTTTTTAATAGTAAATTGAAAGCAGAATTAGAAGCTATGGCCACTAGATTCTTGGGTTTTGATGGGTTGAATGAGATTACATCTGAATGGCATTATTTGACAAATACATTGCTTAGATTTTATGATCTAGACAACCTACATAGAAGATTGAGTGAGGAGAATCTCCTTCCTATGACATAGAAGCTCAAAGGGAGTGGTTTGGTTGAAGCCACTGGATTTCTTGTCGCAATACAAGCTTCCAAACTAATCCAAGAATGTATAACTAGATTCAACCTAGATACAAAATAGATTTTTCTACCAAATGATGCAATACTCATTTTTGTTGCACTGAG
Organism: Chamaecyparis obtusa; assembly: GCA_027943335.1. Taxonomy (NCBI): domain Eukaryota; kingdom Viridiplantae; phylum Streptophyta; class Pinopsida; order Cupressales; family Cupressaceae; genus Chamaecyparis; species Chamaecyparis obtusa. The sequence continues at coordinate 164,236 of BSBK01005987.1, forward strand.
CATCATTATATAGACTGGGCTCAAGTGGTGAGTGAAAATCTATCCGATGCCTTGAATCTCACCAAGTACTAGAGAAAATTTTATATGTCTTCCCATTTGATCTATGTTTTAGCTACATTGCAAGTATGGCCAGGACTCCCTAGGTTAAAAGAATTTCTAGATGATGTGAAAATTTATGATTTCTTCTCTCATTTGAAGTTACAAAATAACTATGTCAAGTTCATTAAAGTTAATGACTCATTTACGATGATGTTGTGCAAAGAGTTACAAGAATACCTAGAACAAACATTCTCACCAAAGGCCATGGAATTCATCACCCAATTTGGGAGTTTCTTCATTCAATTTGCTAGTTTTTCAAACCTTCGTCTTCTAGGTTTTGATGATTTTCCCATGAAGCTACCAAGGTACCCCTATGATAATGCTCATAGAGGTGATCTAGTAGATGTTGCAAGTGAGCTTGATCAGTATAGGAATTAAAAGGAAAGGCTATGAGTTCCTTGTTACCATTAGAGCTTATAGTTGCACATCGAGGTCAATTGCTAAGAGCATGATATAAGCTAGAGAAGTATGAGGTATTGAGACTATAATTTGATACAGTGAATTATGCCAAAACTCATCTATAGATTGGCACTATGGTTAGGCACATCCATGAAATTGAAGATTATTGGGAAAATTGTAAGGATAATCTAGAGAGCCAAGAGAGGTTCTACTCTAGGTTGACTATTAAACAAATCAAATTGTTCAAAGTCAAAATTTATGTTGAGGGCATTTTTGATGATAGAGAACACATGTATAATGATACATAAAGAGATCAAATCAAACCTTTCCCAATGAGCTTGGAGCCAGTTGAAGGTCAAGCTATAGAATATTTGGAGGTCTTAATGGCTAAAATCATTAAGAGAACTCATAAGTGGGTTTAGTGGATGATGGGAAGAAGTAAGAGGTCTGGGAAGCCCTCCCCTTAATAAGCTCCTATAGTTAAGTCGATGAGTGCTCATGTGTTCTCCTTCCCAGCTTTGTCCGTAGCCAAGGGACCAGCTCAACCAATAGGTGGAGGTGATCAGCCACCCAAAAATGAGATCTTGATTGAGAAGACTTGTGGAGGGGGTCCATCTCTAGTCATTGGTTCAAATAAAGAAGCCAAAGTTGAGAACTCTAACAAGCCAGTGAAAGAACCTATTGGACTCATGGAACCAGAGCAAAAGACACAAGGATGAACCATTGAGGTATAAGGTGACACTCCTAGTCAAGGTGCCACTTCCATTGTCAAATTTGGTGATGATAGTAGTAGTTCAAAAATTGAGTCGAATGAAGTAGCATAGGAGCATTTGGGGTCACCTCAAAAAGAAAAAGAAGTCACAACATCTGCATAGGTTAATCATTTCACTTCTAAGAATAAATCTTCTCTACCTGTTATTAGGAAATTATTCATAGGAGACTTAATTTTTGAGACAAAGGTCACAAGTGTAGAATCATGACTTGACAACACTCTAGATTGGAAGAGAAAGAGAGTTGATTTAGGCACTCCTAGTGATGAGATTCTTTGACAAGCAATATAGTCAAGCCCAGCTATAAATAAGGCTAAGAAGACTAGGACTCTGACCACTCTTGGTCGAGATCCAAACACATGACACTTGACTATGGACATAGCCAAAATACTAAAGGATGACATAATTGAAGATCTTACTGCCTCATATTTTTCACTCCAATCCTTAGACATGGGACTCACCCACCATGACACAAAATTAGATTTATGGAAGTTTAGAAATGTCTTGATCGAAGAAGAGCTTGAAGTATTCCAAGTTACTAAGACTCAAATCAAGGTAAAGACCAAAGAAATGACTAACTGCATCAAGCAGTTGGTCACTCCCATGGAAAGTCTACCCAGTATTCTGGCAATGTTTGATCCTACTATAGTTGAGAATCAAGAAATAATTGTAAAATTGTAAGAGGATAGAAATTTTGGGCATATTGGAAGTAGTTGGATCAAATGAATCAAGTTTGAAGGTCCAATAGTCATCAAAAAACTCAGAGGTGTCTTTCTAAATTTGGAGGTAGAGAAGGATTCTATCAGTGGACATTTGAAGATACTCACAATAGAGAGGTTCAGATGTGAAGAGTGTCTATTGTTATTGCATTTGTTAGTCACAATGAAGACTAAGGATGCAATCAAGGCCAACATACTATAGAAATGGGATGAACCTTTGATTGAATGGCTCTAGGGTGTAGAATTCAAAATGGAAATGATAATCAAGGTAGAGACAAATGAACATGATTGAAGAAAAAATTTCCAAAGAAAAAAGTAAAATATTTGTATATTTGGGAAAATAATCATGTGTCCTATTTAGATTAGATTCATCTATGTTTTTTTACTACATTTTCATTCATTCAAGTAGGATCCATTATTGCATTCTCACTGGTGCAAGTTCATAAGTATTGTGAAATCATGAAGTTGGTTAGAGTTAGGATCAAAATCATCACCTGGATTTGTTAGAAAGTAAAATCCACCAAGATAACTGAGGGGGGGTGGGGGGTGAATTAGTTATTAGATAATTATAACTTTTATCAAATTTAATAGATTTTAACCATATAAGCAATGTAACCAATAACCATAGAAGGATACTCATACACAATAACACAATGACACAAGATATGTTAACTAGGGAGCCTCTTGATCAAAGAGTAAAACCTAGTGGGAATGATGCCCAAAAAAGATGCACTAATATGAAAGTTTCTTATGAGAGGATGGACTCTATTAGGAGTCTTATGAAATACATTCTATATATATGAGTCCCTATTAGGAGACTTTGAATCCCTGTTAAAAGATTCTAACCCTGTTAGGAGTTATGGAAGACTAAAGGACCCACTCACCAAATAGCTTCCATGGCAAGATCACTGAACATACTATCCAACTAATCTCTATATTATTCAAAAAAATAATAACAAAATATTACTGATCTCAACAACATGTTACCTCTTCTCTAACTATGCCAAACCACACTACCTGCTACACCAAATCTCAATATCAAATCTCAGTACTTTGCATATCCTCTTTCAACAAATATTACATGGATCTGCAATCCAGTTTCACAATTTTCTCAATTGAATTACACATTCTTACATTAAAATAAGGAATACATTCCTTCCTTTATACCACACTCAAGTAATTACAAATGAGTCAGCATACAAATTACAAAATAAAAGTTTTCATATGTTACACAAAATTGTCAGCTTCCAATTAGTATAACTCTTCACTCATGTGACCTAAAAATTTATGCTATCATCCATGTCACTATCAAAATGTCTTATACTTCTCTCTAATTGTGCATAGCTAGATTCCATCTTGATTAGGATATATTATTTGATTTCCACAAACCGCTTCTCAGGAACACTACGATATACTGCTTCCACTGATTTCTTTATAACTATCATGAATAAATGAATTACTATATGTGCTCTTAACCATGATCATATAACACATTATAGATTAAGTCCTCAACATTGCATAGCTTGAAATTTAATATCCCATGTGTGCTAACTCAAACATTATCTGCTTCTTTGCTAATATTCAGTAGATCACTATGTTAACATTAATGACAATCATAGTCATCAATGCAACAACAACTACTACATAAGGGTTGTGAATACTCCCCCATAGGTTATATTCACCATTCATTCCTAAAAATCTCCCCCATTGGCATTGATGGTGACATAGATGAAAAAACATCCAAGTTCCATGAATACCAACCACTGCAACACTACTACTTAGAAAATTCTTTTAACTCCTCTCCATCAATCAAATCACAAGTCCATCAAATCAAATCTTTCTTTTTTCTCCTATCAATTCTCTCCAGTAGATGGTTTAGATAGTTTTTTCATGTATATTTCTCCCCCATTGACATCAATGACAAAAGTTTCATCATTATGTCAACAACTCCAATGTCAAAAGACACTGTTTCAAAAAATATATTCACTAGAGTCCTCATGACTCAGCTCAGATACACATACTCCCCCATAGAGGAAATATCATCATTTAGTCTAGAAGAAAGATAAGGCTCATATACCATTGGATGGATACAATAATCTGCATCAATTCACAAAATTAGGTTAGGGCATAACCCCAACCATACCTCTCAGATACTCAAATGTATCCTTAGGCAAAGGTTTTGTTAATATGTCTGCAATCTGCTCCTTTGTGCTTAGATACTCAAGTCTAACTTCTTTCTATACAACTTTCTCTCTTACTACATGATACTTTATCTCTATATGTTTTGTCTTAGAATGTAATACAAGGTTTTTAGACATACTAAATGTGTTGGTGTTGTCACAATGTATAACAACAGGCTCAACAAATTTTATTCCTAGATCCTTCAACATCTACTTCATCCAAATTATCTAATTACAATTGTTTGCTATTGCCACATACTCTACTTCTACTATGCTTTGTGAAATGCAATTTTACTTCTCACTTAGCCAAGAAACTAATCTTCCTCCAAGGAAAAATGCTTCACCACTGGTGCTCTTTTTGTCATCAACACTACCTCCCCAATTTTCATATGTATATGCACATAAGGTAAAGTCATCAGATTTTTCATACCATAATCCATATTCCATTCTGCCTCTTAAATATCTTGGTATCCTCTTTACTATTGTATAATGTGATTCTCTAGGTTCAACTTGAAATCTTGCTACAATTCCAACTAAATGTGATATATCTGGTCTTGTATGGGTCAAATACTACAATCCTCCAATCATAGATATGTACTTCTTCTATTCAAATGTAGGAGGTTCATCTATACTAGATAATTTGTGTCCATTCACCATAGGTGTTCCAAATAGTTTGTAGTTATCCATTCCAAATCTCTTAAGTATGTCATTCAAGTACTTTGTCTGATTAACAAAGATACCATCACTGCTCTATGTTATCTACAATCCTAAAAAGTATTTCATTTCTCCAATCATACTCATTTCAAATTTAGTCTTCATTTCATATAAAAATTTATCACTAGCTTCTTCTTCTCCTCCATAGATAATATCATCAACAAAAATAACTACAACCAAAAAACCATTTTCAATTTCTTTTGTATACAGGTTGCTATCATTTGTACCTTTTGTAAACCCTAATTTTATCAAATACTTATCCAATCTTGCATACCATGTTCTAGGTGCTTGTTTCAATCCATGTAAAGCTCTCTTCAATTTGCATACCATATCTCCCTCTTTAGTCAAAGGAAAACCTTCAGGCTACTCAATGTAACTTCTTCTTGTAATTCTCCATTCAGAAATGCTGACTTCACATCCATCTGATATAATTTGAATTTCTTAAAAGCTACATAAGTCAAAAACATTCTTACTACTTCAATTCTTGCTACTAGTGAAAAAGTTTCTTCCTAGTCAATTTCTTCTTGTTGTGAGTATCCTTTACATACCAATCTTTATTTTTTCCTTACTACTTCTCCTTTTTCATTCATCTTGTTTCTAAATACCCATTTTGTTCCTATAACATTCTTATCTTTAGGTCTAGGGATCAATTCCCATGTCTCCTTTTCAATCTGATCTAGTTCTTCTTTCATAGCTTTAATCCAATGTTCATCTTCATATGCTTCACTAGTAGATTTAGGTTCAATTTAAGAAATAAAACACAACTATTCTTGTACCTTATTTTGAGTCTGAACTCCTCTATCTATGCTCCCAATAATCTACTCAACAGGATGATTCCTTGATAGATTCCTATTAGGGGTCACTATCTTAGTACTTATCCCTATTGTAGGTTCTTCAATAGTTGCTTCACTATGGATTTCATTCAACAAATCACTATCAGTTTCATAAAATAATTTAGTAGGCTCTAGATTAGGTTTAGGATGAGCTTATTCATCTGATTCATAATCAAGCATTCTTTCCTAAATTTTGAACTTTTCATCAACTTTAACATTTTCCCTCTCAACAATAGTATTAGTTCTTTTATTGTAACATCTATAAGCTTTTCTCATTAATGAATATCCAAGAAATATACCTTCATCACTTCTAGGATCAAACTTTCCAATGTCATCATCTCTCTTAATATAACATTTTCTTCTAAAAATTCTAAAATACTTAACTGATGGTGCATGTCCAAACCATAGTTCATAGGGTGTCTTGTCTATTTCTACTTTGATTTGTACTATGTTCATTGTATACACTCTTGTGTTCACTACTTCTCTCTAGAATATCTTCTCCAAGTCTTTCTCAAATAACATAGCTCTTTTTGCCTCAGTCACCGATATGTTTCTTTTTTCTATAATACCATTTTGTTCAGGTGTCCTAGGGGCTGAATATTGTCTCTTAATACTATTCACTTCACAAAAATTGTTAAATTCTCCACCTCTATCTAATCTTAAACATTTTATCTTCATTCCAGATTCATTCTCAATTTTGTTCTTAATGATCTTAAACTTATCAAATGCTTCACATTTTTCTTTAAGAAATGTAATCCACATCATTCTTGTAAAATCATCAACAAGAATCATAAAATACCTTTCTTAATAGAATCATCTAGTCCTTGTAGGACCACTCAAATTAGTATGAAAAATCTCCAACTTCTCTGTTGTTGTGAACTTCTTGCTGGGAAATGAGCTTCTCTTATTTTTAGCCATCACACATTCCTTGCAAATCATGTTAGTAGGTTTCATAATTTTAGGAAAATCTCTTACTACAAGTGTAGTACTCACTTTCACAATGTTATCAAAATTTATATGACAAAATCTTCTATTCCATAACCAACTATCATCAATCTTAGTAATCAATCATCATCTCAGTAGGATTCAACTGAAATACATTACTTCTAGTTCTAGATCTAGTACCAATCAAATTACCATCCTTGTCTTTGATCACACAAGTTTTCTCAGTAAACCAAACTTGATATCCTTTATCAAACAACTGTCCAAAACTCAAAATATTATGTTTCAAACCATCCACAAAGTAAACATCATCAGTATTAGTCTTTCTATCAAGAGTAATAGATCCTATACCCTTAATCAAACAAGGTGCATTGTTTCCAACGTTAACAATTCCTCCATCATAATTGTTAAACTTTATGAACTTTTTCATGTCTCCAATCATATGATGTGAAAAACCACTATCTATAATTCAATCAAATTTATTTTCTACTTGAGAAACTAAGGCTTTTTCTTCCTTATCTTCTATTTCAGGATTTTCTTCTTGTATTGCTACAAATCCTATATCATCATGCTCATTATCACTTTCACTTAAATTTTTCTCTATTCTAGCTTCAAGTTCTTCATCATTAGCATAATAACATTCTTTATATCTTCTAGGGTTAAATTTGTTTCTATAGTTATTAACTCTCTTAGGGAATTTAGATGCAAAATGACCATATTCTTGACAAGTCCAACATTTAAAAAATTTCTTACAGTCTGGTTCTCTTTTCACAAGAAAGGAAATACCTTCTTCAATATTTTTGTTTTCTTCATTTCTAGACCTTTTGTTGCTAGCATAATCTCTACTTACACTGATGCTTCTAGGAAAAGTAGAGTGAACACTAAGTGTGCTGAATGCTATCTCCATTCTAGGTAGGTCTCCTGATAACCTCAGCTTCATCTTTGCTACTTCCAATCTTCCAAGAAGGGTCTCTCTGGTAAATTTTTTAGTACAAGGTATAACTTTTCCAATCATCTATGTTGTCTACTTAAATGTAGGAGTCAATGTCCTCAGAATTTTCCATATCACTCCATTCTTTGTCTTTGTTCCTCCACAATATTTTATACCTGCAACAATCTCTGGCATTCTACCAATATAGCTTCTAACATATTCATCTTCCATCATTCTTATATCTTCAAATTCACATATCCAATTATGTAATCTAACTTTCTTTGCATGCTTATCACCTTCAAAAGTAGATTGTAAAGCTAACCAACTTTCATGAGATGTCTTTAGATATTTTACCTAACTATACTCATTCTCTAGAAGTGCTAACAAAATTGCTTCTCTAGAAATTATGTTACACATGAATAAATCTCTTTCTCCTTCAGTACATTCTTCAATTTTATCCTCATCAATGATAGTCTTCTCTTTCTTTGTGATCAACCAATAACCTAGTCCTAAACAAAGTAAGTTTTTCTTCATCTTTTCTTTCTAGATGTCAAAATTTACTCGATCAAACTTAGTGCTTTCTTTCCAGAAATGGCTCGCCATGGATCTCCTTAAGTTAAAATTTTCTTTCAAGGACTTGCTGCTCTAATACCAATTGTTAGAAAGTAAAGTCCACCAAGATAACTAAGAGGGGGGGGGGGGGGTGAATTAGTTATTAGATAATTATAAATTTTATCAACTTCAATAGATTTTAACCATATAAGTAATGTAACCAACAACCATAGAAAGATACTCATACACAATGACAAAAGATATGTTAACTAGGGAACCTCTTGATGAAAGAGTAAACCTTGGTGGGAATGATGCCTGCAAAAGATGCACTAATATGGAAGTTCCTTATGAGAGGATGGACTATATTAGGAGTCTTATGAAATACATTTAGTACATATGAGTCCCTATTAGGAGACTTTGAATCCCTGTTAAAAGATTCTAACCTTGTTAGGAGTTATGGAAGAGAGCACCCACTGCCCAAATAGCTTCAATGGAAAGATCAATGAACACACTGTCCAAATGATCTCTATATTATTCAATAGAATAATATCAAAATACTAATGATATCAAAAAAATGTTACCTCTTCTCTGACCATGCCAAATCGCACTAACTACTACACCAGATCTCAATATTAGATATTTGTACTTCACATATCCTCTTTCAAAAAATATTGCATGGATCTGCAATCCAATTTCAAAATCTTCTCAATTCAATCACACATTCTTACATTAAAATAAAGAATACATTCCTTCCTTTATACCACACTCAAGTAATTACAAATGAGTTGGCATACAAATTACAAAATAAATTTTTTTATATGTTACATAAAATTTACACAAAACTGTCAGCTTCCAATTAGTATAACTCTTCACTCGTGTGACCTCAAAGTTTGAATTTTCATCCACATCACTATCAAAATTTCTTCTACTTCTCTCTAACTATGTATAACTATATTACATCTTGATTAGGAGATATCATCTGATTTCTACAAACTATTGCTCAAGAACATTGCCTGAATTCTACTTCCACTGATTTCTTCATAACTATCATGAATAAATGAATTACTATTTGCACTCTTAACCATGATCATATAACACATTTTAGAGTAAGTACTCAACATCACATAGCTTGAACTTTAATATCCCACATGTGCTAACTCTAACACTATCTACTTCTCTGCTAATCTTCAGTAGATCATTATGTTAACATCAATGACAATCATAGTCATGAATGCAATAACAACTGCTATAGAATGGCTATAAATACTCCCCCATAGGTTATATTCAGTATTCATTCCTAACAGGATTAGTCTCTCACTGAGAGCTAGTTTTGTTACCTCTTCTATTCTCTGGTCAAGAACATACCCTATTAGGATTTAGAACAAACAAAATTCATTACATATCTTTTTCATGAGGGAGTTGTACCTATAAAAATTCAGAGGGAAGTTAATTGAATAGATAAAAATTTTCCAAGTTTTTGTATTCATATTGTTTCTTAAGAGATTTTGGGTGAATAAAGAGTTAAATTAGAAAAGAACAATTTTTTTACCAACATATTTTTGGCGACTCCATTGGGGAGAGAAATAGTCACTAGACTGGAACATTTTTCATGAGGAAAAATGGTGTTACCTCATGAGAACGTGTTCCCTATACTTCAACAAAATCTCAATTTTCAAGATGATCAAGAAAATATAGTCTCATCTTTAAAGACTTTTTCTTGGAGATACAAAACAAATGTAGAGCATTACAAGAAGATGAGTCAAGTTCTTGAACCAGAAGAAATGAGAGCAGAAGCACTTGGAAGAGAAATTCAGAGAAGAAATCAATGCAGAGCAAAGCATGAAGCTAGGCAAAAAAACTAATTCAGAGCTCTATATCAAAGAAGATTTTTTAGAAGTACCAAGGGGCAAGGTGGAAAAGACCCTACATTTGAAAGGCTTACAGAGCTTGGTTTTTCCATAATAGACTTACCTTGTCAGAAAGGTGACAAAAAAAGTAGGAGAAGACCATCTTCACCTCCCAAGACACAAGCCACACTACCCGCAACTTTCCAGGTATTAACTTTACATGGAGTAGTTTCTCCTCCTATTATTAGTTTTCCTTAATACCTTGCACCTATAGTCATGACAGCCCCATCGGCTATTGCAATTGGTCCATTATAGTTCATAGCATATCACCCACTCCCTTTAGGATCTAGAAAGAACTTTTCCAAGTTCTCAGGAGATGGAAAGGTTACCACAGATGAACACATTAAAGCCTTCTTTGTGGTAACTCATATCCTAGGAATTGGACATGAAGATGTCACTATTAGGTTATTCATTGTAACTCTAATTGAAGCAATAGCCAACTAGTTTTATCACTTGGATGATGCTTCAATAACAAGTTGGGCTACTATGTGGTCAACTTTTGAAACTAGATTTAAAATGGATGAAGATGAACGTGCCTTGTTGGCACAATTGACCTCCAGCAAGAAGAAAGTTTCTATAAGTATGAGAGAATTCATTGCTAAATTCAATAAAATTTCCCATAGAATTCCCATGACTGATAGACCCACTCTTGTGAATCTGAAGATATTCTTTATGGGTGCCATGCCACTAGACATAAACTACGACCTAAAAAGAGCATAACTTGCAGACCTAGATAATGCTCAAAGAACAACCATTGAGTTGGAAGATGATGTGATTTCTATTGGAATATGGAAAAGAGAAATACAAATAGGCACTAGTTCAAGTGACACTACATCGACCAATGAGATGATGTAGAAAATGTCCAATGAAATCAATGCTTTAAAAAGACAACTCCCCAAGTTCAACAATCCATACCAAAATCCCATTTTAAGATCAGAATAATAGAAATAATGATGGAAGGACCTTACAATTACCTAATCCACAATAGAGGCTTGCAATTGAAGCTCCCCCAAAGAAAGACAACATGTGCATGTTTCATTTAATGATAGATTATAACAGTGAGAGCTACCCTAAAACAACTTGTATGATGCAATTATTATCTACTAGTGAGTTAGACACTACAACACCAAATAATGAACTAGATTCATGCTCACATGATGACTATAAATTTATTTATTGAGTGTGAATCTAATTTTGAGAAGCAAGGAGAGTTTTACACTAACATAGATGGCACCACCTGCATAGTCCTAACTCGAAGCCAGAAAGACAAAACTCCTGTTGTCACTCTTCTACAAGAACCAATGATGCATCTACTTCAAATACAAAAGAAACTAGTCAAGGAATGAAAATATGATAGCCAAGTAAGGAAAATGATTCTTTTGACTTCTTTTAGTTCTGTGAAAATTCCAGGATCCAAATTTCTCCCATAGATTATTTAAGGTTGAATCCTGCTAAATTGAAAAGATTCATGGATTACTTAAAATGAGATAGTATAAATCTGAATCATAATATCACCTCTTCCAATGAAGATGATTCCTTGATAGAAAAAATATTTGAACAAGGGGAAACCATTGTACTAGCTACTTTCCTAGGTCAAAAACCCAAACCATTCTATGTCTCGTTGTATATCAATGGTTGTAAACTTAGCAAGTATATCATAGATTCAGGTTCTTTTGATAATGTGATGCCTTCCCCTGTAGCCAAAGCCTTAGACCTCACCATGAAAAAATTTAATGGTAGATGCTATTCAATGGATGCTAAGAAGATTCCTCTGCTTGGTGATATCAAAGATGCCCAAGTAGCTATGATTGCCCATCCTGAAAATAAGATGTTATTGATGATTCTTGTTATAGATATACCAATAAGTTATGGATTCATTCTTAGTATAAGTTTTTGCAAAGATTTAGGTGGGGAGATTAAATTAGGTTGGTCTCAAGTAGTAATTCCCATGGGAAATAAGAAGGTCAAATTAGAGCCTGAAGAGAAGTCAAAATTCATAGTTCTAAAATCTTATGATCTGAAAGCTCAAATTCTGCACCAGGAATTGGAGTTTAGTAACTACATGATGTTTACCAAAGGCATTTTTGATGAACCTAAAATCAAACAAGAAGAGGTTAAGACTTATGAGAAGCAAAAGACTCTAGAAGTCTGGATGCTGTACTTTGATGGTAGTTGTTCTTCCTCTAGATCTGGTGTCGAAGTTGTATTAATCTCACCCAAAGGTGAACCTAAGCTGATGGCTTTCAAATTGGAGTTTTCAAATACCAATAATATGGCTGAATATGAGGTGTTGTTACTCAAGATAATTTCTATGAAAGAAAAGGGTGTGAAAATTCTAAAAGCTCAAGGCGATGCTGAGTTGATCGTGTGCCAAATCAAAAGTCAATACTCTATCAAAAATCAAAAGTTGAAAAGTTAGAAAAATAGAGTATGGGATGAGATTGAAGGATTGGATGCCTTTGCAATCAAATATGTCCCTAGAGAATTAAATTCTAAAGTAGATTCACTAGCAGTCTCTTCTTCCTTACTACTACCTCACCTAGAATTTAAAGACAAGAAGTACCAAGTAGAAGTAATAGATAAACCATTAGTACCTCATAATGTAGATGATTGGCAAGTATTCGATGATGATAAATTCTTGCAACTCTTCCTTGAAGGTAATGATAGTTCCCCTAAAGAAAATCCAAATGATCTCCCACAAGATCATTGAAGGAAATGGAAGGAAGATGAACTAGGCATGACTCAATTGCAAGGTAACATCATTCCCCCATATTTTATATTATTGGAGAAATTGCTCAATCATCATGACACTTATGTCAAGAAGAAAATAATACAAAAGGGTCTTATGACTAGAGAATATGAAGGGATGAACATTGGAAATTAGTCAAATCCTATGATGATAAACATAGGAAAGTGTTGCACACTTGAAGACCAAGCAGAAGCCAAAAGGATTTTTCTAGAATATCAAGATGTCTTTACCTAGAGTTATGAGGATTTAAAAAGCTTTATGGGAGGAAATTTCAAGCATCAAATTCCTCTAAAACTGATGCTACCCCATTCAAATAGAAACAGAGAAACTACAATCCTAAAGTGGCAGATTCCATCTTTAGAGAGGTTGAGAAGATGCTTAAAGCTAGGATTATCTACCCTATCCACCACTCTACATCGATAGAAAACATTGTCCCTATGAGAAAAAAGAATGGAGAAATAAGGATATGCATAGATTTCAAAAATTTAAATTAGGCTTCTTTAAAAGATAATTATGCACTCCCTAACATGGACCACTTGTTGCAAATAGTTGCAGGGGCCAAAATGATGTCTATGCTTGATGGATTTTTTGGTACAACCAAGTCAAAGTAGAAGAGAAAGACCAGCAAAAGACCATGTTTACCACTCCCTACGACACATTTGCATACCATATAATGTCCTTTGGCCTTATCAACGGTAGTGCTACATTTCAACAAGCTATGGATTTGTCTTTTGTTGATATGAAAGATAAGATCATTGTCATATATTTGGATGACTTAATTGTGTTCTCTAAGAAAATAAGTGATCATATTAAGGATCTAGAGAGATTATTGCTAAGGTGTAGAGAACATGGGATCTCTTTAAATCCTAAGAAGTCATTTTTTTTATTACTGAAGGAAAATTACTGGGTCATATTGTATCATAGGAACGTATTAGAATCAACCTAGAGTGAGTTGAATCCATTCAAAGGCTAAGTTTACCTATAAGGAAAATTGGAGTGAAGTCATTCTTCAGCTAGGTAAATTTTCTTAGGATATTTGTCCCTGACTTCTCAAAGATCACCAAATGTATTTTAGACATGATGAAAGCTAATCATAATTTCAAATGGAATGATCCTGGTAAAAAAGCCTTCCCAGATATAAAGGATGCTATAGCTAACACCCCTATCCTATGCCACCCAGATTACAAGAAAGATTTCATGATTTATTGTTATGCATCTGAACATACATTGTCAGCTATTCTTATGCAAGAAAATAGAGAAGAAGTGTAGGCTCCTATTGCATGTATGAGTATGCCACTAAAAAATCATGAGCTAAGATATTCCCAGGCTGAGAAGCATGCTTTCTTGGTGGTGAAAGCCTTGAAGAACTTCAGATTTTAAATCTTACATTACCACTCCATTGTATTTGTTCCTGACATTGCAATAAAGAGTATATTAACCCAACATGATGTGGGATGTAATAACAAAGGATCTTGGGTAGCCAAAACATAAGAATATGACATAGAGATCAATCCAACAAAATTGGTATGAGGAAATGTGCTATGCAAGGATATGGCAAAGAGTGAAGGAGATAATCAACCCAAAATAGAACAATTAGTTTTGGCAGTAATTTTACAAGACCCTTGGTTTGAAGACATTGTATATTTCCTAGCTTATGGTGAATGGCTTGAAAGGTTGATAGCCAAACAAAGGAGAGACCTGAGGTTGAAAGCTGCTAAATATGTCATTTGGGAGGGAAAGTTGTACAAAATATCTATAGATGGAACCTTTCTTAGATGTGCAGACAAGCAACAGTAGAAGAGATTGTTACAAATGTTTCATGATGAAGCTTGTGGTGGGCATTTCTCATCTTCTGTAATTGCATTTAAGATTTTGAGGCAATGCTATTATTGGCTAGGAATGTTCAAAGATGTGTATCATTGGGTGGCTAAGTGTGAAAAATGTAAGATGTTCATAGGTCAGCCTCAAATAGCAGCTCTCCCTCTCAGACTAGTAATAATAGAAGGTATGTTTCAGCAATGGGGCCTTGATTTTATTAGGCCTATCAATCCTATGTCAAGTGTTGATCACACTTATATAATCACTACAACTAACTATTTTATGAAATGCATGGAGGTAAAGGCCACAAAGAAAACTACTTCTGAAGTAGTGTGTGAATTCATCAAAGAGAACATTATGGTAAGATTTGGTGTGCCTATTAAAATAGTCATGGATAATGTAGCTTACTTTTCTTCAGCTAAAATTACCAACTTCTATTTTGAGTATGGTATAACTGCTAGTCACTCATTTGACTATTTCCCACAAGGGAATGGTCAAGGTGAATTGAGTAATAAGAAACTAATGAATATAGTGAGAAAACTTATATCAGATAACCAAAGGACTTGGGACAAGAAAATTCATGAACCACTCTAGGTTGACAAAATAACTCCAAACAGGGCGATTGGTATTTCACCTTTTGAGCTAGTATATAGAGTTAAGCCAAGTCTTCCCCTATCTCTGGAATTGACCACTAACAAGTTGAGAATGGTAGTTTAGGATGGCATCTATAAGGATGGACTGGAAAATAAAATTCTATATCTAAATAAATTGGAAGAAGAATGAGAGGAAATGGTTGATCATATCATAAAACATCAAATGTGAATAAAGAATCTCTTTGACAAGAAAACTAGACCAAGAAAGTTCATGATCAGAGATTCAGTGTTGCTATGGGATAAATGAAGGGTGCCTAAAGGAATGCATGGTAAATTTGAGACACTCTGGAAAGGACCATTCATCATCCATCAAGCCTTTGATAGAAATTATTTCAAATTAGTGTATCCAACTAGTGAATTACTACCTTTGACCTATAATGGTCAAGATTTGAAATTATATCAAGTTTCAAATTGAAAATAGGTAACCCCTATATTGTATGATAGTTACATTTAGTTCTAATTTCTATTTTTCCTTAGTTTATAGGTTTCATCGCTTTTTCTTTTCTTTCCTGATTCCTCCCTTTTCTTTAGTTTTTTTGTGAGCCACCTTTCCATTTAACTTTGAAAAACCAAAGATTTGGATTTCATGCTTAGATATGACCATATCCAAGTCTCTAGATAGAGCCAACTATTTCCCCACTTTTGTTCTTCACACTTTAAAATAAAAGTGAAGACCTTGTGTTTAGATAGAGCTGTGATTTTTGAGATAATAAATTTGAGTCTAAGTCTAGAATCTCCCTAGGATAGGTGGTCTTTATCAAATAATCCCTTCCTGCCTCTTTCTTCTTGTAAGCCAAGTTGGTTTTAAATTTCATTCTAGGAATGGGTAAGTTATAGTGCCTAATTTGATAAAGACTTTTATTGTTTCATTTTTATCGATGATATTCATATGGATGAAAAGATTCAAATTGATATTTTTCCTCTTTGTCAGGAAACCAAAAATCACCTTCTCCTCGGTAGGTTTTGATCCATGAAGGTAATTTCCCGTAGGAGAAAACATGGGAATAATCAAGTGCACAACCAAGCCTAGAGATTGAGATTCTCAAAGTTAAAAATGAGTTAGGTCTAGATGAAGTAGCTTGGTCAAGAAGATATAATAAACTTCTATGCTTGTAGAGTTTCTCTTTTGGAGGGTTCTTTCTGAAAGATAGTAGAAAGTGTATCTGAGATTCCCGAAAGCCAAGCATCTAGATTTTGAGGAAACAAGATTGAATCCCTACACTGGATAAAGTTATCTCAGAGTGGGAGAAAGTGAGTAAGAGATTTTTCTCACAAAATCAATTTTCAGCCTCTCCCTTGTCAGAAAATCACCTAAGAAGGTCAGTTTCTAAAAATGACAATTTATGAAGAAATAACATAAGAAATCATAGGGATTGAATGATCAGGTACAATTGAGGTAATTTTTTTGATACCTAAGAGAATTTGATAAAGAAAAGGACCAACTACAAATTTTTAGAAAATCACTTCTTAGCTTCTCCACAATCAAGTTTCTACCTTTGAAGTGAGTTTTCCAACAAAGGTGTTAATTTCAAAGAAGTGGAAAAGTAAAAATCTACTACGTCAATAGAGTTACCATTATAACCACTTCAAACAAGTGAAAGTAATTTCTTAAGACCATTAATAAGATACATTAAATTCAAATTTTAATGTTGGAACTCTAACAAATATTTTCAAAAATCTCTCACTCATGTGGTGTGAGATATGGAAAGTAATAGTAAGGAAACAAGCTATTTATAAAAGACTCAATTGATCAATCAAGAATTACCTTAGCTCACTTATTCTCTTATATGCCCTTTATTCCTTACAATTTCACAAAACATCTGCCGACATACTTTGAAGATTTTCAATAGTAAATCAAAAGTAGAATCAAAAGCTGTGGCCACCAGATTCTTTGGTTTTGATGGGTTGAATAGGATTACATCTGACTGGCATAATCTGGCAAATACATCCCTTAGATTTTATGATCTAGACAACCTAGAGAGAAGATTGAGCAAGGAGAATCTCCATCCTATGACATAGAAGCTCAAAGAGAGTGGTTTGGTTGAAGCCACTGGATTTCCTATTGTAGTACAAGCTCCCAAACTAATCCAAGAATGTATTACTAGATTCAATCCAGATAAAAAAAAGAAATTTATGTCAGATGATACAGTACTCATCTCCATCGACAGAGATTCCATGTAGAACAGTCTCCATATCCCAAAGTGAGTGAAATTTTCAAACATGAACTTCTAAATCACAATATCAGAATATAATGAGAAGAAGATAAGGTGGAGGAAGGAGATCATGAACTCGTGGTTTCAAAATCCAAGAACCATAAAGGGAAAGGTCCTGAAGACACTTTTTGAGATAGATCTAAAGGTCAAGATCATTGACATCCTGGTACTCCTTCATAGGATAAAAGGTGAAAGTGAGGCATTGAATTTCATAAAGCACTAATTCTTCTTGGTCCAAGTAGTATGCACTAAGCATCATTATATAAACTGGGCTCAAGTGGTAAGTGAAAATTTCTCCATTACCTTGAATCTCACCAAGTACAAGAACAAATTTTATATGTCTTCCTATTTGATCTATGTTTTAACTACATTGCAAGTATGGTCGAGACTCCCTAGGCTAGAAGAATTTCTAGATGATGTGAAAATTTATGATTTCTTCCCTCATTTGAAGTTACAAATTAACTATGTCGATTTCATTAAAGTTAATGACTCATTTATGATGAGGTTGTGCAAAGAGTTATAAGGATGCCCAGAATGGAGATTCTCCCTGGATGCCATGGAAATCATCACCCAATTTGGGAGTTTCTTCATTCAATTTTCTAGTTTCTCATACCTTCATCTTGTAGGTTTTGATGATTTTCCCTTGAAGCTACCTAGGTACACCGATGATATGATCATGCTCATAGAGGTGATCTGATAGATGTTGCAAGTGAACCTGATTAGTGCAAGAATTAAAAAGAAAGGCTATGAATTCCCTATTACCATTGGAGCTAATAATTGCACATTGAGGTCAAATGCTAAGAATGTGATAAAAGCATTTGAGAGCAGATATAAGTTAGAGAAGTATGAGGTATTGAGACTGCAATTTGATCCAGTGAACTATGCTAAAAATCATCTACAAATTAGCAATGTGGTTAGGCACATCCCAAAAATTGAAGATTATTAGGTGAATTGTAAGGATGAGCTAGAGAGTTGAGAGAGCTACTCTAGGTTGACTATTGAACAAATCAAATTGTTCAAAGTCAACATTAATGTTGAGGTCATTGTTGATGACAAAGAACACATGTACAAGGATACATATAGAGATCAGATCAAACATTTCCCCATGATCTTAGAGCTAGTTAAAGGTCAAGCTATAGAAGATTTGGAGGTTTTAATGGCTAAAATCATTAAGAGAACTAATAAGTGGGTTCAGTGGATGATGGGAGGAAGAAAGAGTTTAGGGAAGCCCTCCCCTCATTAAGCTCATGTAGTCAAGTTGATGAGTGCTCTTGCATCCTCCTCCTTGCCAGCTTCATTTGTAGCTAAGAGGCCATCTCAAATAGTAGGTGGAGGTGATCAGCCATCCGAAAAGGAGATCCTAGTTGAGAAGACTTGTGGAGCAGGTCCATATCTAGTCACTGATTCAAATGAAGAAGCCAAAGTTGAGAAATTTGACTAGCTAATGGAAGGACCTTTTGGAGTCACAAAACCAAATCAGTAAGCACAAGGAGGAACCATTGAGGTACAAGGTGACATGCCTAGTCAAGGTGCCCCTTCCATTATTAAAGTTGGTGATGACAGTAGTAGTTTGAAAATTGAGTCAAATGAAGGAACAAAAGATAATTTGGGGTCACCTGAAAAAGAAAAAGAAGTCACAACATCTGCATAGGTTAATCCTTTCGCTTCCAAGCATAAATCTTCTCCACCTATTTTCAAAAATTATTCTTAGAAGACTTACTTTCTATGGAAAAGATCACAAGTGTAGAATCATGGCTTGATAACACTCTAGAATGGAAAAGAAAGAGAGTTGAGCTAGGCAGTCCTAGTGGCAAGATGCTTTCACAAGCAATAGAGTCAGGCCTAGCCATAAGTAAGGCTAAGAAGACTAAGACTCTAACCACTCTTGGTCAAGATCTAGACATAGGACACTTGACTATGGAAGATATAAAAATGTTCACATTACTAATTCTGAAAGGATGATTCTATTTCTTGCATCTGCTAAAGCTCGTAAGTCTAAGTTGGAGAAGGGGAAAAAATTAGGAAAGAGCAAATAGTTTCCCCCTTTTTCCTTTTTGATATATATTGTATAGTCGGTAAATACCCACTTGCCATTTACTGACCCTTTTGGAAGGTGAATCGATTCAATGGATTTTGTAATGGCTTAATTCTTGAAGCCTATATGTAACTCTTTGAAAGTCAATGAAATGGTCGGCTAAATTTTGGTGTGAAATACATCTTGTTGGGAAGTCAATCTAGATTGTGTTTTGTGCCATTTATTTATTGTTCCATGCTTTTGTGAGTTTGAATGTTTGTTTTCCTTAAGTTGGATTGAAATTGGGAAATAGACGGAGCTCTATTTCTACTCTTTAGTGCAACTAATTGATAGTAATCAGAGCATTACTTAGAAGTTGGGAAAATAATCATGTGTCCTATTTAGATTAGATTCATCTGTGTTGTTTTACTACATTTTCATTCATTCAAGTAGGATTCATTGTTACATTCCCACTGGCATGAATACATAAGTATTTTGAAATCATGAAGTTGGTTAGAGTTAGGATCAAAATCATTGCCTGGATTAGTCTCTCATCGAGAGCTAGTTTGGTTACTTATTCTATACTCTGGTCAAGAACATACCCTATTAGGATTTAGAACAAACAAAATTCATTGCATATCTTTTTCATGAGGGAGCTATACCTATAAAAATTTAGAGGGAAGTTAATCAAATAGATAACAACTTTCCAAATGTTTGTATTCATATTGTTTCTTAAGAGATTTTGGGCAAATAAAGAGTTAAATCCGAAAAGAACAATTTGTTTACCAACACAAATATAGCTACAAGTAGTAAACCTTCAGATGTCTCTCTTATGAATAGATTACAATCTTTTGCTCCTTTCTTGAATCCAATTTTAGTTAGGTATCCATCAAGTCTCTCATACCATGCTCTAGGGAATTTCTTAAGTCCATAGAGGGCTTTCTTCAATATGCATACCATATCAAGTTTGTCTGATAAGGTGAATCCTTCTGGCTGCTCAATCTATACTTCTTCCTTTAGCTCTCCATTCAAGAATGTTGACTTAACATCCATCTAATAAACTTTGAAGTTTTTGAATGTTGCATAAGCTAGAAAGAACTTAATGACTTCTAATCTTCTCACTAGTGTAAGGGTATGTGCAAGAACATGAGGGGCCAAACTATGCCCTTAAGTGGCAATGAAAAATCAGCAAATTAGGGTTAGTCAACTTGACGTGAAAATTTCAACTAGCTATGAACCTAATATCAAAAATTTGTAAGAATACAATCTGTAGAAAATTGAATGTAGTTTCTAAACTACTAGGCCTTTTTTGAGAAAAAGTTAGTATGATTGGTGAAAAGTATAGATTTCAATGCAGCAGTACAAAAATTTCAAGAAAAAAATAAGAAGTAGGTGTATGTCTGACCACCTTAATCATATTCAAATGATAATATTTTATTATAAGATTTTATATATAAGTAGTAGACTCATGCATGAATGTGACACATATTTTTTTGTAATTTTATTCCAAAAAAATAATTAATTATGAATTTTCTGCTACAATGTTTTTAGAATTAAAAAAATCCCCTGTCTGACCACCTTAACTCATTCAAAACTTTACAAAAATCAATTTTTTAATTTTTTTTTCTTATAGTAGGTGAGCATAGAATGTGACGCATTTTTCAAATTTCAAAAATGTTATACCGTTTGAAAGTTATGGTCATTTTTCAATCAGTATATAAATCAACACTTTAGAGGTAGCTCAATTAGAAAATAACTAATAATTACTTACCGAATTCAAAATTTGATAGCAATTATATCGATAGAAAGCTGATAATCTCCTTAAGATACCCTTTTCATTTTATCAAATTTCAGTGAAAAAAAAGTCGTCAGCTACATTGTCAAAGTCTGGAACTCAGAGAAACAGGTGAAAAATAGGTATTTGAGACATTCCAATACTTTACCATGTAGGTTTGGTGCATAAGGCAATATCGAGCCTAATCGGGTACCCAATATTTTTGGGTACCCGAATATGACAGCAGAATTTTGAATTTTAAGTTTGCCTCCACTTTCTCCCTCCCATTTCTTTGTCCTTCATAAACTATATATTAGTTATATATTAGATATATATTAGATATATTAAATATTATATAATATTAATTATATATTAAATGTTATATAATATATATTTTACATTAAATATTATTTAATATATATTAATATTAAAAAATATATATTAGATTATATATTATATATATTAAATATTATATAATATACATGTTACATTAAATATTATTTAATTTTATATTAATATCAAAAACTATATATTAGATTATATATTATATATAATATTATTTATTAAATATTATATAATATACATTTTACATTTTAAATATTATTTAATATGATTCTTAGCACAAGCATGAGTCCCTATAGGGGCATAGTTGTGCCTTTTACAGGCGTCAAAAACCCTAGCTACACAAAAATGGAGGCTTTGAAGAATAGTTCACTAGAGGTGGATTATAGAAGTAGAGGGCAAGAGAATCACTCTCTTTCCACTGCCTGTGGCTGTGAATGGTATCTTTCCCTACTTTTTCAATTAGAACGCTAAATTGCAAAGGTTCTCGAAATAGATTCTGGTCACCAGACAATTGTACCATGCCTGTTGATAATCCGGCAGCTCAACAAAGTCATTGGGAGGTTAAACAAGAACAACCAAATGAATCTTTGAACCAGCCAAAGATTATGGAGAGCAGAGAAGGGTTTAGTAAAATGAGCAGTTGTACTAGAAATTATGTAGGCCCCATAGAACTAACCATAGTAATAAATTTAAAGAAGAGATCAGTGGCAATGTGACATTATGAGGAAAGCCTTGCCGCTTTGATGGCGCTGCACCGATATTATGAAGAATGTCTTGCCGCTTCAATGCTGATGCCGCCTCTATCTCAGACTTTCGCCATTGCTTCACATCAGTACTCTAAGATATGGTAGGGACTATGGGCTTTTGCATAGCATAGTCCATCATAAATTCTCTATAAATCATCATGTGTTATAGTATTCTATGTGTTTCTGAACAACTTACTCGAAGAATTTAATTTTTACTGTAATTTTGGATCCATGGATTGTCATTTTGTGCTTGAAGAGAAGCTGCAGATTGCAAGAATTTGATAAATTTGGTTTATATCATTTTCTTTCTCTGCCATTCTGAGAAATACGATTTATTTTTTGTCCATCCTAAATGATTTCGCCTGAAGTTAATGAATTTTTTTAGATGATTTTGTTTGAAGTTTTAATGAAATTTCTTCCATGGATGCTAATGAAATCTCTTCCATGAATGCTAATAAGATGTTTAAATTCAAAGTTAATAAATTCTATAGCTTGAATGTTCTTTGTTGTACAAGGTTATTTTCATGGTTTTTGATTCATGCAATTCCTTAATAGTTTCATTCTTAACAGAATTCATAACTAGATTTTCCATAGCCAATTTTCTTCTTGATCATTGCAATATTTTCTCCTCAACTAAACATTTTGTAGTCAGCTGATATACAATCACATTTTTCTCTTGGCCAATTTTGTGGGCTTGTGATTGAGCCTATCAATCCATAAAAGGGTTGAAATCTAGATTTGGTGGAAGAGTAGTATTAGCAAGAAGTCATTCACTAACATCTCATCTAGGTCATGGGGACTCCCTAGGGGTCTTGGTATGCCTTATCACATGTTAGGAACTCTAGGAAGTCCCCATGACCCCTTTTGACACATTGGAACACTCAAGTGTGTCCTACGGGGTCTTAGGACCCCTTAAGACATACTTGAGCATTCAAATGTGTCAAAAGGGGTCATGGGGACTCCCCAGGGGTCCTAGTATGCCTTATCATGTGTTAGGACCCCTAGGGAGTCCCCATGACCCCTTTTGACACATTGCAATGCTCAAGTGTGTCTTAACGAGTCCTAGGACCCCTTAAGACACACTTGAGCATTTTAATGTGTCAAAAGGGCTCAAGGGGACTCCCTATGGGTCCTAGTACACCTTCTCATGCATTAGGAAACCTAGGGAGTCCCCATGACCCATTTTGACACATTGGAACACTCAAGTGTGTCTTAAGGGGTCTTAGGATCCCTTAAGACACACTTGAGTGTTCCAATGTGTCAAAAGGGGTCACAGGGACTCCCTAGGGGTCTTAACATGTGATAAGGCATACTAGGACCCCTAGGGAGTCCCTATGACCCCTTTTGACACATTAGAATGCTCATGTGTATCTTAAGGGGTCCTACAACCCCTTAAGACACACATGGGCATTCCAATGTGTCAAAATGGGTCTTAGGACCCCTTAAGACACACATGAGCATTCCAATGTGTCAAAAGGGGTTACGAGGACTCCCTACAGGTCCTAGTATGCCTTATCACATGTTAGGACCCCTAGGGAGTCCCCATGACTCTTTTTGACACGTTGGAATGCTCAAGTGTGTCTTAAGGGGTCTTAGGACCCCTTAAAACACACTTGAGCATTCCAATGTGTCAAAAGGGGTCCAGGGGACTCCCTAGTAGTCCTAGTATGCCTTATCATGCATTAGGACCCCTAGGGAGTCCCCATGACCCCTTTTGACCCCTAGGGAGTCCCTATGACCCCTTTTGACACAATGGAATGCTCAAGTGTGTCTTAAGGGGTCATTAGAATGCTCAAGTGTGTCTTAAGGGGTCTTAGGATCTCTTAAGACACACTTGAGCATTCCAATGTGTCAAAAGGGGTCACAAGGACTCCTTAGGAGTCCTAACATGTGATAAGGCATACTAGGACCCCTAGGGAGTCCCCTAGACCCCTTTTGAAACATTGGAATTCTCAAGTGTGTCTTAAGGGGTCTTAGGACCCCTTAAGACACACTTGAGCATTCCAATGTGTCAAAAGGGGTCACAGGGACTCCCTAGGGGTCTTAACACATGATAAGGTATACTAGGACCCCTAGGGTGTCTTCGTGACCCCTTTTGATAGATTGGAATGCTCAAGTGTGTTTTAAGGGGTCCTATGTGGTCCTAAGACCTCTTAAGACACACTTGAGCATTCTAATGTGTCAAAAGAGGTCACGGGGACTACCTAGGGGTCCTAACATGTGATAAGGCATACTAGGACCTCTAGGGAGTCCCCTTGACCCCTTTTGACATATTGGAATACTCAAGTGTCTCTTAAGGGGTCTTAGGACCCCTTAAGACACCTGAGTGTTCCAATGTTTCAAAAGGGGTCATGGGGACTCCCTAGGGGTCCTAACACATGATAAGGTGTACTAGGAGCCCTAGGGAGTCCCAATGACCCCTTTTGACACATTGGAATCCTCAAGTGTGTTTGAAGGGGTCCTAAGACCCCTTAAGACACACTTGAGCATCCCAATGTGTCAAAAGGGATCACGAGGACTCCCTAGGGGCCCTAATGCGTGATAAGGCATACTAGGACCCCTAGGGAGTCCATGTGACCCCTTTTGAGACATTAGAAGGCTCAAGTATATCCTAAGGGGTCCTAAGACCCCTTGAGACATACTTGAGCATTCCAATGTGTCAAAAGGGGTCATGGGGAATCCCTAGGGGTCCTAACATGTGATAAGGCATACTAGGACCCCTAGGGAGTCCCCGTGACCCCTTTTGAGACATTGGAACACTCAAGTGTGTCTTAAAGGGTACTAAGACCCCTTAAGACACACTTGAGTGTTCTAATGTGTCAAAAGTAGTCACAGGGACTCCCTAGGGTTCCTAACATGTGATAAGATGTACTAGGACACCTAGGGAGTCCCCGTGACCCCTTTTGACACATTATGCTCAATCGTGTCTTAAGGGGTCCGACTCCTTTTGACACATTAGAATGCCCAAGTGTGTCTTAAGGGGTCTTAGGACCCCTTAAGACACACTTGAGCATTCCAATGTGTCAAAAGGGGTCACGGGGACTCCCTAGGGGTCCTAACGCATGATAAGGCATACTAGGACCCCTAGGGGGTCCCCATGACCCGTTTTGACACATTGGAATACTCAAGCATGTCTTAAGAGGTCTTAGGACCCCTTAAGAAATACTTGAGCATTCCAATTTGTCAAAAGGGGTCACAGGGACTCCCTAGGGGTCGTAACGCATGATAAGGCATACTAGGACCCCTAGGGGGTCCCCGTGACCACTTTTTACACATTAGAATGCTCAAGTGTGTCTTAAGGGGTCCTAACACATGATAAGGCATACTAGGACCCCTAGGGGGTCCTCATGACCCCTATTGATACATTGGAATGCTCAAGTGTGTCTTAACGGGTCCTAAGTCCCCTTAAGACACACTTGAGCATTCCAATGTGTCAAAAAGGGTCACGGGGATCCCCTAGGGGTCCTAGTACACCTTATCACATGTTAGGACCCCTAGGGATACCTCGTGACCCCTTTTGACACATTGGAATACTCAAGTGTGTCTTAAGTGTGTCTTAGGACCCCTTAAGATACACTTGAGTGTTCCATTGTGTCAAAAGGGGTCACAGGGACTCCCTAGGGGTCCTAGTATGCCTTATCATGCATTAAAACCCCTAGGAGTCCTTGTGACCCCTTTGGACACATTGGAAGGATTAAGTGTGTCTTAAGGGGTCCTAAGACCCCTTAAGACACACTTAATCCTTCCAATGTGTCAAAAGGGGTCACAGGGACTCCCTAGGGGTCCTAGTATGCCTTATCATGTGTTAGGACCCCTTGGGAGTCCTCATGAGCCCTATGAAGTCTCTCTCTCTACCTCCAGTGAACTATTCTTCAAAGCCTCCATTTCTGCATAGCTAGGGTTTACAATGCTTGTAAAGGGCACATTTAATACAAAGATTTACCTGAGCACCTTTAAAGACCTAAAAGAAATGTGAAAAAAATTTAGGCCAAAAATAAATACCGCATTTCTGTATGTAGTACTATAAGCTTCAACAATCCAGTCGGCTTCCTCTGCTAAGGCACGATGAACTTCATTAATCTATGCTCTAGGAGGAAGATTATAATTTCCATATTTCTACAAGAGATTCTCCAAAATTTGTAATATTATATATAATATATAAGTATACATTCGTATATGTATTATATATATATATATATAGATATATATATATATATATATATATATATATATATATATATATATAGATATAGATATATATATCTATATATATATATATATATCTATATATATATATATATATCTATATATATATATATATATATATATATATATATATATATATATATATATATATATATATATATATATATATATATATATATATATATATATATATATATATATATATATATATATATATCTATATATATATATATATATATTATATAGATGTTAGTATATATAATACATTAGTATATTATAATACATTAGTATATATATAATATACATTATATATATCATATGCATCTTGTATTTATATCTATTATATACATTAATATATGTAAAAGTTCAATTTTTTTCATTTGCTCCCACCCTTTTTTCATCAACCTGAGAATATCGGGTACTTGATATGATATAAGATACCCAATTTTTTCCAGGTACTATTTGACCAAAATATTCCCTATCCCCACAGACTAGACAATCACTAGATTTGATACTTTTTTCATGCATTGTGAAAAAAAAATGTGATTTGGGGCCCATTGTTTGATTTTTGTCGACTTGTGGGCTCACCATGGGAAGCAGCAGTCGGCGAAAGACTAAATACAAGAGGAAGTTGATAGATAACAAAATTCAAGCATATAGGGAAAAAGATAAGGAAAATCACTGAAGAAGGAGAGAAGGTATGTTAAACATTAATCAAGGTGACCCTGTAAATGTAGTTGTAAGTGAAGAGGATGTTCAATTTGAAAATGCACAGATGGAGATTGAAAATGTAGACTTTGGGAATGAAAATGTTGCACAAGAACCAGATGAACATTATACATCTCCAAATTATATGCGAAATGAAGTCCCTTCCAATAAAGATAATCAATCTTCAAATTTGGGGCTTTCAAGAACACCTAAATGGTTGATTGAAATTGAGGACAACATTATGAATAATTGGGAAGGAAAGAGGTCACATAGAACCATTAGGTTGTGGGCTTCAAGACTTTATGATCAATTTTTTTGAAACAAGACATTGGTTGAGCAATGTCAAATTTTTTTGCAGTTGTTAAAGATGCAAAACATGAGACCTGTGCTTGTGAAATTGAAGATTCATGTGAACAATAAAATGGAGAGAAATTCCATTGTTGCGAAGAATCTTTTCAATGCTCTCAATAGCATTGGGAAGACTAGTAGAGAAAAAGACAAGAGAGTTTCTTGGAGGGTTATTACAACCTCCTTAGTAAGTCATCAATTGAGAAAGGCTCGTTTGATGAGACAAACTTGTGTTGACTTCAATATAGACCATAAAACTTTGGGTAGAGCACTTGCAAGAAGAGAAAGACTTGATGATCTACTTCAAATTGATACATGGGCTTATGGTGGGAGACTTCCACATTTTGAAAAGAAGCTAACAAATGTTGTCAAGGATGAAATTCAACAATTTTGGGATGCTAACTCAAGAGTGTCATCAAATGTGAAGGATGTCTTTTAGTTGAGAGTTGGCAATGGAGACCGCACTGCACATCCTAAACATTATGTGGAGGTAAGTCAAACAATTTTGTATAAAAATTTTTTTTAGACACATCCAACATTGAAAATATCACAAAGGTCTTTTGAATTCATGAAACCATTTTATTGTTTACCCCTTAAGATTTTAAATACATGTTGGTGCAAATATCATGTTGAGTTTTCAATGCATCATGAATTATTATGGTCCATTCATTCTACTTTGCATACTAATGAAATGCTAGAGGATTTTGGTGCAAGTGGTCTTCCCAAATCATCAAGAGACTCGCTAGATCAATTTTTATGTCATAGAGATGATGGTTGTTTATTTTGTAAAAAAGATTGCTTAAATGCCAAGTGCTCAGAATGTGGTGGCTTGTCCAAGTTTAGAACATGTTTTCATGAGGGTTTGGAACACAATTTTGGAAAGACACTCGTCCAAAAAAAGGTATATGAAACAGTGAAATATACATTGAAGAGTGGAGGTGAAGGCTCTAGATGTGAGTTATTTGCAAAAGAATACAATGTTGCTGATTTTATCTCAGATTTCAGGACAAATCTTTTTTACAAGTATGCAAGGAAAGGTCACAGGTCTAAATGGTTGGATCAACAATTTAGGACATGTAAGGACACTTTCCCCATTGGAACTATTATATTCATTGTAGACTTTGCGGAGAACTATACATGCAGCCCCAAAATGAGACTCAAGCTCAATATTACAATTCCATTCAGGTTGCTATTTTTGTACACATCACATATAGACATTCCCCTGAAAGAACAAAAGATGAGAAAAAGATAATCAGAGATTACCATTTTTATATGAGTGATGACAGGTCTTAGTCTCATGAGTTTGTTCAACATTGTTTCCAAAACTATTTTGACTTCTTGCAGGAAAATGATATTGCTATGGATAGGCATCTCATTTGGTTGGATAATTGCATTGGTCAATTTTAGAATGCCAGAATGTTTTATTGGTTGTGTAGAATGCATGTGGAGAGAGGTGTACCTCATATTTGGAGTTTTTTTGAGTTAGGGCATGGGAAAGGGGAGCATGATGGAGCAGGTGTAGGTGTGAAGAGAGCTCTAGCCAAGGAGCAATTGGGGATTTTAGGTGATGTACTTCTTGATGCTTGTCTATTGTTGATTGGTGTACTTTAGCATTGTCACAGGGGGGACTCTTGATTCTATAGTGTGTAGATTCTTCTGGTTGGTCGAGGAGGGAACTATAGGAGATAGATTGGATTGTCAAATAGTGAAAGACTCTTCAAAAATGCATTCATTCCTAAGCTCCAATAGTAGTACATGGACCATTTGGACATGAGACTTGGCTTGTTTTTTCCCCATGTGTTTTTAGTATGATTGGGATCATTGCGAGTCAAGTGAGTGGGTGGATACATGGGTTCCATAGTATCTGATTCCTTTATCTTTGACACTCTCTATAAGAAATGATGACATGGACACTTCAGTTGACTATGACCATCTTTCAAATCTTCTAAAGCTAGGAGATGTTTTTGCATTGGTTACACCATAGGGAAATGATGAGAGGTCAGATTATTGGTTAGCACATTGTGTACAAGGTAAACAGAAGCTTGTATAATCAATGACAGATGGTGATGGGTTCACATATCCTACTAGTTTAGTTGTTGTAGGAAAATGGCTGTGAACATACATGATTAGAAAGAATGGAGTTCCCACATTTGAAGACTATGAGAAGCATGAAACTATTCTCATGTATTCACACCTTGCTATAGCAACAAATGTCAAGTTGTCAAAGCATCAAGGAAAGACCAAAGACAAAAGAACTTTGGACTATTACTACTACTAATCATGAAGCACTATTGGAGACCCTGAAGCAAAGAGATGACCCTTTAGGAACACTTGACTATATAATAAGTTAACTTAGTGCATTATTTTCTAAGTTTGTTAAGCTTAATTTCAATACATTAATTTGACCTTTCTTAGATTGTATTTTGAGTCAATAAACTTGGTTTTGTATGTGAATTTTAACTTGTGCAGGAGCACCTATGAAGATGCCTATGGTCACCATGGATCCAATCAGAGATAGAAGGACAAAAGGATCCTTAATGGTTAATTGAGATCTTTTGAAGCCTATAATGGAAATTTGTAACAATCAATTTGATTTAAAAGTTAAATGTCCTAAAACTCTTCATAAGGACTTATGACCAAAATCATGTATGGGTGGCCAATAGTGCCAAGAAGGGATCTTAAATGTCATATACTTATGTCATTTGCATGGTTTGAATTCTTACATGTTTGATTGTTATTTCTAATGCTTTAAGCATATTATTTTTTAGCATTTCAAACAATCTATAAAAATTAAACCTCAAACATAATAAGCTCCACAGTTCAAATTTCACAAGCTTAATCATGATTAATTTCATAGTTCAAATTTCAAACATACCACTAATAGTTGGTTGAAAGTGGCTCAGCAACATATCTTTCAATCTGGCAGTGATCTTTTGAGGCTCGTATCTCGGACTTCATGAGAGGTATCAAAAAATCATTAGGTGCTATGAGATCTTGTTTTTGAGGTCTACAATAACATCTCTCAATTTTGGGTGATTCGACTTCATTTGCATTTGGCAAGGTGATCGTAGTTGATGCCAAAACTTGCAGTGAGGGTTAGTTGAAAGTGGCTCAACAGCGTATCTTTCAAACCATCTAACCTAGCATCAAACCATCTACTCCATCAGCTCTAGTTGGCCAAGTAAATGCCAGTGAAAACCTCATTCTACCCATAGAGTCACTGGAACACTCACGACCATGCTCAACCCAAGTGACCCCAAGGTGCACTAAGCATGATTGGGTAGTGATCTTCTAGGGCTCATATCTTAGACTTCATGAGTGGTATCAAAAAATCATTAGGTGCTACAAGATTTTTTTTTTGAGGTCTACAATAACCTCTCTTGGTTTTGGGTGATTTGACTTTGTTTGCATTTGGCAAGATGATCTTAGTCAATGCCAAAACTTGCAGTGAGGGTCAGTTGAAAGTGGCTCAGTAATGTATCTTTCAAACCATCTGACCTAGCATCAAACCATCTACTCCATTGGCTCTAGTTTTCCAAATAAATTCTAGTGACAACCCCTTTCTACCCATAGAGTCACCGGAATGCTCGCGACCATGCTCAACCCAAGTGACCCCAAGGTGCACTAAGCACGATTGCGGAGTGATCTTTCAAGGCTCATATATTGGACTTCATGAGAGGTATTGACAAACTATTAGGTGCTACAGGATCATGTTTTTGAGGTCTACAATAACCTCTCTTGGTTTTTGGTGATTCAACTTCATTTGCATTTGGCAAGGTGATCTCAGTCGATGCCAAAACTTGCAGTGAGGGTTAGTTGAAAGTGGCTCAACAGCATATCTTTCAAACCATCTGACCTGACATCAAACCATCTACTCCATCAGCTCTAGTTGGCTAGGTAAACACTAGTGACAACCCTATTCTACCCATAGAGTCACCAGAATGCTCGCGATTACACTTGACCCAAGTGACCCCAAGGTGCACTAAGCATGATTGGGTAGTGATCTTTCAGGGCTTGTATCTCAAACTTCATGAGAGGTATCAAAAAATCATTAGGTGATACAAGATCATGTTTTCAAGGTCTACAATAACCTCTCTTAGTTTTTGGTTATTTGACTTCATTTGCATTTGGCAAGGCAATCTCAGTCGATGCCAAAACTTGTAGTGAGGGTCAGTTGAAAGTGGCTCAGGAGTGTATCTTTCAAACTGTCTGACTTGGCATTGAACTATCTACTCCATCACCTTTGATTGGTTGGGTAAATTCCAGTGATAACCTTGTTCTTCCCATAGAGTCATCGTAACGCTCGCGACCACGCTCGACCCAAGTGACCCTAAGGTGCACTAAGCATGATTGGGTAGTGATCTTTCGAGGCTCATACCTCAAATTTAATGAGAGGTATTGACAAACTATTAGATGCTATGAGATCATGTTTTTGAGGTCTACAATAACCTCTCTTGGTTTTGGGTGATTTGACTTTGTTTGTATTTGGCAAGGTGATCTTAGTCGATGCCAAAACTTGCAGTGAGGGTCAGTTGAAAGTGGCTCAATAGCGTATCTTTCAAACCATCTGACCTAGCATCAAACCATCTACTCCATCAGCTCTAGTTGGCTAGTTAAATGCTAGTGACAACCTCTTTCTTCCCATAGAGTTACCAGAACACTCGTGACCATGCTCGACCCAAGTGACCCCAAGGTGCACTAAGCATGATTGGGCAATGATCTTCTAGGGCTGGTGGCAGGGCACCCTCCACTAGTAGGAATTTGAATTGCATTGTTATTTTTGTAATAAATAGGATGGATCTAAATAGATCATCTTGATTTTGGTTTGGAATCCCTAATGTGTGATCAAGGATCTTTTGGCAATGTTATAAGCCTAAGATACCTTAGGTCATGGGGTTCACCTAGTTAGTGATAATTTTCTAGGTTAGGCTTATGGAGTCTTAAAGGTTGATTTTAGATTATTTTCACTTGAAAAATCATGTTGATAGGTTTTGATCTCAAAAATAAATCATAAACTCTATTGAGTTCATAAAATGGTATATTTTACAAAATTGCAAAAATGCAATAAAAGTTGTTGTTGCAACTTTCTAAAATTTCTTGAGAGATTGGAATTGGAAACCCAAGAGTCAAATGGGTTATCCAATTGATATACCTTCATTTTTAAGGTTATATATGCTCATCACTTTGAACCATAATGGTAAGAAGTTGATTTTTGTAAACTGATGCCATAAAGGAGCAATACAAACCATTTTTGAGCCATTTCTAAGAGTTGTATGGGTGTGTACAGACTTACAGGGTCATGATTTGAATGTGGGAATATTGTATTGCATGTTAGTGAACATTTTTATTAATTTGAAGAATTTTTAGTTTCATTTGTTAAAGTTATTTCAATTCTTCTCAAAACAATCCAGGAAGCAAGCTTTTATAGGGCCCTGAACACTAATGGAGGCTTAACTTGCATTCTAGCCATGGGTTTAACCTAATAATTTAGAAAATGAAAGTTAGGTCTATGTATCAATGGATTCTAAAGGCTCATGTAGTGGCTCAAAGGGCAAGGCCTTCATGCATCAGGCCCTAGTCTGAATTTTTGAGAGGATTCAGTTTAGAAAGTAGAAGAAAGTTGTAAAGAAGTGCATAGAATAGATAAGTGAGTGAAATAAAGGTGGTTTTGAGTCATTTGGGGTTGGAGAAGAATATATAAAGAACTATACCAGTTCCATGAACCCTATACCTCATACTTGCTTTGTAAACCAAGCTTAATTAGGCCAATTAGGTCTGTGTCCAAGGTGGGTGTTAGGTGGCACTGGAGTGGATTTGGAAGGCAAGCCTTTGGGATCTTAAATAAATTCCAAATGGGTGTTTGAAAATTCCCTGATTGTATCAAGATACTTAGCTGTGCAAAAGTTAGAGTAGAAAACCTCTATTGAGAAGGCTACAAGGAAATTGGTGTATAGATCTAGTTTGCCATTGTACAATTTTGGTGGGAATAAACCAAGTGTTATTTTAGAGGCCTTAGGTCATATGAGGACAATCTAAATGCTTGGGAGTGGTCAAGAAGTCCACTGGTGAAGAGTTCTATCAATAAGTTAGTTTTAGGCCTAGTGTCCCTAAAGCCAAAAAGGCATTGAAGTTTGATTGAGTGTGTAACTTTGCAAAGGGATTTTATTGTGATAGAAATAAATTTGTTTGGTTGTGTTATACCATCAAAAGAGTTTGGGATTACCCTTAAGCCTTTGTGGTTGGTTGGTGAGTTGTGGGAGGTAGTAGAAGGGCACTCCACTTTCTTGTTGTAACCTCTACATTAGGGGCTCGTATATGTAAACTATTTGACAGGATGCCCACAAGAAGAGAAAGGAATATGTAATTATAGATAGGAGTAGTATAACTAGTAAAAGGTATCCAAAAATGAAGTTTCCAAATCTTTGTCAGGATACACTGGTCAATGACAATGAGAATTGGTTTTGCACATCGACAATATTGGCATTTGAGAACATGATAATCTATAACACAATTTCAATATTAAGACATTATCATTTCCTGAGAATGCCCCAACACCAAATGTCAAGGAGGACCCGACATCTTCCCTGATGGACAGAACCTTGTTTCATGCTTGGTTGTTGGATTCATAGAGGTTTGGGACTATATCAGTGGGAAACTTAAGAGCGATTTTCAATACCAAGCTGATGATGCCTTCATGATGCATGATAATGCAGTTCTTTGTGTTGACATTAGTCATGATTTAGAGATGTTGGCTTCAGGTTTACAAGGTGGAAAAATTGAGGAGGACGTGCTCACAATTGAATCCCAAAATACGTATGTATGATGGCTTCGACAAAATGTTTCTTGGTGTCACTTGCATGAAGTGGTATGTGTGTGGAGAGCCAAAAATGATAGACTCTAGTTATAGCACCAAGAAACCAATCAAAACACAGAGGCATTAACACTTGTGTTGCAATAAGATCCAGATGGCACTATTCTATAGGAATAGATCCATTTTGAAAGATGTACAGTGCCAACTAACATGGACTTTTGTAACAAAATATTACTAAGGCACTCACAAAGGGAGACTTTAATGTATTTGAGAAAGAAGATGTGGATAGACACGTCCTCAAGAATTAGTTATTATAACAGGAAAGAAACTGACCGAAAGGGGAAAATAAATAAGGCTTGTAGAGGAGATTTTGGGGGTTCTGGATTCCGCCTGACTCGAGAGACTTTGTGCCAGGGGAGGGATAGATTAGGATTTTTATTGTAATGTAGGGAAAGAGGGATTTTATTTTTAGATAATGATTAATGTACAGGAATAGAAAAATCTTTGTTTTTTTATTGTGTTCAAAGAAGGATATGTTAGCATATTAAAACTTTGATTTTAGATTCTCACTTTCTGATTGATATTCATCTTTGAATGATATTGGTTTCTTTTGAATGTGTATCTGTTATGTCTGATCATCAGCACGATCATCTATGGACTTTATGCTATAGTTTTTCATGTATTTGGAAAGAACCATTCATCTTTCTCTCTTAGTTTCTTTTTGTAATGCATTATTTAGGAAAATGAAATTTGTAGCATTTATTGTCCTTTTATTTTTAGTAAATTAGTCCCTTTGCATCTATCTCATGTTTACGAATAGATGTTTGTAAGCCTTTATTGCTTTCAGGTTAAAAGCATTATCATTTATAGTTTAGTTGATTCATTGTAAATCCTGCATGGGGAGCTGTACCTAAATAATTCAGAGGGTGCTTACGCTTCTCAATAGCGAAGTGACCCAGCTGTTGGTGTTGGTTGAGTCTTTTTGTTTGGGCATTAAGGGTCATTTTGTAAGTGTTTCTTTGGAAGACAAATCTATTCACCAACAAGAATTTAAACCTCAAACATAATAAAATTCACCATTCAATTCCATAAACATGAATAATAAATATGTATATACAAAAGATGATGAAAATATAACATATAAATGAACATGTTCTATATATGTATCAAATGTATCAAAAGTATGACCATATACAAATATGGCACATGCCATTTCAAAATGTCTACAAAATCAATGTTTTAAGGTGTACAATGTGACATATATGCTATCACAAAAATGTGTCAAGTGTCATCTCTAAATGACCAAAAAACTAAAACTACATCCTATGCTGTAGGGGGATCATCAAAATGTAGCCTCTTTGAAGAAGTTTTGGGCTCTGATTGATCCTGCATAAAAAATGAGTTCAAACCAAAGTTAGATTGCTTACTTTATATGATTTGTACACACACACACACACACACATAGATATATATATATATATATATATATATATATATATATATATATATATATATATATATATATATATATATATATATATATATATATATATATATATATATATATATATATATATATATATATATATATATATATATCTAATTCATAATTTTCAAACACTAATTTAATTAAAATTATAACTAAATACAAATATTTGTACCTAGTCTCTCAATCACCTACCATGAGCAGGTGTCCTAGCATAAGTCATGGGTAGCGAAGGGACCATGCCAGCAATACCAACTCTAACCTATAAATATATATTTGCAATAATGAGATTAGTAGAGTGGTGCAACATAGAGTAATAAATCTACAAAATAGGATGATAGCATAATAAAATTACAAATTGATTGAACTAAAATTAAAACTTACATCTGGTGATCCCTCCTCTGGAATAGTGGGCTGGGTCAACAAAGAAATAAAGGATTCTCGTGGGTCTTCCCTCACAGTTGGAGTAATATATGAGAGTAAAAATATTGTCAATTATATATCAATGTACTTCATCATAGAAAACTTGGTTACAAAATACAAATAACAATATGTAAAAGTCTACGTACAATTGGGCTATCACTCTGAATCGAGATGTGTGTAACCCTACGCTATTGAACCAGTGTCAAGACATCATTGATAACCACACCCTATACAATAAAGTGCAAGTAAAATATTTATTACTACACATAAGTGGCATACATATGCATGAATAATTAATCTTAAACAATTAACTACATGTTAGTCCATTTTCATGTCAATGCAAAATCCTGTGAAAATGGCCTTTTCCCTGCAAATTTTGAAGTTATCCCACATTGTTGCATAGTTTTGTCTTTCATTGAAAATCCATAGTTTTTCATGGTGTGTGCCCTTAGCCCCTAGTAGTTCATTGTGTCACCTTGCTCCAGTCCAAAACACACGTGATGAATTGCAAAATCTAGAGAGTTATTCAAGTTCTAAGGTCTGCAGGAAATAATTTTAGAATATGCCGCAGTGTCAAAAACCCACAATGTTTTTGAAAATCCATGATGTTTTTGGTCTGTGTGAAACCTTTGTTATTTTTGACCTTGTGCCTTCCTACTTTTTTGCGCTTATCTTTTGGCATCAGAAACCCTATGTGTTTTCAACCTCATAGTTTCCTATTTGCTGGCGTTCCCTAACTGCGCAAGTGCGATAGATGGTGGGGCCAAGTCCTTGCTAGGTTTTGTGTTGCTGATTCTCCAAGTCTTTTGGTAGTTACATCTTTTATTAAGAGACCTGGTGACTGTTAGTTGCGTAATCTTGCGTAATCTCTTCACTTTTGGCAGTTATCGGCTAGCATCTCACGACCTAGCAGGAAGTTTGTCGAATTGTCACTAAATGCTTGGCAGTCATATGGCTTTGTCACATGATTGCAAGGGCTAGTTCTGTGGCATGTGATCATGTGACAAGTTGACATGTATCTGTGGTGGTGAGGTTGCAGTTGGTTGGTGGGACCTGCCTCTTTTCATTGCCCGGTGTGGTTAAAGTTCAGACAAGGATCGGTGGTTGTTGTATGTTCACATGGTGAAGATGCACGATGTTTATCCTTCATGCTTTTGTGACAACCATTTGATTTTCTTGAATGGGCATGAAGTGGGTCCAAGTCTACAGACTCTTCACTAATTGGTTTTCACATGACCACATGTAAGAGTTTTCTAGCATGCGATCATGCGACCACTTGCCACCTATCTGTGTGGGTCCCGGTTCTTAGTGATGTTCAACTTGGTAGGGGGTTAAGTTTTCATTCCATGATCTAGAAACTCATGGTTATCTCCTGGTAATTGGTTCTTGGTGGTTAGGCCCTTAACATCTAGCAATTTGGCTAGTGGTTTACTTTGCCATAGTCACGTGGTCACATAATGGTGGGCCCGGGTCTTCAAATATTTTAAAGGGTAAGGCCTCTTCGGTGATGGTGGTTATGTGGTGGCCTATGATTAGCTATCACATGATCACATGTTAGAGCTTTCTAACATGTCATCATGCGATCAGTTGACACCTGTGCAGTGGTTCCATTGTTAGACAAGGTGGATAGCATGGCGGATCCAGTGGTTGGTGCATGATCTCATGAGAGGTTTCAAACCTATGTGATCATGCACCTGCCATTCAATTTCAAAGGCTTATTTGTAGGTGGGTCCTATGGCAGAGGTGACCAGGTGAATGCAATGGATAGCATGGTGATGGGTGGCATCGCAGTCACCAAGTTTAGATGGGGCCACTTTCTAAAGAAAAATCTAAGCCCGCGAAGTAAGAATAATCAGGCGGTCAGGACTTAAAGTTGATAGACATTTGAATGAGGACCACTGATTTTCCACTGAGGCCATAAAGTGACCATTTATTTTCAAATTCAAATGTCTAAGATGTTTCCAGTGACCAAAAAGGACTAAAATTGATGACCGAAAGGGCCAGAGTTGGTGAAACTGATCTTCTCCAGCATTCCAGTGTGCTCCAGTGTGTGAGATGATTGCAGAAGAGATGGTTCAACATGGAGAAGTTAGTGAAATGTACCAAAAGCAGTTGTAGGGTCACTTCTAGTTTGAATTTTTCAGATTTTTTATTGATCTTCGGTGCCTTTTTAGAGTTTCTCATGATTGAAGATCAGATGTTGATTAAGTGCATTTAGGACTTAGTGTTTTCCCTCTGAATTGTATCAGATTTTGATGAACTTGAAATGTCTAATTGATGGAAAACCCTAACCCTAACCATGGTTACCCTTAGCTTGTTACATCCTAACTTGTGTGGGATTTTAGGGTAACCATGGGTATTTATTTTTTTTTTGTTGATTTTCAAAGGGTTCCAGCTTCAAAGTTTTGAAGTGTTCCTAGTCCTGGATCCAAGATTGTAACACTTTTGCATTCGGTATTCTGTTGATGATAGAGAAAAAGTTACAGGTCTAAGCTATAATTTATAGGCTTGACTCCTCTGGATTGATTGTTTAAACTTAAGGATTCTTCATACTTAATACAACTACATGACTCTTATCTCTCCTTTGTGTCAACTTAGATAGATTCTGAAATTTTTAGTCCTCTGCATATTGTTTTATGTATATGTATCCACTCTTGAGTTCTAATCCAGGATTAGATGAAATGATGTTTTAGATGGGACATAGATCTATCTTATTGTCTATGTAAGGATATCTCATAAGTAGTAAAGGGGATTGTAGGTGTGTTTATGGCTTGGAATCTCAGCTATTGTCTGGTGTGTGTAGCATTCACGTTCTAGGACATATTTCCCAATGGATGAGGCACTAGCCTAAATGATTATCTCTTTATCAACAAATATTGATTATTGTTGTTATGATCCCAAAAGCATAAGTTAAGAACCATCCTTTTAAGTTTTGAGTATTTGGTTGTATGTGGTTCTACCCATAGTAATGGAGAGTCAATGAGTGTGTGGTTAACACTTAGTACTTTCTTACTATCCTATTATCTATTATTCAAACCTTGTTCTTGGTGTATGAAATATATTTTATACTAGGTTAGGTGCACCTGCCTTGGTTTTTTAGAGCCGGAAGTAAAAGAGGGCATATTAAGTCCCTATAGTTGGTCTAGTTACCTTGTAGAGCTCCCACACTTGGAACTAACCATTCCTAATATTAGTCTCAAGGTACATTGGTAGCCTATTAGAGTATAAGCATCATTTTGGACACCAATAAGATGGTGACTCTTCTGGGGAAGTGTTATACATGTTCATCCTAACTAGTAGGTCATCATTGGAAGAAATAGGGTTGTTCTTGTCCCTTGTCTCTCTAACTCATTTGAGTATTTCTAGAGTAAAGAAACTATATTGTGATATTCCCAATACACTTGGGTGGTGACTCAAACATCTTTGAAGTAGTTCTAGTTAGTATTTATTTTGCAAGATGAGTTATAGAGGTACTAGGTCTCAGGGAAAGGAGCATCCTGAAGATATAATGGAAGAAGGCATTCCAGGCACTTCTAGGCCTAGTCAGACAAGGGGAGGAAAGAAGAGAAGAGGTGTTTCTTATACTTGGAGAAACAAGAAAGATACCAGACAAGAGACCCAAGCCGGGCCTAGTCAAGAAGAAAATAATTTAGAATATGAAGAGGCTAATGATTTGGGATTGAACCAATATGAGGATGAAACTCAAGTGGGAGATGATGAGTTAGAGACCACATTTCCTAAATTAGAAGAGATCTTTGAGGAGGTATATGAATTAGAAAGAAGAGTTTAAGAACAGCTTGCCATCAGGCAACAAAGAGAAAAAGATAGAAGATAAAGTAAGACAAGCCATGATAAGGGTTGATCAGCTAAAGAGGTAGTTACTAGATTTGGAGGCAATTAATTTTTTCCCAAAGCTTGAAAGAGTAGATGAATAGCCTATTGTTCAAAAAATATGTCAAGAAACTAGACCAAGAGATAAAGGCAAATAGAAGGCTATTGGGATTCAAATCAGTGAACAATTTATTGTGGATAGAACATTAGATCCAGGACTAAGATTAGATATAGATTTGGAGATAGCTAGAAGGAA
Source organism: Chamaecyparis obtusa (assembly GCA_027943335.1). NCBI lineage: Eukaryota > Viridiplantae > Streptophyta > Pinopsida > Cupressales > Cupressaceae > Chamaecyparis > Chamaecyparis obtusa. The sequence goes on from BSBK01005987.1 coordinate 204,663, forward strand.
GAAAGAAATATTGGATAAAGAACTAGAGAAAGAAGAGTTGGAGGCTTCTACTATAGAAATTAGAAAGAAGATAGATTTCCTCAAGCATGCTTCAAGACCTTCAAATGTTACTACTTCCTTTTTGGGACAAGGTGGAAATCGGGGTAACAATGCAGCTCAAGAAAATGGTGTGTCGGGTGCTGCTAGGGTTCCTGATGGTTCAAACACAAGGACATCTACATCTTAAGGAATGGATCCACTACATGGAGCTCCTATTCATGAAAGGTACAAAAAACTTTTCTTCTTTGGTATTCCTGGTTATCCTAATGCAATCCCTGATGAAATCAGAAAGAAGCTGACTAAATTTACTGGAAATAATGTCATCACATGTGAAGAACATCTAAAAAATTTCATAGATGTAATAGATGATTATAATATAGAACCTGATGATGTTATAATGAAGCTATTTGTACAATCCCTAATTGAGGATGCTAGGGATTGGTTTAGAGGGTTACCCCACGCTAGTATAGGGTCATTGAATGAATTCAAGAATTGTTTCAAGGAACACTATGGAGATAAAACAAATGAGGGTTTTATCTTGAATGAATTCAATAACATAAAGAAAAATCAAAATGAAGAGGTCCTTGAATTTAATATAAGATTCCAAAAGGCTATGCATAGGCTCTTGTAGGTTATCATACTAGATGACAGGGTATGTCTTGTGACATACTTGAATGCCTTTGATGCAAAAATGGGATACCTCTTGAGGGACAAGAACCCTAAAAATCTTGGGGAAGCTTACAAATTGGCCATCAACATAGAGAGAAATAGAAGAATATCAGGAAAGATAGGAAGAAGAGATGATTGCAGGCCTCAAATGCAGAGTAAGAAAGAAATGGGAAGGTCTACTAACTCTAGACCCAAAGAGGATGATAATCTAAAATAGATTTTAAAGGCTTTGGAAGGTATAAAGCCTGGTGAAAAGGGAAACAATAGAGCTGTGACTATGGAGAGGTCAGCTCCAAATAATTTTAGCAGACAGCCAAGAATGCAAAATTACCCTTACAACACTCAGTGGAAAGATGGCAAGCCCATTGTCCCAACTGAGCAAGAAAGGCCTGATGGAAGGATCCTTGATCCCTTGCATAGAAATTCAGTAAATATGACTGAAGATATCCCATGGTGTGCTACTTTTCAGTCTCCTCATGACCTTGAGCATTGTGTCATTGCTTTAAACTTACAAGAGAATCAAGAACAAGAGGAGCAATATGACAAGGATGGGTGTGGGATGACTTCTACACATGTAGAGGATGAGAATGATTTTGATGAAGAAGATGAAGAGTTTGATGATGTTGGATGTGGTATTGTGAGGGGTGAGGAGAAAGTTTCTTTAAGAAGACCATCAGATGAAGAAATTGCTCAGATCACTTTAGACATGGCTACTTAAGCTAGAAGCAATTATAACTTGAGGAATAGGACAATTGGAAATGCAACTAGTAAGCTAGGTAGTATGTTTATCATGGAGATAGAAAATGGTGCACAATAGCATGGAGAAAAGGGCAGGGGTGCCGATGATACTAACCAAGTGAAGGTCAAAAGGAAAGTTGTACCTCTTGTAGCACCTAAGAATAAAGCAAAGACAATAGAGGTAGTTGTTCCCATTCCTCAAAAGGGAGAGGAATCTCCTCTCAAAGACAAATCTAGTTTCACAAAGGATAAAGTTGTCACTGTCTTTGAAGAAGACATGAATAACCAAAAGTATGTTCCAATTGATATGTCCAAATTGCTTTCATAGATCACTATCAAGGTTCCACTTTTGGAAATGATGAGAATAGAAGAACACAAGGTCAAGGCCTTGAATTGGGTAAATGGTGTTTCTTCTGCAGGAACCCAAGAGGTGAATAGAAATGACAAACATGTGGCTTCCTTGGAAGACACACCTGATAGTAAGAGTGAAGAAATTTTTTCTAAGATTCCTCAAATCTTCTTGGATAAAAATATTGTAAATAATGCATCAGGGATAGTTGATCCTTTCTTTTTGTCCCTTGTGATTGGTGGTAAAATATTGAAGAATTGCATGATCGATTCTGGAGCATCAAACACTATCATGCTTGCAGAGATCATGAAATCATTAGGACTAAAGGTTGATACACCTCATGGGAGATGCCAAGCTATGGACTCAAGAGAAGTACTAGTTATTGGTACCATCAAGGCTTTGCCTTATAAATTAGCTGCATTACCTAACAAATAGTTGACTATGAGTGTTCTTGTAGTTGACATTCCTCCTCAATATGGAATGTTGTTATCTAGAAAGTGGAGTGCCTCCATGGGAGGAAGTATTCAATGTGACTTGTCCTTTTCCACTTTTGACATTGAAGGAGAGAGTGTGAAGGTGTCAAGGGAAGCTAGGACTCTACATATGATTGAGGAAAATGGAAAGGATAGCATGAATTGTTTTGTTGACACTGATATTGGCTCATTCCAAGTCCAGAGGAATGAGATGCAGGAGAAGGTCAAGCCTATCCTTTTGACTAATGATGAGAGTAACAAGACAAAAGATAGTGTCTTGTGGACATTATATTTTGATGGAGAAAGTTATAGAGAAGGTGCTAGAGCAAGAGTGTTATTGGTGTCCCCAAGTGGTAAAACTTTTAAGTTTTCTTTCACTCTCTTGTTTCCTTGCACAAACAATGTTGCTGAATATGAAGCCCTACTGATTGGTTTGAGACAAGCATCAAAACATGGGATCAAACATCTTAGGGTGATTGGTGATTCTGAGTTAATATTTTCTCATATTAGATCAAAGTATGCATCTAAGAATCAAAGGTTGAAACAATATAGAAATGCTATATGGGATGAAATTGAGGGTTTCAATGCCTTTGGTATTGATTGGGTGGATAGAAGCCAAAATAGGATGGTAGATTTTCTAGCAAACATAGCCTTAAGGCCAAAGGATGTTACCTTTGTAGGGATATCTAGAATTGAGTGTAAGTCCAGGCCTTCTATCCCAGATAATGTTGAGAATTGGCAAGTGTTTTCTGATGATTAGGATATTTTGAGATTCTTGTAGTGTGAATCTCATTTTGATGGTTAGGAAATGGATTTTAGCACCTATGTTGACATCAGAGATGGAAAAGAAAGTGTTCTTGGGCAGGAAATTTTGCAACTAAAGTCAAATAGGATCCCTAGGGGATTGGTTGCCCTTGAAAGGACATTTGATGATAAGGAGAGGGCTTGTGTTGCCAGAATTGTTGACAAGAAAAATGATTTGGAGGAGGTGAATCTAGGAACAAGCCAAGAACCAAAAAATATTTACATAGGTAAATGCTTATCTCAAAGAACTAGAAGAAATTTGATTGATCTTCTCAAAAAATTTAGATATGTTTTTGCATGGTCTTATGATGATTTGAAGGCATATAGAGAAGATCTCTTTCAACACGAGATACCATTAAAGGAAGGAACTAAACATTTTAGGCAAAAATTAAGGCCTGTGAACCCTACTTTGGCACCAAAAATGAAAGATGAACTTTAAAAGATGATGGATGGTGGCATTATCAAGCCTGTCAGACATTCTACTTGGGTGTCAAATTTGGTTCTAGTCAGAAAAAAGAATGGTGACATTAGGTTATGTGTTGATTTTAGGAATTTGAATGTCAATTCTTTGAAAGAAAACTATGGTCTCCCTAATATGGTAAACATGTTGTAAAGAGTCACTGGATCAGAGTTGATGTCAATGATGGATGGCTTCTTTGGATATAATCAGGTCATAGTCAAGGAGTTAGAACAATTCAAGACTGCATTCACAACTCCTTGGGGGACCTATGTGTATGTTAGGATGCCTTTTGGCTTAAAAATGAAGGAGCTATTAGGAATGAATGAAAATTATTTTGGCAGTCATTCTGTAGTAGTTGTTGCATTCGTGACATGGATTGTCATTGATGTCAACATAGTGATATTCTAGATATCAGCAGGAAAGTAGGTACAGTTTTGTTTTGCACACATATTTTATTGTAGATTAGCTTTTGCACAGTTGATGGTATGTTCTTTGGTGTGTTATTAACATATGGTTAATAGCACAAAAATAAATTCATTTATTCATGAGAGTTATGAGCATTTTGGTGAAAGCAGTGTTTAGACAGTGTTTCTATGAAGCGATTTTCAGAAATTGGAGGATATCTCTTAGCTGGGATGGAATCTAATTTTGCATAGTTGAAGGGATGTTGGAGACTCATTAATGATGATGTGGTTCATAGTGAAAACTTTGAAGATATATTTGGAGAAAGTTACAGTATCTAGAAGCTGATAGTTTTATGTGAAATTTTGTGTGTAGCGTGAGGAATTTATTATTTTGTAATTAAGGACCAACTCATTTGTAATTATTTGAGTTTGGTATATAAGAAGGAATTTTTTCCTTATTTTAATATGTACTATGAAGGTTGAGATGTGAATATATGCATGAAGTGAAGAAAAGAGCTAATTTAGTGATGAAGGAAGACTTGTGAGTATAGAGATCTGGAATTGTGAACTTGTGTAGGAGAGAGTGCGGTTTTGGCACAGTGTGAAGGAGGTAATATATTTCATATTATTCTATTGAATAATTCTAAGATCTTTTGGATAGTGGGTTCAAAGATCTTGCCTTGAAGCAGTTTGGGCAGTGGGTCCTTCTATCTTCCATAAAGTTTTAACTGGGTTAGAATCTTTTAACAGGGATTCAAAATCTCCTCATAGGGATTTATATGTACTGAATTTATTTCATAAGACTCCTAACAAGGTCCATCCTCTAACAAGGAACTTTCATATTAGTGCATCATTTTCTGGGCATCATTCCCACTGGGGTTTACTCTTTTCAAGAGGTTCCCTAGTCAACATATCTTGTGCTATTGTGCAATTGTGTATGGTTATCTTTCTATGGTTGATTAGTACATTAATTATATTGTCTAAAGTAGTTGAATGGTTAAATTATCAGATAACTAATTCACCCCCCCCTCTCAGTTAACTTGGGGATCTTTACTTTCTAACAATTGGTATCAGAGTGGCAAGTCCTTGAAAGAAAAGTTTAACAACTTAAGGAGATCCATGGCAAATTTCAGAAAAGAAAGCCCTAAGTTTGATGGAGTAAATTTTGATAGTTGGAAAGAAAAGATGAAGACTCATCTATTGTGTTTAGGACCAAGTTATTGGTTGATTACAAAGAATGAGAAGACAATCATTGAGGAAGACAATCTAGAGGTAGGAACTAAAGATGAACTAGATCTATTCATGTGTAACATACTTGCAAGAGAAGCACTTTTTTCAACACTATTGGAGAATGAATATAGTCAAGTAAGATGTTTGAAAACATCTCATGCAATTTGGAAAGCTTTACATTCTACTTTTGAAGGTGATGAACATGCAAAGAAGGCTAGATTACATAATTGGATTTGTGCATTTGAAGATATTAGAATGATGGAAGATGAATCTATTAGAAGCTATATTGGTAGGATGTCTAAGATTGTAACAGGAATAAAGTCTTGTGGAGGTGATAAGATAGAGAATGAAGTGATATGGAAAATTATGAGAACTTTGACACTAGTATTCAAGCAGACAACACAGATGATTGAACAAGTGATACCTTGTACATTGAAATTTTCAAGAGAGACTCTTCTTGGAAGCTTAGAAATAGCAGAGATGAACTTGAGATTATCAGGAGAGCTACCTAGAATAGAAATAGCATTTAGTGCTCTTAACATTAGACCTACAAAAAGTACTAGTGTGAATGGATATTATGCAAGCAGTAGCAGATGTAAATCTGAGGAAGATAAGAAGATTGAAGAAGGTATTGCATTACTTGTAAAAAGAGAACCAGATTGTAAGAAAATATTTAAATGTTGGACTTGTCAAGAATATGGTCATTTTGCATCTAAATGTCCTAAAAGAGTTAAGAAGTATAGAAGCAACTTTAAACCTAGGAGATCTAAAGAATGTTATTATGCAAATGATGAAGATCTTGAAGCAGGAGTTGAAAGACATCTAAGTGACAGTGATAATGATAACTTTGAGGAAATAGGATTTGTAGCAATTAAAGAACAAAGTTCTGAATCTGATAAAAGGGAAGAAAAAGAATTAGTTTCTCAAGTTGAAAAGAAATTTGATTGCATTATAGATAGTGGTTGTTCACATCATATGACTAGAGATAAAAGAAAGTTTGTTAAGTTATATAATTATGATGGAGGAATTGTTAGAGTTGGTAATCATGCACCTTGTTTGATTAAGGGTATAGGATCTATTACTCTTGATGGAAAGACTAACACTGATGATGTTTACATTATTGATGGATTGAGACATAATCTACTAAGCATTGGACAATTGGTTGATAAGGGTTATCGAGTTTGGTTTACTGAGAAAAATTTTGTGATAAAAGATAAAGATGGAAATCTGATTGGAAAAGGATCCAAAACTAGAGGTAATGTATTTTAGTTGAATCCTACTAAGATGACATGTTTGATAACTAAGATTGATGATAGTTGGTTATGGCATAAAAGGTTTTGTCATATAAACTCTGATAATATTGTCAAAGTGAGCACTACACTTGCGGTAAGAGATTTACCTAGAATTATGAAACCTACTAGCATGATTTGCAAAGAATGTATGATGGCAAAGTAGAAAAGGAGTTCATTTCCTAGCAAGAAGTTCACATTGACAGAGAAGCTAGAGATTGTTAATACAGACTTGAGTGGTCCTACTAGGACTAGAGGATTCTATGGAGAAAGGTATTTTATGATTCTTGTTGATGACTTTACAAGGATGATGTGGATTACATTTTTGAAAGAAAAATTTGAAGCATTTGATAAATTTAAGATCATGAAAATAAAAATTGAGAATGAATCTGGAATGAAGATTAAGTGTCTAAGATTTGATAGAGGTGGTGAATTTACATCTAGAGAGTTTAATACTTTTTATGAAATGAATGGTATTAAGAGACAACTTTCAGCCCCTAGAACTCCAAAACAAAATGGTATTGCAAAGAGAAGGAATGGGTCAATAACTGAAGCAGCAAGAGCTATGTTGTTTGAAAATGATTTGGCTAAGACTTTTTGGAGAGAAGCAGTGAACATAGTAGCATACACTATGAACAAAGTACAAATCAGAGCAGATACAAACAAGACACCTTATGAATTATGGTTTGGACATGCACCCTCAGTTAAGTATTTTAGAATTTTTGGAAGTAAATGTTATATTAAGAGAGATGATGATATAGGAAAGTTTGATCCTAGAAGTGATGAAGGAATATTTCTTTGATATTATTTGAAAAGAAAAGCATATAGATGTTATAACAAAAGAACTAAGACTATTGTTGAAAGTACAAATGTAAAAGTTGATGAGAAGTTTAAAATTCAGGAAAGAATGCTTGATTATGAATCTGATGGAGAAGCACAACCTTAGCCTAACATTGAAAATGCAAAATTATTTTTTGAAACTAACAGTGATTTGCTAAATGAAAGTCATACTGAAGAAAATAGAAAAGAAAATGGAGAAGAAAATAGAGAAGAAAGCAAAGAAGAATCTACAGTTGGAACAAGATCAGTAACTATGACACCTAACAAGTATATTTCAAGACATCACCCTGTTGAGAAAGTTATTGGAAGTTTAGACAAAGGATTTTTTACTCAAAATAAGGTACATTTATGTTTGATTTCTCAAATTGAACCTAAGACTACTAATGAAGCTTGTGAAGATGGACATTGGATTAATGCTATGAAAGAAGAACTAGAGCAGATTGAAAAAAACAAGACATGGGAGTTGGTCCCTAGACCTCAAGATCAGAATGTGATTTGAACAAAGTGGGTATTCAGAAACAAGATGAATGAGCAAGGAGAAGTAATAAGAAACAAAGCAAGATTGGTATGTAAAGAATATTCACAAGAAGAAGGAATTGACTATGAAGAAACTTTTGCACCTATGGCCAGACTTGAAGCAGTGAGAATGTTTCTAGCATATGTAGCTTACAAGAAATTCAAAGTGTATCAAATGGATGTGAAATAAACATTTTTGAATGGTGAATTGGAAGAAGAAGTCTACATTGAGCAGCCTGAAGGTTTTCCTTTGACACAAGAAGGAGATATGGTATGTAAGTTAAAGAAAGCTTTATATGGATTAAAACAAGCACCTAGAACCTGATATGCAAGATTGGATAAGTATTTATTGAAATTGGGATTTATAAAAGGAACAAAAGATAGTAACTTATACACAAAATAAATTGAGAATGGTTTGTTGGTTATAGTTATATTTGTTGATGATATTATCTTTGGAGGAGAAGATGAAGCTAGTGACAAATTTGTAGATGAAATGAAGACTGAATTTGAGATGAGCATGATTGGAGAAATGAAATATTTTTTGGGATTAGAAATAACACAAAGCAAGCAAGTTATATTTGTAAGTCAGACTAAGTATTTGAATGACTTATTGGAAAGATTTGGAATGAAAGATTCTAAACCTATTGGAACACCTATGGTAACTAAACATAAGTTATCTAGCAAAGATGAGACACCAACATTTTAGCAAAAAAAATATAGATCTATGATTGGAGGATTGCAGTACTTGACACATAAAAGACCTGATATAGTACATTCAGTTGGGTTTGTAGGAAGATTTCAAGAAGAACCTAGAGAATCACATTATGTAGCAGTAAAGAGGATACTAAGATATCTGAAAGGAATAATGGATTATGGATTATGGTATGAGAATTCTAATCATTTTACTTTATGTGCCTATACTGATGCAAATTAGGGAGGTAGCATTGATGACAAGAAAAGCACCAGTGGTGGAGCCTTTTTTCTTGGAAGAAAATTGGTCTCTTGGTTAAGTAAGAAGCATAATTGTACTTCACAAAGTACAATAGAAGTAGAATATGTTGCAGCAGCAAATAATTATAATTAGATTATTTGGATGAAGCAGATGTTGAAGGATATTGGAATAAAGTTTCATGAGCCTATTTTTATACATTGTGATAACACCGGTATAGTGAGTATGTCAAAAAATATTGTTTTACATTCTAAGACTAAACATATTGAGATCAAGTATCATGTTGTAAGAGAGAAAGTTGCAAAAAAGAAGTAAGATTGGAGTACATAAGCACAAAAGGAATAGATAGCAGATATATTTACAAAACCTTTACGTAAGGATACATTTGTGTATCTAAGAGGTATGCTTGGGGTTATACCCCAACATGTTTTTGAGAATTGATACAAATGATTGCATCCATCCAGTGGTATATGAGCCCTATATTTCTTCTGGATTGGATGATGGAACTTCCTCTATGGGGAAGTTTATGAGCTGAGTCATGAGGACTCTTGTTATTGTATTTTTCTAAAAAGTGTCTTTTGCCATTAAGTTGTTGTTGACTTAGTGATGGAATTTCTATCATTGATGTCAATGGGGGAGAGATATACATGAAAAACATTGTGGACTGTATGAGAGAGCTGAATAGGAAAATGAAGCAAGATTTAATTTGATATTTTGCAGTGATGTTGCAGTATTGGATTTTTGGAACATTGGATGTTTTTCATCTATGTTGCCATCAATGCCAATGGGGGAGATTGTTAGGAATGAATGCAAAGTATTTTGGCAGTAATTCTGTAGCAGTTTTTCTTGCATTCATGACTTGGATTGTCATTGATGTCAACACAATGATATTCTAGATATCAGCAAGAAAGTAGGTATAGTTTTGTTTTCCACACATGTTTTATTATAGATTGGCTTTCACATAGTTGATGGTATGTTCTTTGGTGTGTTATTAACCTATGGTTAATAGCACAAAAATAAATTCATTAATTCATGAGAGTAATGAGCATTTTGGTGAAAGTAGTGTTTAGACAGTGTTTCTATGAAGCGATTTTCAAAAATTAGAGGATATCTCTTAGCTGGGATGGATTATGATTTTACAGAGTTAAAGGGATGTTGGAGACTCATTAATGATGATATGGTTCACAATGCAAACTTGAAGATATGTTTGGAGAAAGTTACAGTATCTGGAAGCCTACAGTTTTATGTGATATTTTGTGTGTAGCGTGTAGAATTTATTATTTTGTAATTGAGGACCAACTCATTTGTAATTATTTGAGTTTTGTATATAAGAAGGAATGTTTTCCTTTTTTAAATATGTACTGTGAAGGTTGAGATGTGAATATATGCATGAAGTGAAGAAAAGAGCTAATTTAGTGATGAAGGAAGACTTGTGAGTACAGCGATCTGGAATTGTGATCTTGTGTAGCAAAGAGTGTGGTTTTGGCACAGTATGAAGGAGGTAATATATTTCGTATTATTCTATTGAATAATTTTAAGATCTTTTGGACAGTGGGTTTAGAGATCTTGCCTTGAAGTTGTTTGGGCAGTGGGTCCTTCTGTCTTCCATAAACTCTTAACCGGGTTAGAATCTTTTAACAGGGATTAAAAATCTCCTAATAGGGATTTATATGTACTAAATTTATTTCATAAGACACCTAACAGGGTCCATCCTCTAACAAGGAACTTTCATATTAGTGCATCATTTTGTGGGCATCATTCCCATTGGGGTTTACTCTTTTCAAGAGGTTCCCTAGTCAACATATCTTGTGCTATTGTGCAATTGTGTATGGTTATCTTTCAATGGTTGATTAGTACATTAATTATATTTTTTAAAGTAGTTGAATGGTTAAATTATTAGATAACTGATTCAGCCCCCCCCCCCCCTCTCAGTTATCTTGGGGATCTTTACTTTCTAACAGGAGCTACTTTCCAGAGAGCTATGGACGTGGCCTTTGCTGATTTCATAAACAAGTTTTTAGTGGTATATCAAGATGATCTCAAGGCATATTCAAAGAAGGAGGATCAGCATTGTGAACATCTTGAAAAGATCTTTATCAGAGCTCTAGAGTATGGAATCTCTCTAAATCCAAAGAAGTGTTCTTTTGGTGTTGTGGATGGCAAGCTCTTCAGACACATTGTGTCCAAGGATGGAGTGAGAATTGATCCTAAAAGGGTTGTGGCAATAGACAAGCTCTCACCACCAAGGAATGTTAAGGAAGTATAGTCTTTCTTTGGGCATGTAAATTTTCTAAGAAGATTTGTTACAAATTTTGTAGAAATTTGTATTCCTATCTCTAGGATGTTGAAAAAAGATGAAAACATAGAGTGGAATGAAGAAGCAAATAAATCTTTCAGAAGTATAAAATAGGCCATTAAGGATGCCCATATTTTGTGGACCTCTGATTATGGTAAGCCCATGTAGATTTTCTCTTTTTCTTCTTATCATATGGTTGTAGCAGTTTTATTGCAAAAGAACTCAGATGGATATGAGCAACCCATATCATTTTTTAGCAAGTCTTTACATGCAACAGAATTTAAATATGATATCACTGAGAAATAGGCTTATGCCCTAGTCAAAGGAGTCAAGGCTTTTAGGTGTTATCTTGTGGGAGCCAGGGTGGTTGCTTATGTTCCTAGTGCTACCGTTAAGGATATTTTGGTGCAACAAGAGGTATTAGGAAAAAGATGTAGATGGATCAACAGGATCCAAGAATTTAATATTGATATCCAGATTACAAAATTGGTGAGAGGTCTTGGTCTTGCAAAGTTGATGGCACAAAGTAATCTGGTTGCAAATCATGTGAACATGTTAGAGGAAGAGAGGCCATATATTTTTGATATGGATTACTATGATTGGTATAAAGATGTTATCAACTACTTGCAGAGATTGGTCCTTCCCCCTGACATGAATGAGAATAAGAGGAGGACTGTCAAGTTATAGTCAGCAAGGTATGCCATTATACATGGTGAGTTGTGGTGGAGAAGCAATGAAGGAGTATTGCTAAAGTGTGTCAATCATGAAAGATCTAAGTCTTTTTTAGAATCAATGCATCAAGGTGCATGTGGAGGACACTACATGGAAAATACCATGGCTCACAAGATCCTTAGATCTAGATTTTGGTGGCCAATAGTTTTTAGAGATACACATCAGTTTGTGAGGAAGTGTGATGCATGCCAGAGGTTTGTAGGAAGGATGAAATTCAATGGGAATTTTCCACTCAGACTTGTTTCGGTTCAAGATCCTTTCCAGAAGTGGGGTATTGATTTTATTGGTGAGATTCCAAACAAGTCTAGTGGTGGACATTCATACATACTAGTGGCAATAGACTATTTTACCAAGTGGGTTGAAGCTATCCCTACTAGGAGGGCTACTAGTAAAGTGGTGACTGATTTTATAATGCAAAATATCCTCACTAGATTTGGTTTCCCAGAGACAATTATGGTTGATAATGCAATGTGCTTTAGATCACAGGAATTTGGTAATTTTTGTCAGCAATATGGGATACACATTTCATTTTCTTCCCCATATCATCCACAAGGAAATGGCCAGGCTGAATCCAGTAATAAAATCCTTATTAAGATTCTCAAGAGGGTGTTGGACAGAAATAAGAAATCTTGGGACTCAAAGTTATGGTGGGCATTGTGGGCTGATAGAGTAACTATAAAGAAAGCCATAGGTTGTGCCCCTTTTGACCTAGTTTATGGAATAAGTGCTAGATTACCTCAAAACAATTTGTTGCAAATGTACAAGTTCATCCAGGCATATGATGAAGATTTGAATGATGAGATGAGAATGAGAATGGATGAATTGATCTAGTTAGAGGAAGTAAGGAGGGATGCACATGAGAGAAATGAGACATTGCAGAGGTAGTGTAAAAATTTGTTTGATAAGAGGACAACTCAAAGAAGTTTTGAAATTGATGATCTGGTCCTGATGTGGAATGTAAGGTTGGAAGATAAGGGAAGGCATGGAAAGTTGTATCCTATTTGGTTGGGCCCTTATCTTATTAAGGTTAAGTGGGGAACAGATTCATATATCTTGAAGGATTTAATTGGTGGTACTTTGGAATTGCCTATTCATGGACAATTCTTAAAGTTTTACTTCTCTTGAAGTATCTCTTCCATGAACAGTAGTTTAGGTTCCCTTATTTTTTTCTGCTCTGTATTTTTGAGTCAGAATTTTTGAGTTGGTCTACTCTCCCCATGATTCTGAATCCTTGCCATGCCTGCAAGAGACATGCATCCCCAACTAGAGCCACTGTTAGTCAATTTCCTATCAATGCAAAATCTTGTGAAAATGGCCTTTTCCCTACAAATTTTAAAGTTATCCCACCTTGTTGCATAGTTTTGTCTTGCATTGAAAATCCATACTATTTCATGGTGTGTGCCCTTAGCCCCTAGTAGTTCATTTTGTCACCTTGCTCTAGTCCAAAACACACGTGCTAAATTACAAAATCCAGAGAGTTATTCAAGTTCTAAGGTTTGTAGGAAATAATTTTAGAATCTACCACAGTGTTGAAAACCCACAATGTTTTTGAAAATCCATGATGTTTTTGGTCTGTGTGAAACCTTCATTGTTTTCAACCTTTTGCCTTCCTACTTTTGTGTGCTTATCTTTTGGCATCAGAAACCTTGTGTGTTTTTGACCTCATAGTTTCCTGTTTGCTAGCGTTCCGTAACTGTGCAAGTGTGATGGATGGTGGGGCTAGGTCCTTGCTAGGTTTTGTGTCGCTAATTCTCCAAGTCTTCTAGTAGTTACATCTTTTATTTAGAGACCTGGTGACTGTTAGTCACATAATCTCTTCACTTTTGGTGGTTATCAGCTAGCATCTCATGACCTAGTGGGTAGTTTGTCACGTTGTCGCTGAATGCTTGGTAGTCATATGGCTTTGTCACATGATCACAAGGGCCAGTTCTGTGGCATGTGATCATGTGACCAATTGACATGTATCTATGGTGGTGAGGTGGTAGTTGGTTTGTGGGACCCACCTCTTTCATTTCCTAATGTGGTTAAAGTTCAGACAAGGATCAGTGGTTGTCGTATGTTCACATGGTGAAGATGCATGATGTTTATCCTTCACACTTTTGCAATAGTCATTTGATTTTCTTGAATGGGCATGAAGTGGGTCCAGGTCTGCAAGGTCTACACTGATTGGTTGTCGCATGACCACATGTCAGAGTTTGTTGACATGTGATCATGTGACCACTTGCCACCTATCTACATGGGTCCCGATTCTTAGTGATGTTCAACTTGGTAGGCAGTTAAGTTTTCATTCCGTGATCTAGCGACTCATAGTCATCTCTTGGTCACTGGTTCTTGGTGGTTAGGCCCTTAACATCTAGTGACCTAGCTGGTGGTTTACTTTTCCATAGTCATGTGGTCATGTAATGGTGGGCATGGGTCTTCAATGCTTTTAAAGGGTAAGGCCTCTTGGGTGATGGTGGTTATGTGGTGGCCTATGATTGGCTGCCACATGATTGCATGTTAGAGCTTTCTGACATGTGATCATGTGATTAGTTGACACCTATGTAGTGGTCCCGCTATTAGATGAGGAGGATAGCATGGCAGATCTAGTGGTTAGCACATGATCTCACGAGAGGTTTCAAATGCGTGTGATCATGCACCTATCATTTGATTTTGAATGCTTATTTGCAGGTGGGTCCTGTGGCAGAGGTGACCAGGTGGATGCAATGGATAGCATGGTGACAAGTGGCATTGCAGTCACCGAGTTTAGCTAGGGCCACTTTTTAAAGAAAAATCTAAGCCCACAAAGTAAGAATAATTGGGCAGTCAGGACTTAAAGTTGATAGAGATTTGAACAAGGACCTCTGATTTGCGATTGAGGACATAAAGTGACTATTTATTTTCAAATTCAAATCTCTGAGACATTGCCAGTGACTAAAAAGGACTAAAATTGATGACAGAAAGGGCCAGAGTTGGTGAAACTAATCTTCTTCACCGTTCCAGTGTGCTCCAGGGTGTGAGATGATTGCAGAAGAGATGTTTCAACATGGAAAAGTTAATGAAAAGTACCAAAAGTAGTTGCAGGGTCACTTCTAGTTTAAATTTTGTAGATTTTTGATTGATCTCCAGTGCCTTTTTAGAGTTTCTCATGATTGAAGATCAGATGTTGATTAAGTGCATTTAGGACTTAGTGTTTTCCCTCTGAATTGTATCAGATTTTGATGAACTTGAAATGCCTAATTGATGGAAAACCCTAACCCTAACCATGGTTACCCTTAGCTTGTTGCATCCTAACTTGTGTGGGATTTGAGGGTAACCATGGGTATTTATGTTTTTTTTTGTTGATTTTCAAAGGGTTCCAACTTTGAAGTTCTGAAGTGTTCCTAGTCCTGGCTCCAAGATTGTAAAAATTTTGCATTCGGTATTCTGTTGTTGATAGAGAAAAAGTTGCAGGTCTAAGCTGTAATTTGCAAGCTTGACACCTTTGGATTGATTGTTTACACTTAAGGATTCTTCATACTTAATACAACTACATGACTCTTATCTCTCCTTTGTGTCAACTTAGATAGATTCTAAACTTTCTAGTCCTCTGCATATTGTTTTATGTATATGTATCCACTCTTGAGTTCTAATCTAGAATTAGATGAAATGATGCTTTAGATGGGACATAGATCTATCTTGTTGTCTATGTAAGGATATCTCATAAGTAGTAAAGGGGATTGTAGGTGTGTTTATGGCTTAGAATCTCAACTATTATCTAGTGTGTGTAGCATTCACATTCTAGGGGATCTTTCCCAATGGATGAGGCACTAGCCTAAATGATTATCTCTTTATCAACAAATACTGATTGTTGTTGTTTTGATCCCAAAAGCATAAATTGAGAACCATCCTTTTAAGTTTTGAGTATTTGGTTGTATGTGGTTCTACCCATAGTAATGGAGAGTCAATGAGAGTGTGGTTAACACTTATTACTTTCTTACTATCTTATTATCTATTATTCAAACCTTGTTCTTGATGTATGAAGTATATTTTATACTAGGTTAGGTGCACCTACCTTGGTTTTGCAGAGCCAGAAGCAAAAGAGGGCATATTAAGTCCCTATAGTTGGTCCAGTTGCCTTGTAGAGCTCCCACACTTGGAACTAACCATTCCTAATATCAGTCTCAAGGTACATGGGCAGCCTATTAGAGCATAAGTGTCATTTTGGACACCAACACTACCTTTCCTTTGTCAACACTGTTAGAAAGTAAAGATCCCCAAGATAACTAAGAGGGGGGGTGAATTAGTTATCTGATAATTTAACCATTCCACTACTTTAAACAATATAATTAATGTACTAATCAACCATAGAAAGATAACCATACACAATTTCTCAATAAGAAAAGATATGTTGACTAGGGAACCTCTTGAAAAGAGTAAACCCCGGTGGGAATGATGCCCACAAAATGATGCACTAATATGAAAGTTCCTTGTTAGAGGATGGACCCTGTTAGGAGTCTTATGAAATACATTTAGTACATATAAATCCTTGTTAGGAGATTTTGAATCCCTTTTAAAAGATTCTAACCCCGTTAAGAATTTATGGACGATAGAAGGACCCACTGCCCAAACAGCTTCAAGGTAAGATCTTTGAACCCACTATCCAAAAGATCTTAGAATTATTCAACAAAATAATATGAAATATATTACCTCCTTCACACTGTGCCAAAACAACACTCTCTGCTACACAAGATCACAATTCTAGATCTCTGTACTCACAAGTCTTCCTTCATCACTGAATTAGCTCTTTTCTTCACTTCATGCATATATTCACATCTCAAACTTCATAGTACATATATTGCAATAAGGAAAAAATTTCTTCTTATATACCAAACTCAAATAATTACAAATGAGTCGGTCCTCAATTACAAAATAATAAATTCTACACACTACAAACAAAATTTCACATAAAACTGTCAGCTTCCAGATACTGTAACTTTATCAAAACATATCTTCAAAGTTTTCACTATGAACCATGTCATCATTAATGAGTCTCCAACATCCCTTTAACTAAACAAAATTATCTTCCATCCGAGCTAAGAGATATCCTCCGATTTTTGAAAATTGCTTCACAGAAACACTGTCTAAACATTGCTTTCACCAAAATGCTCATAACTCTCATGAATGAATGAATTTATTTTTGTGCTATTAACCATAGGTTAATAACACACCAAAGAATATACCATCAAGTATGAAAAATCCAATCTACAATAAAACATGTGTGCAAAGCAAAATTGTACCTACTTTCCTGCTGATATCTAGAATATCACTGTGTTGACATCAATGACAATCCAAGTCATAAATGCAACAAAAACTGCTACAGAATGACTGCCAAAATACTTTGCATTCATTCCTAACAATCTCCCCCATTGGCATTGATGGAAACATAGATGAAAAACATCCAATGTTCCAAAAATCCAATACTGCAACATCACTGCAAAATATCAAATTAAATCTTGCTTCATTTTCCTATTCACCTCTCTCATACAATCCACAATGTTTTTCATGTATAGCTCTCCCCCATTGACATCAATGATAGAAATTCCATCACTAAGTCAACAACTTAATGTCAAAAGACACTTTTCAGAAAAATACAATAACAAGAGTTCTCATGACTCAGCTCATAAATTCCCCCATAGAGGAAGTTTCAACATCCAATCTAGAAGAAAGATAGGGCTCATATACCACTAGATGGATGCAATCATCTGTATCAATTCTCAAAAATAGGTTGGGGCATAACCCCAAGCATACATCTCAGATACACAAATGTATCCTTAGGTAAAGCTTTTGTAAATATATCTGCTATCTGTTCCTTTGTGCTTATGTACTCCAATCTTCTTTTTCTACAACTTTCTCTCTTACAACATGATACTTGATCTCAATATGTTTAGTCTTAGATTGTAAAATAGAATTTTTTGACATAATGTACTGGTGTTATCACAATGTATAACAATAGGATCATCAAACTTTATTCCAATACCTTTCAACATCTACTTCATCCAGTTAATCTGATTACAATTATTTGTTTCTGCAACATATTCTACTTCTGCTATACTTTGTGAAGTACAATTATGATTCTTACTTAACCAAGAGACCAATTTTCTTCCAAGAAAAAAGGCTCAACCACTGGTGCTTTTCTTTTCATCAATGTTGCCTCCCCAATCTGCATCAGTATAGGCACATAAAGTAAAATCATTAGAATTCTCATACTATAATCCATAATCCATTGTTCCTTTCAGATATCTTAGTATCCTCTTTACTATTGTATAATGTGATTCTCTAGGTTCTACTTGAAATCTTTCTACAATCCCACCTGAATGTGCTATATCAGGTCTTATATGTGTCAAGTATTACAATCCTCCAATCATAGATCTGTATTTTTTGTGCTCAACTGCAGGTGTCTCATCTTTGCTAGATAACTTATGTCCAGTTACCATAGGTGTTCCAATAGGTTTAGAATATTTCATTCCAAATCTTTTCAATAAGTCATTCAAATATTTAGTCTGACTTACAAATATACCTTCCTTGCTTTGCGTTATCTGTAATCCCAAAAAATATTTCATTTCTCCAATCATGCTCATCTCAAATTCAATCTTCATTTCATCTACAAATTTGTCACTAGCTTCATCTTCTCCTCCAAAGATAATATCATCAACAAATATAACTATAACCAACAAACCATTCTCAATTTCTTTTGTGTATAAGTTACTATCTATTGTTCCTTTTATAAATCCCAATTTCAATAAATACTTATCCAATATTGCATACCAGGTTCTAGGTGGTTGTTTTAATCCATATAAAGCTTTCTTTAACTTACATACCATATCTCCTTCTTGTTTCAAAGGAAAACCTGTAGGCTGCTCAATGTAGACTTCTTCTTCCAATTCACCATTCAAAAATGCTGATTTCACATCCATCTGATACTCTTTGAATTTCTTGTAAGCTACATTTGCTAGAAACATTCTCACTACTTCAAGTCTGGCCATAGGTACAAAATTTTCTTCATAGTCAATTCCTTCTTGTTGTGAATATCCTTTACATACCAATCTTGCTTTGTTTCTTATCACTTATCCTTTTTCATTCATCTTGTTTCTGAATACCCACTTTGTTCCAATCACATTCTTGTCTTCAAGTCTAGGGACCAATTCCCATGTCTTGTTTTTTTCAATCTACTCCAGTTCATCTTTCACAGCATTAATCCAATGTTCATCTTCACAAGATTCATTAGTAGTCTTAGGTTCAATTTGAGAAATCAAACATTAATGTACCTTATTTTGAGTCAAAACTACTTTGTCTCAAATTCCAATAACTTGCTCAATAAGGTGATGTCTTGAAATATACCTATTAGGTGTCATAGTTACTGATCTTGTTCCAACTGTAGATTCTTCTCTGCTTTCTTCTCTATTTTCTTCTCTATTTTCTTCTCTATTTTCTTTAGTATGACTTTCATTCA
Source organism: Chamaecyparis obtusa (assembly GCA_027943335.1). NCBI lineage: Eukaryota > Viridiplantae > Streptophyta > Pinopsida > Cupressales > Cupressaceae > Chamaecyparis > Chamaecyparis obtusa. Next base: position 223,922 of record BSBK01005987.1, read on the forward strand.
GCAAATCACTATTAGTTTCAAAAAATAATTCTGCATTTTCAATGTTAGGCTGAGGTTGTGCTTCTCCATTAGATTCATAATCAAGCATTCTTTCCTGAATTTTAAACTTCTCATCAACTTTTACATTTGTACTTTCAACAATAGTCTTAATTCTTTTGTTATAACATCTATATGCTTTTCTTTTTAAAGAATATCCAAGAAATATTCCTTCCCCACTTCTAGGATCAAATTTTCCTATATCATCATCTCTCTTTACATAACATTTACTTTCAAACATTCTAAAATACTTAACTGAGGGTGCATGTCCAAACCATAATTCATAAGGTTTCTTGTTTTTATCTTCTCTGATTTGTACTCTGTTCATAGTGTATACTACTGTGTTCACTTCTTCTCTCCAAAAAGTCTTAGCCAAATCATTTTCAAACAACATAGCTCTTGTTGCTTCAATTATTGACCTGTTCCTTCTTTTTGCAATACCATTTTGTTCTAGTGTTCTAGGGGCTGAAATTTGTCTCTTAATACCACTCATTTCACAAAAGGTGTTAAACTCTCTAGATGTAAATTCACCACCTCTATCAGATCTTAGACACTTAATCTTCATTCCAGATTCATTCTCAATTTTGCTTTTCATGATCTTAAATTTATCAAATGCTTCATATTTTTCTTTCAAAAATGCAATCCACATCATCCTTGTAAAATCATCAACAAGAATCATAAAATACCTTTCTCCATAGAATCCTCTAGTCCTAGTAGGACCACTCAAGTCTGTATGAACAATCTCTAGCTTCTCTGCCAATGTAAACTTCTTGTTGGGAAATGAACTCCTTTTCTTCTTTGCCATCATACATTCTTTGCAAATCATGTTAGTAGGTTTCATAATTCTAGGTAAATCTCTTACCACAAGTGTAGTGCTCACCTTGACAATATTATCAAAGTTTATATGACAAAACCTTTTATGCCATAACCAACTATCATCAATCTTAGTTATCAAACATGTCAGCTTAGTAGAATTCAACTGAAATACATTACCTCTGGTTTTGGATCCTTTTCCAATCAGATTTCCATCTTTATCTTTTATGACACAATTTTTCTCAGCAAACCAAACTTGATAACCCTTATCAGCCAATTGTCCAACGCTTAGTAGATTATGTCTCAATCCATCAACAAAGTAAACATCATCAGTGTTAGTCTTTCCATCAAGAGTAATAGATCCTATACCCTTAATCAAACAAGGTGCATTATTACCAACCCTAACAATTCCTCCATCATAATTATCTAACATAACAAACTTGTATCAGATTCAAAACTTTCTTCTTTAATTGCTACAAATCCTATTTCCTTAAAGTTATCATTATCACTATCACTTAAATGTCTTTCAATTCTTACTTCAAGATCTTCATCATTTTCATAATAACATTCTTTAGATCTCCTAGGTTTAAAGTTGCTTCTATACTTCTTAACTCTTTTAGGACATTTAGATGCAAAATGACCATATTCTTGACAAGTCCAACATTTAAAGATTTTCTTACCACCTGGTTCTCTTTTTACAAGTAATGCAATACCTTCTTCAATCTTCCTATCTTCCTCAGATTTAGATCTGCTACTGCTGGCATAATCTCCATTCACACTAGTACTTCTTGTAGGTCTAATGTTAAGAGCACTGAATGTTGTTTCCATTCTAGGTTGCTCTCTTGATAATCTCAAGTTCATCTCTACTATTTCTAATCTTCCAAGAAGAGTTTCTCTTGAAACGTTCAATGTACAAGGTATCACTTGTTCAATCATCTATGTTGTTTGCTTGAATACTGGTGTCAAAGTTCTCAGAATTTTCCATATCACTTCATTCTCTATCTTATCACCTCCACAAGACTTTATTCCATTTACAATCTCAGACATCCTACCAATATAGCTTCTAATAGATTCATCTTCCATCATTCTGATTTCTTCAAATGCACAAATCCAATTATGTAATCTAGCCTTCTTTGTATGTTCATCACCTTCAAAAGTAGAATTTAAAGCTTTCCAAATTGCATGAGATGTTTTCAAACATCTTACCTGACTATATTCATTCTCTGATAGTGCTGACAAAAGTGCTTCTCTTGCAAGTATGTTACACATGAATAGATCTAGTTCATCTTTAGTTCCTACCTCTAGATTGTCTTCCTCAATAATAGTTTTCTCATTCTTTGTAATCAACCAATAACTTGGTCCTAAACATAATAGATGAGTCTTCATCTTTTCTTTCCAGCTATCAAAATTTACTCCATCAAACTTAGGGCTTTCTTTTCTAAAATTCACCATGGATCTCCTTAAGTTGTTAAACTTTTCTTTCAAGGACCTGCCGCTCTGATACCAATTGTTAGAAAGTAAAGATCCCCAAGATAATTGAGAGGGGGGGTGTGAATCAGTTATCTAATAATTTAACCATTAAACTACTTTAAAAAATATAATTAATGTACTAATCAACCATAGAAAGATAACCATACACAATTGCTCAATAACACAAGATATGTTGACTAGGGAACCTCTTGAAAAGAGTAAACCCTAGTGGGAATGATGCCCACAAAATGATGCACTAATATGAAAGTTACTTGTTAGAAGATGGACCCTATTAGGAGTCTTATGAAATACATTCAATACATATAAATCCCTGTTAGGAGATTTTGAATTCCTATTAAAAGATTCTAACCCGGTTAAGAGTTTATGGAAGACAGAAGGACCCACTGTCCAAATAGCTTCAAGGCAGGATCTCTGAACCCACTCTCCAAAAGATCTTAGAATTATTCAATAGGATAATATGAAATATATTACCTCCTTCACATTGTGCCAAAACTGCACTCTCTGCTACATAAGATCACAATTCCAGATCTCTGTACTCAAAAGTCTTCCTTCATCACTGAATTAGCTCTTTTCTTCACTTCATGCATATATTCACATCTCAACCTTCACAGTACATATATTGTAGTAAGGAAAAAATTCCTTCTTATATACCAAACTCAAGTAATTACAAATGAGTCGGTCCTCAATTACAAAATAATAAATTCTACACACTACACACAAAATTTCACATAAAATTGTCGGCTTCCAGATACTGTAACTTTCTCCAAACATATCTTCAAAGTTTGCACTATGAACCACATCATCATTAATGAGTCTCCAATATCCATTTAACTACACAAAATCAGATTCCATCCCAGCTAAGAGATATCCTCTGATTTATGAAAATCGCTTCACAGAAACACTGTCTAAACACTACTTTCTCCAAAATGCTCATAACTCTCATGAATGAATGAATTTATTTTTGTGTTATTAACCATAGGTTAATAAAACATGAAATAACATACTATCAACTACAAAAAATCCAATTTTCAATAAAACATGTGCACAAAACAAAACTGTACCTACTTTCCTACTGATATCCAGAATATCACTGTGTTGACATCAATGACAATCCAAGTCATGAATGCAAAAACAAATGCTACAGAATGACTACCAAAATACTTTTCATTCATTCCTAATAGACACCTAATGAAGGAACCCCCTCATGCCCCCCACTGACATCGGCTATAGCCTGCAAGAACACAATAAGATGACAATATATATTAGTAAATTCATGAATTTTATTGCTCTAATTGATAGAGATTTAAGCATGTACATGAAATGATATAAAAAAAACTAATGGGTACATAATTTATAATATACCATATAGTCATCAAGGCAAAATGAAATGGCCAAAAGTGTGGACTCATCCACTTGTCTCACCTCCTCCTGTGTCATTGACTGAACATAAATGGAAAAAATATATATACATAAGTGCATGTGATCATTAAAACTAATCTAAATAAATAAATTATTTTTAAATTAAATAAGTCATGTGACAAATTTATTTATAATGTTTACTCTTACCATATCAATAGGAGTCAATGGCTCTTCTTACACCTCCTGAGCACTCTCATGAGATGTAGATGCTCCATGAGGTGTTGCAGCCTCTGCAACTGCATCTCCTATATCCCCCTCATCAATATAATGAAACTGATATATATTAGAATCAGTAAGCGGTCCAAGGCACATATGCCTGCATGTAATGCACATATGGGGCTTGCATACATGTGAACTTCAATGAGCTATCGATGTGCTAGCAACATCCAAAGGAGGAAACATTAACCTGGTGTGAGTGATCAACTAATCACTCAGTAAATGAATGGCCCTAATAGTCTCTGAGGAAACCTCTACAATGATATAGGGATGTTTCACTAGAGGAGGGGGTGCAACATCAGTGGGGTGATAAAGGTAGTGGCCTTTTAGCACTGGGAAGATGGCCTAGTCTGAGGAGCTCCTCTACCTACGTTCATGTTGGGCCTCATACTCCAATAATCAACATGGTGACCAAGTACAAACTCAGCATAAATTTTTTTAAGGAAATAAAATGGGACCTCCAAATTTCTATGGGGTGGTTTATCAAAAACCATCCACCAATGATCCCAAAAGTTTGTGTGCATTGCTTCATTTGTGCACCATTTTATTGATAATTTGGGCCTTTTGGAGTCAACTGGTATTCTAGTTTTAGGATCAACAAAAAGGGTGGCTATATCTTTCTTATATTAAGGGCTGCAATCCCATCATGGTCAAGCCCATCATCAAATTGGGCATCCATATCATCATGCCAATGAAGAGCATCATTATGTTGCTACATGAGTGTGTCAATGTTTCCAACAATTGTATTTAGTGTGGCAAGCATGGGACCTAATGTAGGTATATTTTGATACGTGTTTTGGAAACCCCATATTGTGTTCAAATTTTCTTGTATCAAATCTTGTAAAGATTGAGGGTTTTGAAGCGGGGGATTGTTTTTAGGATCATTATTTGGTACAAGAGGGTTATTTTCTTTATTCTTTTCAGCCATGCTTGATTAAATAAAAAATATATATAAATTTCAATCTAATTTCATATATTATTACAAATATAAATACAAAACCCTATTTTTAAAAAAATGCTACATTTAGCATGAAAATGAAATAAATTAATAAAAATTATATAAATAACTACTTACCAAATATGCTTGGAGTTGAATTTGTTGTTTCTAATATCAAGTATCCAAAAATATATTGGGTATCTAAAAATCACGGAAAGAACTTGAAGAAAATTGTGCAAGGAAATGAGGAAAAGGGCTCGTGGGCTTTGGATTTATGCCACAGTTATTGGGTACCCAATATTATCGGGTACCTTATTAGGCATGTGCTTTGGTGGTAGGTTTGCCTAGGTATACTGATACCTAGGCCTACTAAAAAGTCAACAAGCACTTTCATGCACTTTTGGACGAGTGAAAAGTGAATGTTTTTCACATCACCACTTTTTGGCCCCTCGTGATCTTGCACATACCTGTAAATGTGTCAGAATAATCAATATCTTCTCTTTGTGTATATCCTTTACGTACTAACCTTGCTTTTTTCTTTACTATTGTACTATCTTCATTCATCTTATTTCTAAATATCCACTTTGTTCCAATCACATTCTTATCACTAGGTCTTGGGACCAGTTCCCAAGTATCATTCTTGATAATCTAAGCTAGTTCCTCTTTTATAGCATCATGCCAATCTAAATCATTACATGCATCTTCAACACTTAAAGGTTCAATCTAGGATAGTAAACATACTACCTCATTGCTTTCTGAATTCTTTGCTTTTGATCTTGTTGTGACCTTGTTGCTCTAATCTCCAATGATATCATCCTTAGAGTGATATCTAGATGTAAACTTTGGAAATTTAGGTGATATTGTCTCATCTACCTTCTGATTTTCTTCTTCACTTGTTTCACAGTCATTGAATAATACATCAATACTATCAAACATATCTTCAAAAACTATCTCACTAGTGGAAGGTCTGGGTTCTTCTTCAATCATAGTTGAATAATCATGATATCTTTCTTGAACCATAAAATTTTCATCAATCTTAACATGAGCACTTTCAATGATCTTCTTCAATCTCAAATTAAAACATCTATAAGCTTTTCTTTTAGTAGATTAACCAAGGAAAATGCATTGATCGCTTCTTGCACCAAACTTGCATATTGCTTCATCCCTCTTAATGTAGTACTTACTTCCAAATATTCTAAAGTATTTCACTATGGGAACATTACCAAACCATAGCTCATAAGGTGTCTTGTCCATGCCAGGCCTTAATTGTATTCTATTGATGGTATAGACTATTGTATTAATTACATCTCTCTAATAGGTGTGTGCAAATTTTCCTTCAATCATGATGGTGTGTGTTGTATCAAGGATGATCATATTCCTTCTCTCTACAATCCCATTCTACTGGTGGGTTCTAGGAGTACTCAACTATCTTTTTATGCCATGTTCTTCTTAGTACTCATAGAATCCGTCAAAGGTGAATTCTCCTCCTCTATCTAATCTTAGAAATTTTATCTTTAGTCTAGATTCATTCTCAACCTTAGCTTTGAATATTTTGAACTTCTCAAATACTTTTGACTTATCTTTCAAGAATGCAACCCACATCATTCTAGTACAATCATAAAAAATGAAATACCTTTCACCATAGTATGATCTTGTTTGAGTCGATCTACATAGGTCTATATGAATAAGATCCAACTTGTTTCCTATTGAATTCTTCTTTCTTCTGAATGAATTCCTGACATGCTTCCCCATCACACATTCCTTGTAAATAGTATCAACTAGTTTTTCTATGCAAGGTAGATCTCTCACTTCCTTCACATTACTTATCTTTACTATGTTATCAAAATTGATATGACATAGTCTTTTATGCCATAGCCAACTGTCATCAACTTTAGCAACAAAACAACTTTCTTCAAAATTAAGTTGAAAAACATTACCTTTAGTCTTTGAAATTGATGTAATCATAACACCATCCATGTTGTTAATGATGCATTTTTTGTCTTTGAACTCCAACTGATAACCTTTTTCAAGTAACTTCCCAACACTAAGAAGATTATGCTTGAAACCATCTACATAGAGAACATTATTAGTGTTGTTCTTTTCATCCAATGTGATAGCTCCTCTACCAATGATAGGTTTAGGATTTTTATTTCCAAATCTAACCATGCCACCATTGTATTTGTCTAGATGAACAAATCTATCTTTATCACATGTCATGTGATGTGAACAACCACTATCTATGATCCAATCTATCCTTATGTCTGCTTGAGAAATTAATGCTAGCTTTTTTTCCTTTTTCTCATCTTCATGATCCATCTCATCATTCATTTTATCTATAATAGAAATGAATCCAATTTCATCTTCAACAGAATCATCATCTGATACTCCATCGCCAGCACAGTAACATTCCTTTGCATACTTAGGCTTGTAGTTGTTTTTGAACTTCTTAACTCTTGTAGGACACTTAGATGCAAAGTGACCAATCTTATTACATGAAAAGCATTTGAATGGAAATTGACCTTCATATTTTCCTTTTCCTTTCTTTTCTCTTTTATCAATCATAGCAATGAAATCATCTAGTGCTTTCTCTTCATCATTATCATCAAAATTACCAGAAGTGTTTATAGATTTCTCACCATGGACTGATGCTTTGAAGGTTGTCTCACTTTTAGGTTCTGTCTTCAATCTTGAAATCTCAAAAGATGAAATTTTTTTGATCAAGGTATCTCTCTTGAAGTTTGTTGTAAGTTTCATGATCTCATCAAGGATGTTGATCTTATTTTCATAGTCTATTGTAAGAGTAGTCATCAACCTATCCATAATTCCTTCCTCTGAGATCTCTCCACCATTATTTCTAATTCTAGAAACTAGTTCATTAATCCTTTGGTTGTAAGCTCTAATGTCTTCTTCAGGTAGCATGTCAAATGCAATGTACCTTTTCTTCCATTTTTTTTTGCATGCATTATTTGCTTGTGTATCTCCTTCAAACATGTCTTCTAGGTTCCTCCATATCTTGTAGGTTGTGTCTACTTTCTTTATCTCTAAAAACTCACTATCAGATAGGGTTTTGATAAGGGCTTCTTTGTCTATTGCATTCTGATGGAACAATTCCTTATGCTTGTCAATAGCATCATCCTTTTCAAGATCTTTTGAAGAACAAATCTTAACTTATTTTATAGCCAATTCAAAAACTTCAAAAAAAATACATCGTAAATGTCCCACTGTCTTTTTCTTCCAGTCAAGATGATTCTCTCCATCAAACTTAGGATTTTCTTTCCTGAGGTATGCCATCTGATCAACCTCAAGCTATTAAAATTTCTCTCTGAGGAACTTGTCTCTAATACCAATTGTTAGGAATAGTCCCAAGAGATAACTAAGAGGGGGGGTGGTGAATTAGTTATCTACAAGTTTCAATTCTTTATCCAATTAAGTATACTTAAACAATAAGCATAAACACAATAAAATAACACTTGAACACAACACCAATATTTCAGTTATGGGGAAACCCAAATAGGTAAAAACTCTGGTGGGAATTGACACCCACTAATAATACATGCACTAGTGTATTATGATCCTTGTTAGGAGTTGATATTTACAATGCAATAAGTAAAATGACCTAGTCATGGGTTAGACCCTATTAGGAGTCTTTTACAATTAACCCTATTAGGGGTGAGGACTCACTATTCAAGAGAACACTGCTCAAAGGGGTGAAAGCTACAACCTTCTGATTAACAGATACACAATATATCTAGATCTTGGTGAACTATACTTTGACCTACTTTCTAGATCAGTTTCAATGTATAGCAAATACTCTTAGCTTGGTCACATAGACCTTTTGTTGATGGCTCAAAACTTTGCACTCTCTACTCTGCTCTTCATATTCCACTATGAAGCATATCTTAATAGTCACAAATGAATTCTTATAAATACATTTCCTCCAAATTATATAATCAAGTTATCCTATTATAACCCCCTTGATATCATATTAGAGAAACCATAACACTCTCTAATAACAATTTTATCAGCTATACTAAGCACGCATCACAAACTGGGACTTGTCCAAATCAATAAGTGTAGATGCACACTACACACTATTGGCTCTACCAAATTAAATGATACTTTATCCTTAGGATGAATTACATCATGCACTCATAACCAAGTGTTCATAACTCTTCTCCAATCACTAATCCAATCACAAATATTGTAATGATAGGCGCAAATCCTATACCAACATAATATGTGTTGGCTCTTGTAGATAAACACATGAAACTAATATAGGCAAATGGAAACTAGATAACTCCACTTCTATTGGACATCAGACTATATGTCCATGAATGTAACCTCACTAACATGTCTTCATCATATATCCAAATGTACAAGGCTCCATGATAACTGTACAGACAATTACTCATAGAACACTGCCTATAACTCTATCAGGAACACTACTGACACAAGCTACTATATAACTATCTATACTGATAATTAACCTCTAGGTCCATGATATCATGCTAATAACATGTCCATGCTAATTATACTCAAATCTTACAACATAATTTTTCCATGCATGCTACTTACCATATGTTGTCATCAATGACAAACATATATTCAACATTGGCTTGCTAGAAAATCTCCAATAATAAATCCTCCATGCTATCCACATCTACAATCCATCTCTCATCCACTTCATCCACCTTTTGTAAAACATGTGCCAATGTTGGTCCTGACAACATCCCTCTATCATGATCACTTTCCATCTTTCCATCCAAATACTTTCTATCATCATATCTCCCATCTCCCCCATCCTATCCATGCCTTTTCATAATTACTCCATCCTAACAAAGTTGTACCAACATCCAGACAAATCAAAAGATCAACAACAAATTAGAAGACTAGTAGAAGATTAGCAAAAAGTCAGCAACAAATCAAAATATCACTAAAAGATCAGCACAAAGTTAGCAACAAATTAGAATATCAGTCAAAGATTAGCACAAAGTCAGGAGAAAATCAAAAAAATTAGAAAATCCATAAAAATTGTAAAAATCAAAGAAAAATATTTTTAAAAAAAGAGAAAAACATTCATCCTATGGTGAAACTTGGCAATTCAAGTGCCTTGGATAAGTACCATGATGAAAACTTGGCAAACAGGCATCATGCATAGTCCCTGCTAGTTCCTTTCTACAATTGGGGGCCATTCCCTTCTACCACATCCAATCCAACATCTCCTCCATCCCATTTTTCTCTCACCTTCTTCATCCTTCTTTGGATCTTGATAACAAAAAAGATACCATCAAGTATACATTATTTTGGGCATCTTTCATCAATCTAATCTTCCTGTCTTCCATCTACCATCCTCGTCCTCTTGTCGGCATATCTTCCATCCAATCATACCCCATCCTACTACCTCTGAATGAATGAACCATCCTAAGTAGGGGGAATCTTATTTCTTAGATAATTTCTCACATCCATCTTCCAAAACCTTATCTTCCATCTCCTCATCCAAATCTTTCTCCATTCAAATCCACTATCCACATCTCCCAACATTTCTTCCATCTCCCCATCCAAATCTTCCTCCATCCAAAATCCTTATATTCCATCTCCCCATCCAAAGCATTCCTCTATCCAATCCTAAATCAATCCTTCCTCCAAACCACAATCCAATCCTCAAGTTAATCCACCATCCAAATACCCAAGCATTCCTCTATCCAATCCTCAAGAAAGTCCTCATCCAAATCCAAATCTTCCTCTAATCCAATCCTCAAGAAATTCCTCATCCAAATCCAAATCTTCCTCTAATCCATATTGTCATCCAATCCAAATCTCCCAAAAGATCCTTTATCCAAATCTCTTAGCAAGTTCTTCCATCCAAATCCCAAGCATTTTCTTCCAGCATTCATCCCTCGACATTTTCCTCCAACATTAATCTCTAAAGCATTTCCTCCATCTCACCATCACTTGGTATCTTCCCTTGTCATTGGTATCTAGCTATAGGCTCCCCCCATGCAATCCAATGTCTTTCATCTATATCCAACCATTGCTAGAAATTTTCCAACATCTTCCAATCCTATCCACATCTTCTAGCTATCCAACATCCAAGATCAAGCCAATCCATCCAATCCAAATCCTTAGTCTTGTTCCTAGTCTTGTAGCAAGCCTTAATCTTAATCCAATCATCATCATTGGGATGCGTCCTTCCCAAATCCATGTCATTTTAGGACACATCATCCATCATGGCTTTCTAGCCCAACTGGGGCATTATCTTTCTTATCTTTGTATCTTCATCTTCGTCCCTAGATTCCTTGTACATCCTATCATAAGTCTTATACCATAGCATCAGTCATGTCTCCACCTAGGATAATTTGTACATATGTGTCTTTAGGTCTCATCCTTTGAGTTGGCTAGCCCTTGGATCTTTGTGACCTATCCAGCTAAGTGCTTTAGCAATAATGCCTTGGTCCTTTTTGAGGTTCAAGAATCTTACCTATCTCTTGTCATAGGAATCCTTATCCATTTATCCATCATCTGATTCATGTCAATCCTTTGAGTTGTTCAATCCTTAACTTAAATCAAAATCAATACCAACACTACCCTTTGACATAAACTCTATCTAGGGAATCTTGTACTTTTCTTTCTAGGCCTCATCATCTTGAGCAAGAAATTGGCATACACTGGAAAGAATCTCATCTTCTAAAGATCATCAGTTTATCTTAGGTTGAAAAATCCAATCCTATCCTATATGATCCTACATCAGGAAGAAGCAACTCATTCTTGATACTGGGTGATTCTCCACCATCCTCCATAAGTCAATGCTTAGCAAATCAGTCATCATCCATCATCCTACCTATGGCAAAAGGTTTTGTGAGATACTTGTTATTTCATTTGTCCCCTTGGATCTTTGCTTATCTTTTGAGCTCTATTGTAAATATCTCCCCATCTGATGTATATATCATCATGTCTTTTGGTAAATATCCTTGTTAGTCCTACAATAACATTTTATTAGAAATCTTGTCTCATCTAGCCTTGTACTTTAGAAACATCAATTATCAATTATCCTTGATCACTGTGACTATCTTTGAACCTCATCATTTTCCAGTGAAAAAAAACACTCATTCTCCCCATTAGCATGGGTCTGCACAGATATATTCTTATGCATTGTCTGGCCTAAGCCTAATTAGGGGTCCACACAGATGTATCCTTCATGTCAGATCTAATATTCCACCTAGCACACTAGGTTCATGTTGATGTATCCTTCCACATGTTTAGACCAATCTTCCCACCATCAGTCAAAACAATCTCTCTCTCCTTGGAAAAGGATGTCTTTTGGAGTTACCATTTTGTCCTTTGGATCTTGTTAATCTTTTATGAATTCTCATTGTTCCTCTACTCAAAGTCACCATGATCATTTATATCATGGTGTGCAACAAATGAGGACAATTTGGGGCAAGGTCTTTTGATCTTTTGCTTCTACCTATGAGTTAGTCATGTGTTTGTGGTTCCTCCAACATCATTTCCACCATGCCTCTTTTGGGTTTCATGTGTGATGTTGTGGAAACCCTTTGTGTGTTTTTTGTGTTAGTCCTATGCAATGCTGGTGACAAGGCCTTGTGTTCTTTAATAACCTTGGTAGGTCTCTAGCATTACTATACCAAACTAGGTTGTGCTCTCTAAAAAATCCAACACTTGGAGCTCCCCAAATCCTCCATCCTGCATCATATAGACTAATCTTGCATTCTACATCTTCATGTAGTTGCATTCAATATTTGAAATCCCATCTCATCTTTCATTCCTCCATATTTTCTTTTGGAACTATGGCTATTTATCATCCCTTCTTCCTTGCTTCCTTCCCCTTCCTTTCTATTTCGTATGGAGAAAATTCCACAATGTTTCTGATGTAGTGCAAGGTAGGAGAATCCCTGATGGAGATGTCCTAGCCCCTAGAAAATAACCACACAATAGAATAATAATAATACAAAGATTTAGAACCACACAATGCCAAAACTCATTATAGAATTATCATATTTTCATCCAACATGCCCAGCTGTAAGGCCTTCCGGGTTACGGCCAAATACAATGCAATTACAATAGAAACTCCACAAGATCTCACAAGATCCAAACCAAACCCTAGCTAGCCTAGATCCACACACTAGTAGGAACCCCCAAGGAAGATCTAAACTTGTGCTTGCAAGCCCACCAAGCAATCTCCTTGTTCCCAAGCCACAACTACTAGTTCTCCTCAAAATTCGCTCCTTTGCCTCTTCCTCTTCTCCAAGATGGATGAATGATGCCTCAAGACTTCCCCCACAACCCCTAATTATACCAATATAAGCCATAGGTCGGCCCTGAATATAAATTAAATACAAATACCGAAATTAAATGCCACAAGTCGGCCAACAACAACAATTAAATTCCCAAAATTGATGTCTTAGTAAAATCACGATATCTCCTAGCTCTGGATGAATTAGAACTCTTTCTTTGAATCTTAGGTAGAAATATAGGCCCTCTTCAATCCCTGAAATTTGTAGCCACTAACTCATTATGGAAAATTACTTATACAGCCTTAAATAGGCACCAAATTCCTAAGCAAGGCCGAGCTCCCCAAGGCCATGCTGAGCAACCAAGACCATGCCAAGTTCCATTAAATACATCAAATCCAATTACCAAAGACCCAAGTAGGTTTATCCAATTCTACCAAACCCCTCACACATGAAAATAAGTCCACACGACTCCATCAAATCTCCCAAACATGCAGGATAGCCAACTACCCTAGGATGCTCTTGCATCAGACTCCCCAGGTGCAAAAAGAAGTATGCCTCATACTTTGATGCTAGATGAAATATTTGCAACCATCTTCATCTTCACTAAAGGCTTCCACTCCAATAGGGACAATATAACCAACATGCAAATCACCCAAATCTGCATCCATCTATCAAGCACTAGAATCTCAACTATCCAATCAACATGCTCACTCCCAGGAACAAACTGAACATAGTGCCTCACCAAAATTCTCTGTAGCTGATCACTACCAACAAAAAAAATATCCTCAAACATGAAATCCATGTCACCAACATGTAAGCTCAAATCCACAATAGGAGCAACATGTAAATCCTCAACCATGTCAACCACCAACAGGTCCACATTAGGAACATACAGATCCGTAGTATCATGTAGATCCTCAACCACATCAACAACTAGTGAATCCACACCAGAAACATCCATATCAACAACATCCATATCACCAACATATGGATCATCACCCTTATCAAACTGATTATCCATGACCAAGTGCTCCACAATTTCCATGTCAGACTCAACCAACTAATCATGAAAACCAACCTCAATCACAGCATCAACAAGGTTAGGAAGCTCCATAGAAACATCCACAAGTTTCTCCATAGGTTCCAGATCAACCTCCACACACTAATCAACAAAACCAACTTCCATCTCAACCTTGCTATGCCCTCTTCTCTCTCAAACAAGTCTTCTAATCAGCCAGACAACTCACTTCCTGATAGGTAGACTCCAGCTCCATGGTTTCAAGATCTCTCGAACTCTCTTATGAAATTTATCCAGAGATGGATCACTCTCAACCATCCTTTCCTTAACTTGATTAGTCAATCTAGCTTCCAACCGAGCAAAAGTCTTTGAAATATTCTTCTACACTACATCATGGAGTTTTGTAATCATCTCAGGGTCCAATCTTCTTAGAGCCATCTTCCAAGATCTTTGCAAACCCTCTGCAACAAATCACCAACTAGATCCAACCTTCAACTAGGTCCTAGTGTAAACTGCCTCACATTCAGTGCTCTGTCCACACACTCAGAAACAACCTTCACTCTAAAAAACTCCACCCAAGGTCCTAGTGTAAACTGCCTCACATTCAGCACTTTGTCCACACACTCAGGAACAACTATGCTCTGATCCCACTTGATACAATGCAAGGTAGGAGAATCCCCGATGGTGATGTCCTAGCCCCCAACAAATAACCACACAATAGAATAATAATAATACAAAGATTTAGAACCACACAATGCCAAAACTCATTATAGAATTATCATATTTTCATCCAACATGCCTGGCTGTAAGGCCTTCCGGGTTACGGCCAAATACAATGCAATTACAATAGGAACTCCACAAGATCTCACAAGATCCAAACCAAACCCTAGCTAGCCCAGATCCACACACTAGTAGGAACCCCCAAGGAAGATCTAAACTTGTGCTTGCAAGCCCACCAAGCAATCTCCTTGTTCCCAAGCCATAGCTACTAGTTCTCCTCAAAATTCACTCCTTTGCCTCTTCCTCTTCTCCAAGATGGATGAATGATGCCTCAAGACTTCCCCCACAACCCCTACTTATACCAATCTAAGCCACAAGTTGGCCCTAAATATAAATTAAATACAAATACTGAAATTAAATGCCACAAGTTGGCCAACAACAATAATTAAATTCCCAAAATTGATGTCTTAGTAAAATCATGATATCTCCTAGCTTTGAATGAATTAGAACTCGTGCTTTGAACCGTAGGTAGAAATATAGGCCCTCTTCAATCCCTAAAATTTGCACCCACTAACTCTTTATGTAAAATTACTTATACAGCCTGAAATAGGCACCAAATTCCTAAGCAAGGCCGAGCTCCCCAAGGCCATGCTGAGCAACCAAGACCATGCCAAGTTCCATTAAATACATCAAATCCAATTACCGAAGACCCAAGTAGGTTTATCCAATTCTACCAAACCCCTCATACATGAAAATAAGTCCACACAACTCCATCAAATCTCCCAAACATGCAGGATAGCCAACTACCCTGGGATGCTCCTGCATCAGTTTCCTCTTTGCATTATTTTCTCGAGGGGGCACAACCCCTTATTCCTCTAAATCCTAGCCTCGGGTATCTTATTTTCTTATCTTTGATACCATGTCACTTGCGGCATCACATCAAAGAGGGGAAAAATGTAGACACCTCAAATTCCTTTAGAAAATAAAAATAATTTTATTTTCTTACAATCCCTGATGACATCATCATTTATTAATTAATTGATTATTTAATTAATTTATTTATTTTATGCCATTAAATCCTCCTATTTTAATTTAACATCTTTAATTAAAGAATCCCTCCCCAAAATCATTTAAATCAAGTTTGAATGGATTTTCTCTATTTATTAATTATTAATTGATAAATTGACCAAAAATCCTTTAAATAAATAAAAAAATTATTTAAATCCTAAAACCTTAGAAATCTGCTAGAAATCCCTAACCTCTTCTAGAATTTCCTAATCTCACTCTAAACCTAATTAAAAAGTGATTCCTACATTTCTTAGCCTAAACCCTTCAAACTTTGACTTTGGGTCAAAACCCCTCATAAATGCTTCTTACATCCTCATTAATGACTCTTACAAGCCATTAATGAATCCCATGTATCCTCTTACCCTTTGGTCTCCCTTGTATACTTCTCTAGTGTTGCTCACACATGTGTGAGCAACCTTGACCATGATAATCCCTCTTATTTATTAAATTCATTTGATAAATAAAGTCCTCAACCAAACCCTTTAAATAAATTTGATATTTATTTAAATCCCTAAATCCCTAAACCTCTAGACTCTTCTATAAATTCCTAAACCCTTATACTAAAGCTTGGTCCATTCAACCCTTTGAAAGTCAATCCTTATCCCTTTGACTCAACCCCTAACCAAACCCCAAACTCTAACTCATCCTCCTAACCCAATCCCTTTGTCAAATCCTATAAATACCCTCCTCTTCCAAGAGAAAATCAATTAGTTAGCTTTTATTCTCATGCATTATTATCATGCTAAATTCATTCTAGATCTTAGCTTTTTGATAATATTGTTAGATTTCATGTTTTCTAAACACATCCTAGAATAGCTTAATGGATTGAGCTTAGTTTTATTCAATCTTTTCTAATAATTTTTAGCATCACAACACATCTTCATTTAGTTAAAATCATTTTTAGCATGCATTGGCTGTTAGATTAGGTGAAATACTAATCTCCTAAGAACACCTGCATGCATAACCCTGTCACATGGAAGAAGCAAAGCACAGAAGCAAGAAAAATCATGGAGGCCAAAAAGCCAGAGACATCTTGTGGACATGCAAAGAGCAATCTCTATTATGATCCAATAAGTGAATTATCTCAAAAGAATGTACAAAGGGTTCAACCATATAGGTGAACAATAAAACCCTAAAGCTATAA
Source organism: Chamaecyparis obtusa (assembly GCA_027943335.1). Classification (NCBI taxonomy): domain Eukaryota; kingdom Viridiplantae; phylum Streptophyta; class Pinopsida; order Cupressales; family Cupressaceae; genus Chamaecyparis; species Chamaecyparis obtusa. The sequence continues at coordinate 241,036 of BSBK01005987.1, forward strand.
AGCAAAAAATAAAGCTAGGTTGCACATTATAATTAATAAATATATTAATTATAATGCACCTAAAAGATAGCTTAAGTAAATAGAGTAATAAATGACTTAATTAATTAAACCAAAGTGATTTAATTAATAAGCATAAAGTATGATTACTCTAACACCCCCCCTTAAGCGTAGCTCAAGAGGGAAGCTAACCTAGCACAGCTATGAAAGCAGAAAATGGGTCCCGGCAACAAGGCCTGATCAGGTACCCAGTACAAGAAAATAAACTAGATGAAGGAAACAAAGCCTCCAATCTAGGGAATGTCCCAAAGAAAGGAACAAGAAAGAGCATGAAGCATCTCTGAAGCATGAAGCTGCAAACACTGTCAGAAGAAACTGCTGGAACCCCCACTGAAGTGCATGACCAGGTAGAGAAGACAAAGTCTGAAGAGCTGATCAATCAAAGAGGTGACCTCCAAAATAGGAATGAATGAGTGTCTATATAGTAGATGAACCATCTCACCGAAATGCATAGGTGCCTAGCCACTGCATCCGCCTAGTACATAGGAACAAAAACTGAATACGTAGATCACTCAACCGAACCAAGGAAGCAATAGAGCCAACAGGTGAACCCCCCCATAATGTTGAACGGGGTGACAGGAACACTGAAATGCAATGCCAGAAACATCTGCAAGAAGGAGAAACAGGAACACCTATGTGCAAAAGAAGGTACAAGCATAAGATAAAGGGCGGTGTCATAGACACAGTCTACATGGGCTAATGTCATGGAAGGTACGCTCACTTGACAAGAGTGGATGCGCCTATAGTGGCAAATGCATCAGAATCCCCCCATGGCACTTTATAACTGAGTGCGAGTACAAACAAACACAAGGAGTACAAGATCCTAGATATGCAAAAGTAGGCACTTTATCTCAGTGCATTTACAGAAAAAAGAATGCAACAGAAGAGAAGCATACAATGCTCAAAAGACAGGATGAAGAGTGAGCTATGAACTCAGAAGAAGAGATCCCCGGACCTGTAGAACCAAGCACTCCACCAGAGGGCATAAACTGCATAACTCAGAGGAGTGAAAACCTGGAGTAGAATCTGGAAAAATAACCTCTGCCACTAAATAGCACACTGAACCAGCTTTCCAAAAATACCAAGTTTGCTGAAAACTGAGCCCGGATGTGAGAGATATAGTGTCCGGAATGCAAAAAGTACCCGTGACTTTGACTGGCAGAAAACCCCTGAAAACGGAAAAATCAAACAACCAAACTGAAAAAAACAGAAAGGTCTCGGAACCAGCTTTCCGTCGATATCTCGTTTGGCAAAAAATGCCATCGTATGCTCAAGTTACGGCAAAAACAGTGACAGGTGCTCTGGCAGGCACCTAAAAAAGAAAACCTCTGAATTCAACAGCCTGGTGCGAAAAATGGAAGAAGAATCTGGAAAAAAGCTCTGCGTATAAAACGACCGTCTCAGAATCATCTTTCCGATGATGTCTCGTTCGCCCACTAACTCCTCCGTATGAGCAAGTTATGCCAAAAAAAGCATCAGGTGCTCCAGGAAGGCAAAAAAGTAGTCCTGCCTTCGAAGGCATGGTACGAAAAACGAGGCAAAAAACTTGAAAAGAAACCTCCATAATTGCGTTCGTCTCGGAAAGAGCTTTCCGATGATATAAAAAACTCCCAAATACGCCTCCAGATGAAAAAGATATGGCAAAAAAAGCCCAATTACCCTTAAAACAGAGCCCTAAAAAAACATGCAAATTTTTTAAAAAAAATTAAAAAGCATGTCTGCTGACGTCATGCTGACATCAGCAGAGGGCCTGGGGGCTGAATCAGGAAACCCCGGGTCATGTGGGCGACCAGGGGCTGGTGCTGGTGCCGGCGGTGGGCGGGCCGGCGGAGCGGAGGGCGCGGGCGCGGGCGGCGGGGGCCGACGGAGCGGAGGCCGCGGAGCAAAGGCCGACGGAGCGGAGGCCGCGGAGCAGAGGCCGACAGAGCGGAGGCCGCGAAGGGCGGCGGCGGCACGGGCGCGGGCGCGGGCGGCGGCTGGGTGGGCCGCGGAGCGGGGCCGGCTGAGGAGGCCAGCGGGGCGGCGGAGGAGCCAGCGGCGGCTCTGCAGCTGCTAGCGGCTCGGCGGAGGCCGCGGGGGTGGCGCCCGGGTGGCCGCTGGGTGGCGCCCGGGAGGCCGCCCCTTAAAAAAAATTTTAATAATTTTTTTGAAAATCACCATCTCGGAGTGCGTGCCAGGGCCGTACGGCCTTGGTATGCAAAAAAAATTTTGCCTCAGATGCCACTGTGTCCAAAATGGACAAGTTTTATATGGATTTAGGGGTTCTTGGGCCTTCCGGACACAATGGTGGTGTCCGTTTTTGCCCAAGGTGAGCCAAATTTTGGCTCCCCCCCAGATCCACAAAAAAAACTCTTGAAACCCTTGAAAACCGCCTGCTTCTGAAACACTTCAACAAAACACGAACAGCGAGCAGCAAGATGGCTCTGATACCATGTTAGATTAGGTGAAATACTAATCTCCTAAGAACACCTGCATGCATAACCCTGTCACATGGAAGAAGCAAAGCACAGAAGCAAGAAAAATCATGGAGGCCAAAAAGCCAGAGACATCTTGTGGACATGCAAAGAGCAATCTCTATTATGATCCAATAAGTGAATTATCTCAAAAGAATGTACAAAGGGTTCAACCATATAGGTGAACAATAAAACCCTAAAGCTATAAAGCAAAAAATAAAGCTAGGTTGCACATTATAATTAATAAATATATTAATTATAATGCACCTAAAAGATAGCTTAAGTAAATAGAGTAATAAATGACTTAATTAATTAAACCAAAGTGATTTAATTAATAAGCATAAAGTATGATTACTCTAACATTGGCGATCATATCCATGTGATTAGAGAGCACACCCACATCCCTCATAATTAGAGAAAATCAAACAATGCTTGAATGCATTTGTTTTGGCTCAATCTAAGGTGGCTTGGTTTTGTTTGTTTTATGTTTTGAACTGATATAAATGCTTAGATTTATCTAACATTTTCTTGTTTATGCCTTTCAAAATAGATACAGATAAACTGTAGCTTACAATTACATTTCCTTGTTAAAGGATTACAAAGCCCAGTTAGGGGTATATAAAATACCTAGTTAAGGGTGGTGAGAAAACTTCTCTTTCAATCAAAAACTATTACAAAAAGGTTCTCCAAAATGTGAACAATACAAGCACTTATCTTGCTTACATAGTTCTAGTTATGGCTCTATCTCTTACTGATCTCGCATCTAATCTCTTCTCTCAGATTCACAACCTTTCTTTATCATCATACTCACAATTCATATCACTTTCATAAAAGCACTCTATACTTATACAAAAATTGTTATTCATTTAGCTTCACAAATACCATACAAAACATAATAATTAATTATGTAAAGGGTATGCATGGAGTCAGTGATCTTATATTACCCTAGTTTCATAAATATACTTAATTCACATAACTTAGCATGTTACCATATCCACTAACCTTTCCTTAATCTTTGCAATTGCTCATATGCCCTATTATACTGACTCTTTGTCTTTGCATACCTTCAAATCACTAAATCTCACTAATCTGATCACCAAAACACATGTGCTCTTAATAGAAGTATATAAGTATACCAAAATAACTTCTACAAACTTTTTAGGTCATAATTCCTCATACATTTCCATCACTAACCAAAACTATAACACTTTACCCTGTTACCCTAATTCTAGACTTAGTCATTTTTATAACTGTGACTCCAGTACTAAATTTCTCATCATGTAATTACTCCAACATAAATGTTTCCATGAATGACAACCCTTAAGTGATCCCTAGTTCTCCACAACATCACTTCCCAACAATGACAAGGTTGGACAACTATTGCTTGAGGAGAGACCTGATCCTAGATGGTCTATAAGGGCTCCAACACTAGTAATCATCTCTACTAAACCTAAAATTGTAAAACTTGATGAGGAAGTTGCAGTTCCTAAAGAATCAGAGGTAGTAGATACTACCTTACCAGATATTTATATTGATAATGTTGGGATTTTATTGAACACAGAGTAGGATACATCTGATCCATTTTAGATGAATGAGACATTGGCTAAAATTGACACAATAGTAGAGAATCTTGAGCCTCCTAAGATATTTCAAGAAGATTTAGTAAAAAAGGAGCAAAAAAAGGAGAATTTTTTTGAAAAGGAGAAGGTTGTAGAAGACAAAATTGGAGAAAAAGAGAAGGAACAAGAAAAGGAAAAAGATGAAGAAAAGGAAGAGGAGCAAGAACTTAGCACTCCTAGTGCAAAAGGATTACTACCTATCATTCATTTTTCCACACTTGGTTTGTTGGCAAGTGGTTCCCAATCATTTCCAACTAGCCTAGAGGACACAGATGTGTTTGATTTGATGTAATGGTCAGTACTTTCTTTTTCTAAGGAAAAGGAGAAATTTGAAAAGAAGCTTGACAAGACTACATAAGTAATTTAGTAGACCACACAAGTTTTGAGTAGGTTTTTGGATACACCTCCTAAAGATATTGGAGATAATGTAGATAATCTAGACAATGTTCTAAGTATAGTAGAATACTTTTTTGATAAATTAGAGGATGAGGCAAGAATCAAAGTTGTTGATGATTTTAAGAAGTTAAGGATGAAAGATACTCTTGATGGGATCAAGAGTTATCTTAATACATTGATTTCCATGAAATGGGCAATCAAATTTTTTCTTAAGGATGGACATGATCTTTATAGACTTTGCATGACTTCACTTGAGCATGTAAAGAATATATCAACCATCATAGCATATGATGAAGAGGATTTGGAAAACCTCTTTAAATATTTTGGAGATAATAAAATTATGGACATGAATAAGGAAGTTACCTTACAAATAGAGAAAGACAAATTTCAGAGGACATTTGCAAAATTAAAGAACTTTTTGACCCTAAAGATCAGTGTTTTGGAGAGCACCTATGAGGACTTACAACTTGGATTGAAAACATTTCAGGAACTAGTGCCTACTAATGTAGAGACATCAAATAAGGCCACATTCAATCTTAGTATAATGATTGAGGTGGCAGAGGCAATAAAAGTATCATGGGACGCCGATATACAGATTTTGAGGACCAACTAAAAAGATGTGTTGTAGATAGTTAAGCTGTGATTTTGCATGTTTTAACTCTCTTTTTTTTGTTTTTTTCATTGATTTTAAAATTTTGGCAGACTTTTCCATTGATGTCAAAGGGGGAGAGATTGAGTGAAAAATGCCAAATGTAATGTGAGGAAGAGAGAACAATGTAAAGGGGGAGTAAACAATTATAATGGGGGGAGAAGTGAGATACAAGTGAAGTGAGAAAGAGATAAATTTTGTGTTCATAATAAAAATAAAGGGACTTTCTTGAAGCTTATATGTTGAATCTTTGTGTGTTATTTTTTTGTCATTATATTTCCTTTTAAAAAATTTCTTTGATGATGAACTTAGTCATTTTTCACTAAGTGTTTCCATCAATGCGAAAGGGGGAGATTGTTGGCAAGTGGTCAACACATGCACACATATGAACATTTTTGAAATGTTTTCATTTATGGAAACACTTATCATTTTATGGTCACACATATTGGATATGATGATTATGTTTGAATGTAGTTGTTGAATGAAAAATGCCTAAGTCCACAAACTATTTCAGTAACCCAGTCTAACATAAAAGATTAGCGAGCTTCAAAAAAGTTTTATTGAGGCATGTGATCTTGATGAAATTATTGTAGGAAACCAATGAACACATCTATGATGTCACACATGTTAGTTATTATGGATCGGAGAGATATTTTTAGTTGATTAGATGTAAAGACAATAAATAGAGCATAACATGTTAGAAATCATTGAGGCTGACTTTGTGAATGTTTGGAAACTTATTTTTGGATGCTATCTTAGATTTGAGGCCAAATAAGGGTGTTAATGAAGTGTTCAATTTAACTTTATGTTTTATAAAGAATGATTCTGACTAACTTTGTAATTATACTCCTGACAGGGTATAAATATGTAGACACTTTGGTAAAAGTGAGTAAGTATGAAAAATGATAATGTATGGATGTAATATTGTTGGATGTGAATTGTGAAAAAATATAAAGTATATAGTAGAGATCAAGAGGAAGGAGAATAGGAGGAGTTCTTCTAGAGATACTGTGTTAACTCTTTGTACTGTAGACTATATATTTGTTGTAAGAGTTGTTGCACCTATTGTACAGACCTAACATGATTTATTTTTATTTAACATGGATAGGACCTTTACCAGGGTTGATTCTATTGGAAATTTAGATATAATAATGTCTATGAATTAATATAGTGTTGTCATTATGGCAACAAAGTCATATAGTATTTTGGAGTCAGTGCACCTGATGAGAAGATCAAAAATTGATTAAGTATTGAAGACTAGACATTGTACAGAGTTCCTACAACTCAGAGCATCAATGTGCATCCGTACAAATGAATTATGGTATGATCCCTAGAATTTAAGTTGGTTAGACTATATTCATGCTTATTCTATGAGCACATGATTAGATGTGCAAGTATGAGAAAGATATAGTTAGTTGAAGTTGTACAACCATTGTGTTCCAGTGAAGAATAGAGTAAGCAGCTGACAGTTATCATTTTGAGTTGCGTCTATATTCTAATCTTGTAAAGCCTATACACCTATTTTAATTAGCTTTTTGACATGTATATATGGTTGATTGTAAACATGTTTAAGTCAATTCATTTGGAAGCATTGTATGTAATAGGTTTAAGGGCCGACCTAGTTGTTTATTTTTTATGCGTGTATAAATATAAGATGCACCCATTGTATTCAGTATGGAAATTGTTAGAGAGTTGTGTTAAGTAGAGTAGAAGTATAAGAAGAGTCAATAAGATGTATTAGATCTTTGCAAGAGGTTAAAGAATTAGTGCATCAGAAGAACTAATTTGACAAGCAGTGTCATAGTGACAGTTCATCCAACAAATATAGTGTGTATTTGAGATCAGAAGGTTGTAGCCTTCACCACTTGAGTAGTGAGCTCTAAGAAAGTGTGTCCAATCTCCTAATAGGGACTACTGTAAAAGAATCCTAACAAGGCCCAACCCTTGACAAGGTCTACTGTACTTAAAGCATTGTAAAGAAACTCCTAACAGGGTTAAGGATCTTCTAACAAGGATCACAAACACTAGTACAGAATATTAGTGGGTGTCCATTCCCACTGGGGTTTTTACCTATTTGGGTTTCCCTGTAACCATATTGGTGTCATTTTTTGATTTCATGTTTCATGTTTATGTGAATTTTTAATTTAGTACTTAAGCATTTAAGTTTAGTATAAAGATTAAAGTTAAAAGATAAAATATAGTGAACATTGATTCACCCCCCCCCACCTTCTCAATGTTCCCATTCCTAACAATTGGTATCAAAGCTCTAGTAATCAAAAAAGAAGTTTAACCACTTGAGGAGATCATGGAAAAAGAAGAAATGAAACATTTGAAAAGAAATCTTGAAGCTGCTCTTGAAGACCTGGACAAATTAGAAAGAGAAATTGAAGAACTAAAAGAAAAAGTTAGTGATGCACAATTAGTTAGCAAAAGGATAAGAAAGGATTTGAAAGAATGCTCTAATAGTGATCTAGGAGCAAAGGTCAAGAAACTGAATGAAGAAAATGCATCTTTAAAAGAACTACTTGAAGAATTTGATGATAAGTTGATCAACAATTAGGAAGTCTACAATGAACAAGTCAAAGAGAACCTTCAACTCAATGGGGAATTAAGGAAAGCTAACTTGGAAATCTTGGAGCTAATGGATAGAAAAGAATGCTTGGAGTCTAAATTGAAAGAAGCAAAGAATCATATTGAAAAATTGTACACCAGTTCTGATTTCATAGAATCTTAGTTGTATGCAAGGAGAGTCAAAGGAGACACTAGCTATATTGGATACAATGAAGTACAAAATCAGATTGACAACATGCAAGCAAGAAAGGATACACAAAAAGACTCTACTGATGCTAAGGAGATTGAAGATCAAACCAAAGATAATGGTGAACCACCTAAGAATGAGTGCAAGCCTATAGACTACACTTGTTTTTATTGTAACAAGCATGGACACCTTGCAAAGAATTGTACAGAGGTAAGACCTTTTAATGGCTACTATTATTCATGCAATAAATTTGGTTATAGAGCTATGAATTGCAAGACTAGAAAGAAGAATGAGATTCAACATGATCAGAGAAATCAAAATCAGACAAATGTAAGAAGTTCTCAGAATGCTACATGTCAAATATGTAACTATAATGGTCACTCAACTAGACAATGTAAAATGGTGACTCATGTCAATGCATTGAGGAATATAAGACCTCCAGTCATTTGTCACTCTTCTAACAAGGCTGGACATATCTCAAAGTTCTATAGATCAAGGACGCAAGGTCAAGAAAGCCCTAAAAAGGTTGAAGAACTAGTATTGGATCCCAGAGAAGTCAAGTTTGTAGAAGCCTCAGAGGATGCGAGCTTGATTTGGTCAGAGAAAAAGATGAACAAGACTAATGAGTATGTATTGGATGCATCCACAGTGGATGCAACCTCTACATCTGGATGAATGGCCCTCAGAGTCATAGGGAGAGCTAATTTAGCTCAAGACTCTTGCATGGTTGGTATACTCATTCTTATAGTATGCGTGTTTGGACTTAAGCTTTTGGAGTATAAAGGAACCTTCATGCAAGAGTGCACATACTGATTATTAGTAGAACTAAAGTTGGAAATTTTTAAGTGATAGCCTAGTTTATGCGGCAAGCATTAATGGTGGAATTTTCACTTTAAGTACATAGAAATTTGTTTGATTACTCATTGCATTTGAATTCAAAGAAATTCAAGAGAAGAAAGAGCCTTAGAAGTTATTGTGAAGACTTGTAGATTTATCTATCAGTGATTTATAGTACAATTGATCAGTTGCAGAAACCCTAGTTCACTGTGCAAATTTAGAAGTCTTTGGATTATCTTAGAGAACATTTGGAAAGTGATAAAAAAAGTAAGTCATGGCCACTCCCATAGTATTTGATGTTGTAGAAAAGAAAAGATACATCTTTAAGAAGAATCCATTTAAGTCTACCCTAGATGGCTTAGAGGGATCATTCTCCCACATGCCTATGGGTATTATCCATGTGGAAGACATTAGGGCTTACATCTACTCTAAGAAGGAACCAATAGGATTGGATAGGTTAATGGTGCACATGGAAACCATGCTAAAACTAAACAAAACCTTCCTAGATGAATATGTGAAGTGGAATGATCACCCCATAGTAAATCATGCTATGACCTATGAATTCTATGAGATAGAATGGATTAAAATAATTTTGAGCAAAATTCATGATGACCTATTTTGTATAGGTGATGTGATAGTCAAAATTACTAGTGACCTAATATATGAGATGATAGGCCTATCTAATACTAGCAACATCCTTCCTATGGGAAAGGATGTTAGGAAAATTGTTGAGAAAACATATAAGTCAAGGAGTGATAGGCGCGGGATGACAATTGAGCCTATTGAACAAGTTGACATCAAATTGATGTCTATGATACTTGGATACAGTTTTCATCACACAAGTAGGGTGAATAGTGTGTCTGCAGGCACAATTATAGCAGCCATTAGACTTGTGAAGGAAGATGAAGATTTCAACATGTGTGAGATCTTGCACACACAGTTGATTGATAACATCAAAGCAATCGAGCATGATAAGACCAAGATATTCAGGTTTCAGTCTTTGATCATTTACATGTACCTTCATATAGTTAGGAAAGTATCATATTTGTATTTGGACAAGTCCATTCCAACCATGCCATAGATATCTAACAAAGCATCCACTGAGAGTACATTGAAAGATTATATAACATTGGAGTTGAAGACCTTTAGGGCCAAGATGCAAATGAGGTACATAATCCTAGAAAACATTATTGAAAAGTACAAGGATACAATATGTTTTATGGTTGAAATAGACACAACATGTATGGAGGTTGTTGTACCTAGAACAAAGTGTATTCATCCACTTGGATATGAAGTAGAGGAACAAATTTTGGAAGCATATGCTCAAGAATTTCTCTCAGCTCCTACTAACCCTAATGAGCCTATATAGGGAACTTATCAGGAGAAGACAAGAGAAGTATATGCCAAGCTAAATAGTGTAGCAATAAAAAGAAAGGTTGCTAAAGTAACATCAGAGATCTTGAGAATACATGGAGTGTCTCAAGAAAATCTTGACAGAGAAAAAGAACAAAAGATTTCTTTGGAACTAAGGAGCATAGATGTAGATAAGGAAGAATCACATGATCCCAAGTTGAAGAAGGTGAAGATAGAGAAATCTAATGAACAAAAGGATATAACTAATGATACTCCTTCTGCAACCAAGGAAACCATTGACCCTACTAGTCCTCTAGAGTATAAGACAATATCAAAGAGGAAGAAAGAGGTTGGCACCAGTCATCCATCCTCTTGAGTAACAAGAAATAGAAAGAACACTCAAGCTCCTCCTAAGGCAGATTTCAGACCCAGTCTAAATGTGTTATGTGCAAGAATAATTGATGAAGGAAGAATTGATCAAGTAGGGAAGTTCTATGATAAATTAAATGAAATTGACAAGTTAGAGATTCATAGCATGATCATAAAGCACATGATCAAGTTCAAAAGGATAGTCTTGGAACTAAAAACAATGATTGCTGACAATGTATGGAATATCCTAGAATTCCAAAAGAGATAGGCTATTGAAGAAGATCTATGGATAAGGGAAAAGATATTAGATGAAACTCTTCCTGTATGTGTGCTAGAAGAGAAGAAGTTTCTATTAGATCTGGTGAAGCCTCACCTCAGAACCAAGACAAGAACATTGAATCTAATGGATAAAAACTATTTATTATTTTCCAAAGAGACATAGAAAGCCTTTGAGATGGTCTTTATGAATAGGCACATGTATCCACCTACTACACCCAAAGCTCAAGTATCCATAAAGGAATTCAAGGTGGAAAAGCCCACTACTACATCATTACTAGGTCCTCAGGATTTTGTGCTTGTAGTGGAAGCACAAACAGAGTTAGATAAGTCTATGCCCATGATAGAATCACTCAAGGATAGCACCATTATCATTGATAACATTGAGATAGCCATGGAGGCCACTAAAATTGAGTTGGACAAGTTTGAGGAAGGTTTTGTGAGTGCACAAGAAGCTAAAATTTTATGCAGCAACACACCTCCCATTCATTAAGAAGAGGTATTGATTGAAAAAATAATAGATGAGAAAGAAGAAGAAAAGATGGAAGAAAAATAACAAGAAAAATAAAAAATAGAAAAAGAAGAAGAAAAGAAAGAAACAAAAAAAGAAAAGAATAATGAGCCATCAGTTGAATTAGTCAAGGTAAAATAGGAAGTGATGGATAGCACTCCTATCACTCCCTTTGCAACATTGTTGTCAAGTTTGACACCTGACACATCTAGTTTGGATTCATGGAGAGAAGAAGACTTGATTAAGTTCAGTGTCTTAGCTATGGAGAAGGCCAAAGAAAAATAAGTGATGAGGAATCCCCTCCTGGTAGAATCAGTAAAAATTTTGAATGATTTATTTCCAAAGGACAAGAAAGTGTCAAAAATACACTCGGTTGATGATGTGAGTACAATCATCTCACACTTCAAAAGAAACTTCTCAAGCCTTGAAGAATTTGCATCCCTAGGTGTAGAAGAAAAGTACTTAAAGAAGAGGTTGAGTGAATTAATGAAAAAATTTGCACTTGGCCTAAGCTCACTCAAGACTAGTCAAGCATCCCTAAATGAGTTTGCAAATCAAGGAAGAAGAATCATTGCAAAATGCATGGATCAAGATAAGCTTACTAATGCTCATTTCAAGAAAATAAAAGAGGTAGAAGCTCTGATTGAGAAAGTTAAGATTTCATGGAAAGACATATCCATAGATGTAAACATGTGCAATAATGTCTACCAAGGTCAAATAGACAAAATTGAGAAGGCAGAGAAAGAGATGACAAAGATAAGGTCTAGACAAACTCAGTTGAGGAATGCTCTTGTGCCCTCATTAGATATCCTCAATCAAAATATCAAGGAGATTGAATCAACCATGGTGACATATGATAAAGGTCCTTTCATAGACTTCAAGAAGATGGAGAAGCTTTAGTATGCATTATGCACCCATCTCCAGATAGTAAACTCTTTGATCACATTTTGGAGGAAAGAGATCTAGAACCTAAAGATAGCATATCCAAATGTTTTCCCTTAGTAAGTATGTATAGCTATAGTTTTTGAAACACCTTTTTCATTAATGTCAAAGGGGGAGTTGTGTATAGAATATGGATCATAATATGTATATGGAGATATAAGTATATGTATAGAAGACAAAAAGTTTTTTGTATTAAGGACAGTTAGCAACTTGGCCATATTCCTTTGTTGTCATCAATGAAAAAGGGGGAGATTGTTGGAAAGTTGTCTATACTGATGTATATGACTTAATATAGTGTTTTCATTATGGAAACAAAGTCATATAGTAGTTTGGAGTCAGCGCACCTGATGAGAAGATTAGAAATCAATTAAGTATTGAAGACTAGACAATGTACAGAGTTCCTGTAGCTCAGAGCATCAACACAAGTGCATATGGATGAATTATGGTATGCACCCTAGAAGTTAAGTTGGTTAGATTATATTCATGCTTAGTCTATGATCACATGATCAGATGTGCAAGTATGAGAAAGATACAGTTAGTTGAAGTTGCACAAGTGTGTGCTAGTGAAGAATAGAGTAAGTAGCTAACAATTATTATTTTGAGTTGCATCTATATTCTAATATTGTAAAGGCCATGCACCTATTCTAATTAGGTTTCTGACATTTATATATGGTTTATTTTAAACCTGCTTAATCTAATTCATTTGGAAGCATTGTATGTAATAGGCTTAAGGGCTGACCTAGTTGTTTATTTTGTACGCACATATAAATATAAGATGTACCCATTGTATTCAATATGAAAGTTGTTAGAGAGTTGTGTAAAGAAGAGAAGAAGTAAGCGAAGAGTCAATAAGATGTATTAGATCTTTGCAAGAGGTCAAAGCATCAGCACATCAAAGTAGCTAATCTAACAAGAAATGTCATAGTGATAGTTCATCCAACAGATATAGTGTGTATCTAAGATCAGAAGATTGTAGCCTTCACCACTTGAATAGTGAGCTCTAGGAAAGTGCATCCACTCTCCTAATAGGGACTATTGTAAAGAAACTCCAAACAAGGTTAAGGATCTTCTAACAAGGATCATAAAACACTAGTATAGAATATTAGTGGGTGTCAATTCCCACTAGGGCTTTTACCTATTTGGGTTTCCCTATAACCATATTGGTGTCATGTGTTGATTTCATGTTTCATGTTTATGTGAATGTTTAATTCAGTACTTAAGCATTTAAGTTTAGTATAAAGATTAAAGTTAAAAGATAAAATATAGTGAACACTAATCCACCCCCCCCCCCCTCTCTTAGCATTCATATTCCTAACAAATTCCTTAACAAAGATCTTATTGTATACATCCCCTAACATGGATCTTATTATATTGTATTAACTAGCTCCTAAGAGGGCTATAACTCCTAATAGGATTTCAAGATTCATAGTCCATAATATTATTGGTACCATCCCCATAGGGGTTTTCCCTTGGCTAGGGTTTCCTTGAAAACAAACATGGTGTTATGAGTTCTTCTATGTTTGTCCTTGTTGCATGGTTGTTCATTTTTTGTTACATCTTTATTTGTTGCTTAAGGAAATTAAAAAAGTTGAAGAATTCTATAAAGCATTATAAAACTGATTCACCCCCCCTCCCTCTCAGTGTTAGAAAATCCTAACAATTGAAGGATGTATAGGAAAAATTCAAAGGCATTTTTAATAAGATCCCCAAGTTGGATAGTAAGTAAATATTTTGGTCTTTTTGTTAAAAAAGAGGGAATATAGACAAAAAGGGGAATATACAAGTATAAGGGGGAATATATACATAGTAGAGAAAGAATAGATATATAAAATATGGAGATGTACTAAAATTATTACTTCAGGGGGAGTGATATTTTTTTCTAAGGAAGAAGAGATATAGGCGAGGATAAAATTTTGATATATGAATTTGAAGATTTTTAAATTTTGAAGTTTTTTTAAAAATATACCAAACTAATGCAAAAGGGTTAGATTGATACTCCTACGAGTAAGTTTTTTTCATTAGTTATATGGAGTTCATTATGTTTTTCAAAGTCATTCTATAAAGTAGAAAAGATGAGTCAGGAAGAAAGAGAAAGTAGTCGGTAAAAGGAATTAGTTAAAAAGGAATTTTAGTTAAAGAAAGCAAGTATAGACACTGAGCAAGAAAGAACCTGTTAGCATTGCAAAATTCTCAAGAAATAAAATATGTGTTTTTAAAATATGATATATTGGCAGAGGATTTTATTATCTAATTAATGGTTTCCTTTCAGTTTTGAGCCTTGTCCTCAGTTTGCAAAGAAATATTCTTGTGCTCTTTGAAGCCCTAGTTGAAAAGTTTTTTAAATAACCCTAAGGGATTTTCTTTTTTTTAAGAAACCCTAGATATTTCATTTATCCATCTAATTGATCATTACTTTTTTGATGACTTTGTTGGTTCCTAAAATGGTTTTTACACTCAAAGAGACACCAATATACCTAAGACTGATTTTGGGAATGGTTAGTTCCAAATATGGGGAGATATGTAGGTAACTGGACCAACTATAGGGACAAGAATGTCCTCTTCACTTCTGGCTCTGTAGAACCAAGGGGGGTGCACCTAATTCAGTAAATGAAACACTCTTTACAATACCAAGACTAGATTTGAACAAAGTAGATAATAGAAATAAAGTACTAAAAGATAACCAGTCATTCATTGACTCTCCATTGCTACGATGAAACTGATACCTCACAAACATAAAACTGAAAGGATAGAAAGGATTTTGATTTGATTTCTTATAGAATGTAAACAATCATACCAAACTAGAATCACTATAGGAGATACTAATTTCTAATTAGTGCCTTGTCCATTCAGTAGATATATCTAAAGAAGATATAGAATACAAGAACAACTACTTGATTCATCAAAGATTCCAAGCCATAAACATAGTAAACCAGATTCATACACTTCTTAAAAAATATCCTTTAGTTCAACCAAATGAATCTTTGTTTTATCTAGAGACTTTTAACTTGATCCTAGATCAAGGTTGAGAAATGAAAACATATACATAGGTAAACCCAGTGTAGTGAATTAGAAAACCCAAAAATCATCAAGAACAACAAAAGGAGGGATCTAAAACTAGAGAAATATATTGAGTATGAAGATTCAAACTCCTATATTACAATATACTTCAGAATTCACCATTTAGACAATATGCAAAAGACTTTGAAGGTTTCTCCCCTCTACTAATACAACTAGCAAAGCATATTACACTCTGGACTGAGAATGCACACTTAGCTTTTTAGCTTCCTATGTTTCAAGATTTTTCCAGCCAACCCCTTATAAATGATCATAAAAATTCTTTTATAAAAACAAGGATGCAACAAGAAAAAGATCATTTAGGTTAAAAACCCTAAACCTAACCAACACTCCCAAGGTCTATAGTGTTGGTTCTTCCAAAATATTTTACACTCCATGAGACACCAATATACCTAAGACTAATATTCAAGAGGTGTTAATTCCAAATGTGAGCAATCTATAGGTAACGGGACCAACTATAGGGACAAGACTACCCTCTTCACTTTTGGCTCTACAAAACCAAGGTGGGTATACCTGATCCAAAATACAATTTTATTCCTTACTTAATACTACATCTTACAATAGATAACAGTGAGAAAGTACTAAATAACAACCTATTATTCGTTGAATCTCCATCACTGAGTAGAACAACTATATGGTGTAAGTAAAATAAAGTAAATGACTAGTATTTATATGTTTCTAATTACAATGATTTTAATCATTCATTATTAAACAATGATAGGTCCATATAGGCCAGTGCCTTATCCATTAGGCATACAACACTAGAAAATATAATGAATACAAAGATGTTCCAGGAAGAAATGGTCTCTGAGCATAAACACAAATACCCCAACTCTCTCCTACTTATGAGAATCCTTCATATAAATCCAATGAACATATATTCCACTTTGAGAAATATTTAATCCAACCCTAGATCAGAACTCAAAGCTAAAATACATACATGCAAGCCCTTAGAAGAAACTTGAGAAATTCATAGATTCAATACAAAGGAGAGATAAAGATTTGTAATTTGTAGCAAGTCTAACCTTTCATCATTTGTATACAACATATCATTCTAGGGTTTACAAAATTTAACCTAAAAAATTTACAACAACCCTACTGGGTTTACAATAAATGCATCAATCAGATTTGGAGAGATATTTTACAGATGAGCCAACTTGCTTTATGTCTTCAACTCTTTCCTTGGTTTCTTCCAACAAATCTAATCACCATCTCTTCATTTTCATCCTTGCAATAAATGCCTCTTTATATCTCAACAACCCTTAGGACTCAAAAAGTTGCATCCTTTTCTTGGCTCAAGAAGTAGGTGGAGTATCTAATTTTTCTACATGAGGTATGTACTAATACCTCCATTTGTTGTACACCTCCTCACTTGGGAACTCAAAATTTGCAAACTCTTCTCCTTTGTTGGATATTTGTTCCCACTTGTCCTCCAACTGATTGATTTCTCGCTAAATAAAATCAAACTTGGAATTGGTAGAAATTAATGTCTCAATAGTGTGTATGAAAAACAAGGTATTCTCCAGAGTTACAATGCTAGTCATTCTAGCAGAAAAATCATCATCTATTTGTGCTCTCCACTTGATTAACTCCTTAAGTTCACCATTTTTCTTGAAAACTCCTGGTACTAAATCACTGCTAGGGAGTGTCAATTCTTTCTTCAAAAAAATGGACTTTCTTTCAAAATCATCCAAAAATATACTATGCTCCACAAGCTTCTTCACATTTTGATGCAATGGTTTGATTAATGGGCTAGGATCAACTTGAGCCTTAGACAACCATATGAATAACCTTAAATTTGGGGATCTCTCAATCCATTTATCAAAAATTGGCCCTAATTTATTCTTATGTTTGTTCAAAGATGTGAGCAATATCTTTAATCTCCTAGCATGGTAAAATAGAATTGTAGGATTTAGATTGGTAGAAAATTGCATCATGGCCTCTACAACCTTTTCCTCATATCTCTTCTCTAACAAGCTTTTAGCTTTCAAATGTTCATCCCTCCGCTTGTCCAACTCTACCCTTTTTTCTCTGAAATGACTTATTTCTTCAAGCAATTGTTGCTTTTCCCAGCTGACCCTTGTATCTATATTTGTCTTTGATAGTGGTGATGATGGAAACTCAATGATAGGACTTGATTAAGAAGCCACTATAGGCTTATCAACTATCATCAATTGGGGTGACCTGTGATCCTGTGGTCTAGACAATTTTGCAATCAATTTGTCCTTCTAGATCAGTTCTACTTTGAGCTCATTATAGGACTTAAGGATAGTTTCAAACTTAATCCTTAGTTCTTCTCTTTCTTGTGCTTCTTTCTCTACTACCTTAACATCAAATTTAGTAGTTTCTAAAATGAGGTTTGAAGCCTCAACACTAGAAGTTTCACCTACCCGTTGCACTAATAAACTTCTAGTGTATTCTAGAGAGAGGACATCTCTTTTTCATTTACTTTCTTCCCTCTTAAGGGACCACATAACTAGGGCAGCATGATCATCTAAAAAAGTGATACCCCTAGTAGTCTGTTGTGCTTTTTCTATAGTGGTGAGGGTCTTTACCTTTCTCTTCTTGACTTGATAAAAAATTACTGCATCTGCAATATCCCATTCTGGAAGAATCAACACCCCTATAGTATGGACCATAGCCCTTCCCTCCTCTAGGTTTATTTTTTCAAATTGTTTCATCATCTCCCCCTTGGTTTCATTTTAACTAGGTTTTTCTTTCTTATATAATAGGCAAACACCAGAGAAAAACCTAAAAGAATCACCAGATAACAACACAATTTCTTTTTAATTTCCTCAAAGCTTGAAACAACTCTTAAGTTAGAAACTTGGCCTACTAGACACTTGCAAAAACTCTTCTTGATATTGCTCCAAAAAATAATCCAATTCATTGAGACACTTTGAAAGTGGTAAAAACTTCAACAATCAAATTAGGGCATATAATGCTTTGCCAACCATTTACAATTTATCCACATGAAGCTCATTAAGCTCACCATTACTAAGAAATATTGGCTTCAAAATTCACAGGATGAGAACAACATCATTGATCAAGAATTCAAATTTGGACCACTGATTTCATTCACTTTTCTGCACATCAAACAACTAGCAAAACTAACAATGTAACCTTTTAATACATTTCCCCAGACTAGTTCTCGACCAATGAGAATAGTCATAATTATGCATGTGCAAAAGGTTATAACTTAACTTAGGCTTTGATCGGACTAGATAGGTGTTAACCTATAATTAAAGCATTAACAAAAACATGTTAGGGTTGTCAAGATAAGATATAGCAATAACCATCAATGTACTTTAATTGAACGATCATCTCAATCTGCAAACTTTGGCCCCACTTCTTTCTTTACAAGCCCTTTATGAAACCAAAATTTTCCACATTACAAAAACTGGTAGGTGGACTTCACCTTTTCTCTTTTTTGGTACCACCTATTCTGATAGCTACTACATCAATACTTACTTTAACGAATCAACAATAAACATATCAACATGACATGGCAATTTAGGGCCCGCCTTCTAGCTCGTATCATACATACTGAATCAGAGGGTCATTGCTATATCACAAAGCTTAAAAACCTCACATATTCTCCCAATGGTATAGAGAAAACCACAAGATCTATCTAAACTTTGAACACTTTGAAAAATCTAACCCCATTGCTCTACGTCACCCAAGATAAGTGTCAATATAAAAAACCACAATAGAAGAAAAAATGTCAAAACACTGCAATGTTAGAAACGGTCCTGATTGGATGCTTTTCACTAAAGCATGATGATTAAAGGATAGTCATCATGATCCAACGGTATAATGACAACCATTGATTGATCCTGATGTTTAATTGACAACAAACTTTTGAAGATGGGCCTGCTTGGATAGATGTCATCCTATCGCTAAAACATTAATAGAAATTTTGACAACCAAGAGCTCAAGATTTAATGACAGACACAAGCTTTAAAGGGTTAGTCATTTGGAAATATTAATAGGAAAACTAAGGCTTTGAAATAATTTACTTAAAAGGGGACCCCACTCAACAACATAGTGGTATAACACATAAAGTGGTCACTTCATAAGGGTGTAAAAAATGCACACATTTATTTTGAATGTTAATGAGAAAAAAGGTAAAGCTCAAACATAACAATGTTTAGACCAAACTAGAGTTTTAGTAAAAATGCATAAGGCTAAACCCTTAGAATCATAATTCTCAAAAAATTTAAGTATGAGGATCAAAATTTAAAATAGAACTAATAGTGGCTCATACTTGAGGACGTGTATCTCCTGCAGATACAATGAGAAAAATGGAATCTCTTAGAAGAGCAGACCAAAACCAAAATTTGATTGAAAACAAGGAACTATACACAAAACCCTAAGCTAAAACTTTCATAGAAGCTTCAAAAGTCTTTTAAGAGAAATAAAATTTTAAGAGTTGCCCATGAACTGGCAACTCCATGAGTTCTCATGTCAGATTCTTCAATAGATATGAACCTGTTCCCCATTTCCCTTCAATGATATAGGGGCCTAACCAGATGGGATCAAACTTCCCATACTTTCCTTTTCCTTCTAATTTTGCATTCCACATCAGGATTAAATCACTATTTTGAAAACTTCTTTGAGTAGTTCTTCTATCATATAAAACTTTACATTGGGCTTGAATCCTCTCATTCCTATCATGTGCATCATTTCTTACCTCATTTAACTAGATTAAATCATTAATCATTATAGTCATCTCATCTTCTAAATCATCATCATATGCCCATATGAACTGGTAGATTTCCAATGAGTTATTTTGGGGGACTCTTGCATTAATTCCATAAACTAGGTCAAAAGGAGCACATCCTATTACTTTCTTTATTGTAACCTTGTTAGCCTATAAGGCGTGCAATAACTTAGAATCACAGGCCCTTTTATTTTTATCCAATATTCTTTTCAATATTTTGATCAAAATCTTGTTATTGAACTTAGCCTAGCCATTGCCTTGTGGATGGTAGGGAGATGAGTATGAAATTTTAATTCTATTCTTTTTACAAAAGTCAACAAACTCCTATGACCTGAAACACATAGCATTATCAATCACCATGGTTTCTAGGCAACCAAACCTAGTAAGGATATTTTGCATCATAAAGTCCACCACTACCTCATTTGTTGCCTTTCTGGAGGGGATTGCTTCAACCCACTTGGTGAAGTAATTAGTCGCTACCAAAATATAAGAATGTCCACCACTGGACTTTTTTGGGATTTCTCCAATGAATCCATACCCCGCTTTTGGAAAGGAGCTTGAATTGTGACAAGCTTGAGAGGCAGATTCCCACTGAATTTTAACTTTCCTGCAAACCTTTGACATGAGTCACATTTTTTGACAAAAGGGTTGGCCACCAAAAACCTAGTCTAATAATCTTATGAGTCATAGTCCTTTCCATATAGTGTCCTCCACAGACTCCATTGTGCGGTTCATCTAGCAAGAATCTGGCTTTGTCCTAGTCTAGACAATTAAGAAAGACACCTTCATTACTCTACCACCACAACTCACCCCTTATAATTTCATATCTTATGGAATGAATCTTAATAGTTCTCTTCTTTTTATCATCTAACTCAAGTGGTAAAATCATCTTCTATAAGTATTTAACAATATCTTTGTACCATTCACAACAATCCATATTGCAAACAAAAGGTCTTTGATCTTCCTCCAACATATTTATTTGATTTGCAGATAAGTTTCTTTGAGCCATCAACTTTGCTAAGCCTAACCCCCTTACCAACTTTGGAATATGAATGTCAATATTAAACTCTTGAATTCTATTGATCCACCTACATCTTCTTCCTAAAACTTCTTGCTAGACCAATATATCCTTGACTGCAACACTTGGGACATATGCAACCACTATGGCTCCAACTAGATAACACCTAAATTCTTTGATAGCCTTTACCAAGGCATAAGCTTGTTTTTCAACAATGTCATAATTTAGTCCTATTTCTTGTAAGGTCTTACTGAAAAAAGAAATAGGTTGCTCAAATCCATCCGCATTCTTCTGTAATAATATTGTTGCAATAGTATGGGAAGATGCAAAAGAAAAGATCTGCAAAGGTTTACTATAGTCTGGTGCTTTCAAAATTGGGGCATGCTTAATGGCTTTTTTAATGTCATTAAAAGCTTGCACTACCTTAGTATTCCATTCAAATTTTGCTCCTTTTTTCAACATCCTTGATATAGGAATGCTAATTTCTGCAAAATTTGTAATAAATCTCCTCAAGAAATTGACTTGTCCTAAAAAAGATTGAATTCCTTTGACATTTTTTGGTTGAGACAAATTTTCAATAGCTTCCACCCTCTCAAGGTCTATCCTTACCCCATCTTTTGAAACAATATGTCCTAGAAGCTTTCCTTCCACCACACCAAAGGCACATTTCTTTGGATTCAAACAAACTCCATATTCCAATACTCTGATGAAATTTTTTTCCAAATGCTGGCAATACTGTTCCTCCTTGGCTGAAAATGTTGTAAGGTCATCCTGATACACTACCATAAATTTTTCAATCAAATCTGCAAAAGCTACATCCATAGCTCTCTACAAAGTGGCACCTGCATTAGTCAATCCAAAAGGCAATCTTACATAAACATATGTCCCCCATGGGGTTGTAAATGTAGTCTTGAACTAATCTGATTCTTTAATCATAACATGATTATACCTAGAGAAACCATCCATCATGGACATCAACTCTAAACCAGTCACCTTTTGCAACATGTTCTCCATATTATGTAATCCATAATTATCCTCTAAGGAATTTATGTTGAGGTTCCTAAAATCAACACAAATCCCGATGTCACCATTCTTTTTTTTATAGAAACTAAATTTGAGACCCAAATGGAATGTCTAATAGGTTTGATTATTCTAGCATCTATCATCTTCTTAAGTTCTCCTTGCATTTTAGGTGTCAAGGTAGGGTTAACAGGTCTCAATTTCTATTTGAAAGGTTTAGTACCCTCTTTTAGTGGAATTTCATGTTGAAAAAGGTTCTCTCTATAAGCCTTGAGGTCTTCATAAGACCAAGAAAAAAATGTCTAAACTTCCTTAGAAGATCAATCAAATTCTTTCTAGTTTTAGGGGATAGGCTCTTACCTATATAAACCCTTTTGGGTACCATTATTGTACCCAAATTTATTTCCTCAAGATCATTTGTTTTGTCAGTGTTGGCAGAAAAATTCTTGTCTTTATTTTCAAATGCTCTTTCAAGGGCAACCAATCCTTTGGGAACTCTATTTGATTTCAACTGCAAAACTTCTTTCCCAGAAACAACATCTTTACCATTAACCATATCAACATAAGTATTGAAATCCATTTCTTTGTCTCCAAAATGAGACTCACATTGAAGGAACCTCAATATGTCTTGGTCATCAGAGAAAACTTGCCAATTTTCTACATTATTAGGGATGGAAGGTCTAGCTTGGACCTCTATATTTGATATATCTACAAATGTAATATCCTCTAGTCTAAGAGCCACATTAGCTAATAATTCTACCATTCTATTTTGACTTCTTTCCATCCAACAAATATTAAAAGCACTAAAGCTTTCAATTTCATCCCATACTACATTTCTATATTGCTTTAATTTCTGATTCTTTGAAGCATACTTTGATCTAAGTTGGGAGACAACTAACTTAGAATCACCCACTACCTTTAAACACTTTATACCATCTTTTGATTCTAATCTTAGGCCTATCAACAAGGCTTCATATTTTGCAACATTGTTTGTGCATGAAAATAGCAAA
The DNA here is from genome assembly GCA_027943335.1 of Chamaecyparis obtusa. NCBI lineage: Eukaryota > Viridiplantae > Streptophyta > Pinopsida > Cupressales > Cupressaceae > Chamaecyparis > Chamaecyparis obtusa. Next base: position 264,102 of record BSBK01005987.1, read on the forward strand.
GTGAAAGAAAACTTGAAAGTTTTACCATTTGGTGATATGAGCAATATTCTAGCTCCAAACCCTTCCTTTGAATTGGCTCCATTAAAATACATTGTTCATAGATTTTCAAGGTCAATCAACCCTTCCTAGCTATCTGATTTCTGGGCATATCCAACACCTTCCTCCACTTCCTTATCTTGGACTCTGAAAGCATTTATGTCAATATCAAGAAAGCAATTCATGGTGTCTTCTTCTTTTTCCTCAATCATATGTCGAGTTCTAGATTCCCTGGTGACCTTGATATTCTACCCCTCAAAGTTGAAAGTAGAAAATGATAGGTCACACTATATGCTACCTCCCATAGAAGTGCTCTACTTCCTTGATAATAAAATCCCATACTGGGGAGGAATATCAACCACTAGAACACTCATGGTCAGTTGTTTGCCAGGGTATGCTACCAATCTATAGGGTAAAGCCTTGATAGTACCCACAACTAGTACCTTTATTGAATCCATTTCTTGACATCTCCCATGGGGAGTATCAACCTTTAATCCTAATGATTTCATAAGCTCAGTGGGCATAATGGTGTTCGGTGCTCTCGAATCAATCATATAGTTTTTTAGCAATTTTCCATTTATCAACAAGGTTAGGAAGAAAGGATCAATTTTTCCTACTATGGTACTAACAACATTTGTGTCCAAATAGATTTGAGGAATTTTAGAAACAATCTCCTCACTATGACTCTCATCTTCATTGTCCAAGGCTATTACTTGTTTCTCAATCCTCTTTGTTTGGTGGGAATCTATGGACACTATACCATTTACAAAATTCAGGGCCTTTTCCTTATGCTCTTCTATTCTCATCATTTATAGCAATGGAACTTTGACAGTAATTTGTGACAATAACTTGCTCATGTCAATTGGAACATATTTTGAATCAAACACATCTTGCTTTATGTTTGCAGTTTCTTTATCAACATTTTGAATAGATGTATTTGTGGGTTCTTTAACCAAAGTTTTAACTTCCTTGTCCAAGGTTGGAACAACCTCATCTAAAGGCTTAGCCTTTACTTTATAAAGAATGCTAGGTTTAGCATTTTTCTTTATTTTGACCTTACTAGCAACATCAGTATCCCTTGGCTTACTTTGGGATGTCTCTACATCCTTATCTATCTTCTTGATTAAAATACCAATAGACTTCTAACCTGGATCACCAAATACTCTATTTCTCAAATTATAATTTTTTTTTTCTTGAGTAACCATATCTTCTATTATCAAGGAAATTTCCTCATCAGATGGCCTTCTCAAAATAACAGTTTCTTTATCTTTCAAAATATTACATTGAACATTATCTAGCTCACCATCCTCATGTAAAAAAACCTGCTGATGGTATGATTCACTTTTAGTTTGGGAATTTAGAATATCCTAATTTTCATCTTCTTTAGTTGAATCAACCTCATCCCAAACATGGGAGGAAGTCATTCCACATCCCTAGTCATCATCAGGTTGTTCCTCATTACACTCTTTCTTTTCTTGTGAGGAAACACTCTAGGATATGACACAATAATTAGGATCATGTGGTGATTGAAAAACAATACACCATGGGACATCTTCAACCACATTCATTGAGTTCCTTTTTAATGGATCAGGGGTCCTATCATTTGGTTTATCCTTTTTTCCTAGAAGAATAGGCTTGCCATCTTTCCATTGAGTATTATAAGGATAATTTTGCATCTTTGGTAACTTGTTGAAATTGTTAAAGGTAGCTTTATCACTTCCTGCTACTTTGTTATTTCTACTTTCACCAAGATTTATTTCCTTTATTGCTTTCAAAATCTTCTTCAAACTATCATCATCCTTTGATTTTACACTTGTAGGCTTCCTTGGATATTTTATGTTCAATAATTGTGATTTGTTATCTTCTCTTCTTCCCAATTTCCCTAAAATCTTGTAGTTACTTTCTATGTTTACAGCCAACTTATAAGCTTCTACAAGATTTCTCAGATTCTTTTCCCTTAAAAGGTAACCCATTTTAGAATCAAATGCATTCAAATAAGTGACAAGATAGACTCTATCATCCAACCTAATGACCTGCAAGATTTTATGCACGACCTTCTGAAATCTGATATTAAATTCAATAATATCCTTATTGAAATGCTTCTTGATGTTATTAAATTCATTTAGCATAAAGCGTTTAGTTGTCTTATCACCATATTGCTCTTTAAAAAAATGTCTAAGCTAATCCCAGGAACCAATGCTATCATGTGATAGAGCTCTAAACCAATCTCTTGAATCTTCAGTTAGGGATTGTACAAACAATTTCATTACAACATCATTTGGGACAATATTATAATCATCTATTACATCAATGAATTTTTTTAGGTATTCTTCATAGGTGACAACATTACTTCTAGTAAATTTAGAAAGCTTTTTCCTAATTTTGTCAAGGATAGTATTAGGGTATCCCGAGATACCTGTAAAAACTAACTATTTGCATCTTTCTCTTATAGGCCCTACATGAGAGAAGCCAACACCCTATGATGTTGAGGCATTATTATTTGTTATAGCAGGGAACTTAAGTCCACCTGGTGGGGGAATACCTGTTATTTGTTTAGCATTATTTGCAACATTTTCTCCTTGTGTAAAAGTTAAAGTGGCAACATTATTAGGTCCTATAGATTTTTTAATAAAATCTATCTTTCCCCTCATTTCTAACATCAAAGCTTCTAATTTTGCCTTTTCTAATTCCTTGGCCAACAATTCCTGCTCCCTTTTAGCCTTCATCAAGTCTACCTCCAACCTTTGTGCTTAGTCTAGGGGAAACTTAGGCCCTGCAGGCTCATTAATTGAAATCCCTATAGCCTTTTTCTTTCCTCTTTCCCTAAGATCTCTATCCTCAAACACTTGCTAGATAATAGGTTGACCCTCTACTTACTCAGATATAGGGACATGGTTTATGGCTTTTAGGTTTAACAACTATCTTCTTAACTAATCTTCTCTTATCATGGCATGCCTAATTTTTTCTTCCCTTTCCTTTTCTCTCTTTTTCCTAATGACTACTTGCTCATGGATTATTCTTTCTCATTCATACACTTCCTCAAAAAATTTCTCAGAATCAGGCAAGGTTATTTTAGATTCAACCTGATGTGCTTGTGGCTCTTCTTGCTAATCTTGAGATTCATGAAGGCCTTGGGGCAATGAAGAGCCAAGGATGAAAGGAGGAACAAAATCTTGTCTACTTCTACTCTTACTTCTAGACCTCCTCTCCAATCCATACCATTTGTTGGGGACAAATTTCCTATTATGGGGAATCTTTTCACCCTATCTTTCTATAGGTGAATAATAGTCCTCATATTGATTCAGACCTAGATCAATTACCTCTTCATAGTCTAAGGCATTTCCCTCTTGACTAGAAGGAGAAATACTTTCCTACCTTGAGCCTCCCTTCTACTTCCATGTGAGGGACATATCATTAGTACTCTTTTCTCTTCTGATTTGACCTTGTCTAGATGTGGTTGGAAGCCCACCTTCTAAGGTTTCCTTTGGATGCTCCTTTCTCTAGGACCTTGTATTCTTGAAACTCATTATAACAAAATAAAACTTTATTATGACTAGTTACAGAGATATCTTAGAGTCACCACCCAAGAAAAATTGGGTTTTCTATGATCTTAAACAAAATAAAAAGGGTAGGAAATTTTCAAAAAAGGAAATAACTCTGTGTGGTCAATAGTAACCCACTAGCTTAAAAATAAGTAGGCCAGAAGTCTAGCTCAACCTGTACCTACATTATTTATACAGATTTTAAAAATTCCCCAGTAGATTCACCATTTTGTTGGTTCTTCCAAAATATTTTACACTCCATGAGACACCAATATACCTAAGACTAATATTAAGGAGGGGTTAATTCCAAATGTGAGAAATCTATAGGTAATTGGACCAACTATAGGGACAAGATTTCCCTCTTCACTTCTGGCTCTGCAAAACCAAGGTGGGTATACCTGATCCAATAGATATAATTCTATTCCTTACTTAATATTGGATCTTACAATAGATAATAGTGAGAAAGTACTAAATAACATCCTATTATTCATTGACTCACCATCACTGGGTAGAACAACTGTATGGCGTAAGTAAAATAAATTAAGTGACTAGTATTGATATGTTTTTTATTATAATGATTTTAATCATTCCTTATAAAATAATGATATGTCCATACAGGCCAGTGCCTTATCCATTGGGCATACAACACCATAAAATAGAATGAATACAAAGATGTTCTAGGAAGAAATGGTCTCTGAGCATAAACACAAATACCCCAACTCTCTCCTACTTATGAGAATCCTTCATATAAATCCAATGAACATATATTCCACTTTGAGAAATATTTAATCCAACCCTAGATCAGAACTCAAAGCTAAAATACATACATGCAAGTCCTTAAAAGAAACTTGAGAAATTCATAGATTTAATACAAAGGAGAGATAAAGATTCATAATTTGTATTATGTATAACCTTTCATCATTTTTATACCACATATCTTAAATAGCTAGCTTGCAAGATAATAATAGCAACCTATACTTCTTCTCTATTACTTTGATAAGAAAATGATGTAAAATATTACAATCCTTGACTGAGGGTTAGGGTTTCAAAATTTCTATATTCTTAACAACTAAAAACTCTCAATGCCTAAAATGATCATGGAAAATCATTTCTATACAAGGAGATGCAACAAGCTACTGATCATTCTAGGGTCTAAAAAATTTAACCTAAATACTTTACAACAACCCTACTAGGTTTACAATAAATGCATCAATCAGATTTGGAGAGATATATTGTAGATGAGCCACCTTGCTTTATGTCTTCAACTCTTTCCTTAGTTTCTTCCAAAAAATATGATCTCCATCTCTTTGTTTTCATCCTTGCAATAAATACCTCTTTATATCTCAACAACACTTAGGACTCAAAAAGTTGTAGCCTTTTCTTGGCTCAAGAAGTAGGTGGAGTATCTAATTTTTCTGCATGATGTATGTACTAATACCTCCATCTATTGTACACCTGCTCACTTGGGAACTCAAAATTTGCAAACTCTTCTCCTTTACTGGATAACTGTTCCCACTTGTCCTCCAATTGACTGATTTCTCACTAAATACAATCAAACTTGGACTTGGCAAAAATTAATGTCTCAATAGTGTGTATGAAAAACAAGGTATTCTCCAAAGTTAAAATGCTAGTCATTCTAGTAGAATAATCATCATCTATTTGTGCTCTCCACTTGATTAACTCCTTAAGTTCACCATTTTTCTTGAAAACTCCTAGGACTAAATCACAACTGGGGAATGTCAATTCTTTCTTCAACAAATTGGATTTTCTTTCAAAATCATCCAAAAAGATACTATGCTCCATAAGATTATTCACATTTTGATGCAATAGTCTGATTAATGGGTTAGGATTAACTTGAGCCTTAGGAAACCATCTAAGTAACCTTACATTTGGGGATCTCTCAATCCATTTATAAAAAATTGGCCCTAATTCCTCCTTATGTTTGTTCATAGATGTGAGCAATATCTTTAATCTCCTAGCATGGTCAAACAAAATTGTAGGATTCAGATTGGTAGCAAATTGCATCACAACCTCTATAACATTTTCCTTATATCTCTACTCTAATAATCTTTTAGCTTTCAAATTTTCATCCCTCCGCTTGTCCAACTCTACCCTTTTTTCTTTGAAATGACTTATTTCTTCAAGCAATTGTTGCTTTTCCCAGCTAACCCTTGCATCTATATTTATCTCTAGGAGCAATGATGGTAGAAAATCAATGATAGGACTTGATGAAGAAGCCACTACATGCTTATCAGCTATTATCAATTAGGGTGACCTATGACCCTATAGTTTAGACAATTTTGCAATTAGTTTGTACTTCTGGATGGATGCAACCAATTGCATCACTTCTCAAAAGTAGGCTGGGGCATAACCCCAAGCATACCTTTTAGATTCTCAAATGTATCCTTAGGCAAAGGCTTTGTAAAAATGTCTACTATCTGCTCCTTTGTGCTTATGTACTCCATTCTGACTTCTTTCTTAGCAACTTTCTCTCTTACTACATGATACTTAATCTCTATATGCTTTGTCTTATAATGTAATACAGGGTTCTTAGACATACCGACTGTGCTGGTGTTGTCACAATGTATAACAACAGGTTCATCAAACTTTATTCCAATATCCTTTAGCATTTGCTTCATCCAAATTATCTAGTTACAATTTTTTTCTACTACTACATATTCTGCTTCTACTATGCTCTATGAAATACAATTCTACTTCTTGTTTAGCCAAGAGACCAATCTTCCTCCAAGAGAAAAGGCTCCACCATTGGTGCTCTTTTTATCATAAACACTACCTCCCCAATCATTATTTGTATATGCACATAGGGTGAAATCATCAAATTTTTCATGCAACAATCCATACTCCATTGTGTCTCTTAAATATCTTAGTATCCTCTTTACTACTGCATAATGTGATTCTCTAGGTTCAGCTTGAAATCTTGCTACAATTCCAACTAAATGTGCTATATCAAGTCTTGTATGTGTCAAGTACTGCAATTCTCCAATCATGGATCTGTACTTCTTCTGTTCAACTGTCAGTGTTTCATCTATGCTAGATAATTTATGTCCAGTTACCATAGATGTTCCAACTGGTTTACAGTTCTCCATTCCAAATCTTTTCAACAAGTCATTCAGGTACTTTGTCGAACTTACAAAAATACCATCACTATTTTGTGATATATATAATCCCAAAAAGTATTTCATTTCATGAATCATACTCATTTCAAATTCAGTCTTCATTTCATTAGCAAATTTGTCACTATCTTCATCTTCTCCTCCAAAAATAATGTCATCAACAAAAATAACTACAATCAAAAAACCATTTTCAGTTTCTTTTGTGTACAAATTGCTATTAGTTGTTCCTTTTGTAAATCCCAATTTTAACAAATACTTATCTAGTCTTCCATACCAAGTTCTAGGTGCTTGCTTTAGTCCATATAATGCTTTTTTTAGTTTACATACCATGTCTCCTTGAGTCAAAGGAAAACCTTCAGGCTGCTCAATGTAGACTTCTTCTTCCAATTCACCATTCAAAAATGCTAATTTTATATCCATCTAATATACTTCAAATTTCTTAAAAGTTGCATTGGCCAAAAACATTCTTACTACTTTAATTCTTGCTACTAGTGCAAAAGTTTCTTCATAGTCAATTCCTTCTTGCTGTGAGTATCCATTACATACCAATCTTGCTTTGTTTCTTACTACTTCTCCTTGTTCATTCATCTTGTTTCTAAATACCCATTTAGTTCCAATAACATTCTTATCTTTAGGTCTAGGGACCAATTCCCATGTCTTGTTCTTTTCAATTTGATCTAGTTCTTCTTTCATAGCCTTAATCCAATGTTCATCTTCACAAGCTTCACTAGTAGATTTAGGTACAATTTGAGAAATCAAACATAACTATTCTTGTACTTATTTTGAGTTAGAACTCCTCTATTAATGCTTCCAATAATCTGCTCAGCAGGATGATTCCTTCATAAATTTTTGTTAGGTGTCACTGTCTTAGATCTCACTTTAGGTGTCAGTTCTTCAATAACTTCACTATGGCTTTCATTCAACAAGTCACTATCAGTCTCATAGAATAATTTAGTAGTTTCAGTGGTAGGCTTAAGATGAGTTCCTTCATCAGATTCATAATGAATCATTCTTTCCTGGATTTTGAACTTTTCATCAACTTTAACATTTGCACTCTCAACAATAGTCTTAGTTCTCTTATTGTAACATCTATATGCTTTGCTCTTCAAAGAATATCCAAGAAACATACCTTCATCACTTCTAGGATCAAAATTTCCAATATCATCATCTCTCTTTATATAACATTTGCTTCCAAAAATTCTAAAATACTTAACAAAGGGTGGATGTCCAAACCATAATTCATAGGGTGTCTTGTCTCTATCTACTCTAATTTGTACTTTGTTCATTGTATACACTATGGTGTTCACTGCTTCTCTCTAGAATATCTTTGCCAAATCATTCTCAAATAACATAGCTCTTGCTACTTTAGTCACTGATCTATTTCTTCTTTCTGCAATACCATTTTATTCAGGTGTTCTAGGAGCTAAAAATTGTCTCTTAATACCATTCACTTCACAAAAGGTGTTAAACTCTCTAGAAGTAAATTTTCCACCTCTATCAGTTCTCAAACATTTAATCTTCATTTCAAATTCATTCTCAACTTTATTCTTAATGATCTTAAACTTATGAAATGCTTTAGAATTTTCTTTAAGAAATGAAATCCACATCATTCTTGTAAAATCATCAACAAGAATCATAAAATACCTTTCTCCATAGAATCCTCTTGTCCTGGTAGGACCACTCGAATCTATATGAATAATCTCCAACTTCTCTATAGATGTAAAATTCTTATTGGGAAATGAACTTCTCTTATGTTTAGCCATCACACATTCCTTGAAAATCATGTTAGTAGGCTTCATAATTTGAGGCAAATCCCTTACTGCAATTGTAGAACTCACTTTCGCAATGTTATCAAAATTTATATGACAAAACCTTCTATGTCATAATCAACTATCATCAATCTTAGTAATCAAACATGTCATCTTAGTAGGATTCACCTAAAATACATTACCTCTGGTTCTAGATCTAGTTCCAATTAGATTTCCATCTTTATCCTTTATCACACAAGTTTTCTCAGTAAACCAAACTTTATATTCCTTATCAACTAACTATCCAACACTCAAAATATTATGTTTCAAACCATCCAAAAAGTAAACATCATCAATATTAGACATTCCATCAAGAGTAATAGATCCTATACCTTTAATCAAGCAAGGTCCATTGTTTCCAACTCTAACAACTCCTCCATCATAATTGTTAAACATTATGAATTTTTTCATGTCTCCAATTAGATGATTTGAACAACCATTGTCTATAATCCAATCATCTTTCTTTTCAACTTGAGAAACTAGGGCTTTTTCTTCCTTGACATCAGTTTCAGGATTTTCTTCTTTAATTGCTACAAATCCTATGTCATCATTATTTTTATTATCACTTTCACTTAGAGTTCTCTCTATACTAGCTTCAAGATCTTCATCATTAGCATAATAACATTCCTTAGATCTTCTAGGCTTGAAATTGTTTCTATACTTTTTAACTCTCTTAAGACATTTAGATGCAAAATGACCATATTCTTGACAAGTCCAACATTTAAAAATTTTCTTACCATATGGTTCTCTCTTCAAAAGAAAGGCAATACCTTCTTCAATCTTCCTATCTCCTTCATTGCTAGATCCACTACTACAAGCATAATATCTTCTCACACTAATGCTTCTTGACAAAGTAGGGTGAACACTAAGAGCACTAAATGTTGTCTCCTTTCTAGGCAAGTCTCCTGATAACCTCTGGTTCATTTCTACCACTTCCAATCTTCCAAGAAGTGTCTCTCTTGTAAAGTTAAAAGTACAAGGTATAACTTGTTCAATCATTTGTGTTTTCTACTTAAACATAGGAGTCAATGTCCTCAGAATTTTCCATATCACTTCATTCTCTATCTTTGTTCCTTCACAAGATTTTATCCCTACAACAATTTTTGACATTCTACCAATATAGCTTCTAACAAATTCATCTTCCATCATTCTTATATCTTCAAATGCACATATCAAATTATGTAATCTAACTTTATTTGCATGTTCATCATCTTCAAAAGTAGAGTCTAAAGCTTTCCAAATTTTATGAGATGTTTTCAAACATTTTACCTAACTGTACTCATTCTTTGGAAGGGCTGTCAAAAGTGCTTCTCTAGCAAGTATGTTACACATGAATTGATGAAGTGTGAGGCAAGAGAATCCCCAATGGAGATGTCCTATCCCCTAGAAAATAACCACACAATAGAATATAATAACAATATAGAGATATAGATCCACACAATGCCGATACTCATAATAGAATCATCATATTTTCATCCAACATGCCCGGTTGTAAGGCCTTCTGAGTTACGGCCAAATACAATGCAATTACAATAGAAACTCCACAAGATCACACAAGATCCAAACCAAAAACATAGCTATCCAAGATCCATGCACTAGTAGGAACCCCCAAGGAAGATCTAAACTTGTGCTTACAAGCCCACCAAGCAATCTCCTTGTTTCCCAAGCCGCAACTACTAGCTCTCCTCAAAACTCACTCCACATCCACCTCCTCTTCTCCTAAGTGGATGAATGATGCCTAAAGACTTCCCCCACAATCCCTATTTATACCAATCTAAGCCACAGGTCTTCCCTAAACATAAATTAAATACAAATACAGAAATTAAATGCCACAAGTCGGCCAACAACAACAATTAAATGCCAAAAATAGATGTCTTAGTAAAATAGTGATATCTCCTAGCTCCAAATGAATTAGAACTCATGCTTCGAACTGCAAGTAGAAATATAGGCCCTCTTCAATCCTTGAAATTTGTAGCCTCTAACTCTTTGTGAAAAATTACTTATATGGCCTGAAATAGGCACCAAAATCCCAAGCAAGGCCGAGCTCCTTCTAGGCCATGCTGAGAAACCAAGACCATACCAAGTCCATTAAATACATCAAAACCAATTACCCAAGACCAAAGTAGGTTTATCTAACTCTACCAAACCCCTCACATATGAAATAAGTTCACACAGCTCCATCAAATTTCCCAAACATGCAGGATAGCCAACTACCCTGGGATGCTCCTGCATCATGAATAGATCTCTCTCATCACCAAAACATGTTTCAATATTATCCTCTTCAATGATATTCTTCTCATTCTTTGTAATCAACCAATAACCTAGTCCTAAACATAGTAGATGTGTTTTCATCTTTTCTTTCCAGCTGTCAAAATTTACTATATCAAACTTAGGGCTTTCTTTCCTAAAATTTGCCATGGATCTCCTTAAGTTGTTAAACTTCTCTTTCAAGGACCTGTTCCTCTGATACCAATTGTTAGAAAGTAAAGTCCACAAAGATAACTGAGAGGGGGGGGGTGAATCAATTATCAAATAATTATAACTTTTATCAACTTCAATAGCATTTAACCATGAAATCAATATAATTACCAACCATAGAAAGATATTCATACTAAATAACACAATGACACAAGATATGTTGACAAGGGAACCTCTTGATCAAAGAGTAAACCCTGGTGGGAATGATGCCCACAAAAGATGCACTAATATCAATATTCCTTGTGAAAGGATGGACTCTGTTAGGAGTCTTATGAATTACATTTAGTACATATGAATCCCTATTAGGAGATTTTGAATCCCTGTTAAAAGATTATAACCCTGTTAAGAGTTATCAAAGATAGAAGGACCCACTACCCAAATAGCTTCAGGGTAAGATTGCTGAACACACTGTCCAATTGATCTTTGTATTACTCAAACAAATAATACCAAAAGATTACTAATCAACAATATGTTACCTCTTCTCTGGCTATGCCAAACTGCACTCACTGCTACATTAGATCTCAATTTAAGATCTTTGTACCTTACATATCTTCTTTCACAATTTCACTTTCACAACTACATTAGCTCTTTTCTTCACTTCATGCATATATCAACATTCAACCATATTAAAACAAGGGAAAAAATTCCTTCCTTTATATCACACTCAAGTAATTACAAATGAGTCAGCATCCAATTACAAAATAAATGTTTCGACATGCTACACAAAATTACACAAAACTATCAACTTCCAAATGCAATAATTCTCCATCTGGGTGACCTTGAAATTTGCACTATCATCCATGTCACTATCAGTGTTTCTTCATCTTCCCTTTAACTACACAAAAATAAATTCTAGCCCAATTAGGAGATATTAGCCGATTTCCACAAATCGCTACTCAGGAACACTGTCTGAATACTGCTTGTACCAAAATGCTCATAACTTCCATGAATAAATGAATTACTATTTTTTCTCTTAACCATAAACATATAACATATCAAAGATTAAAACCTCAATGTCACATATCTCTATCTGCAATATCCCACGTGCGCTAATCCAAACATTGTCTACTCCTCTGCAAATCTCTAAAAGATCACTGTGTTGACATCAATGACAATCATAGTCATGAATGCAACAACAACTACTATAGAATGGCTGCCAAAAATTTAGCAGTCATTCCTAACATACTTGGCACCAAACTACATCCTACTCACCACATCATCAGGTTGCCACATGTCAACCTATCACAGTCCCACAGCAGCTAACATCCGGGCATCTTCATGATTGCAGGGTTGTGACATTTGTTGGATCTAGCATGCATCTCAATTTGTTAGACTTTCATACTCCTCAAGCCATCAAAATTTATCTCACCTCCATGTAGGACCCACCATCCACATCATCATCCTCATCATCTAGTTGAGCACCACATCATCATCTCGATCCATGTGCACACATGGACTGGTCTACAACTGGGCATCCACTTTGGACACCATAGACTTGTGTGTTTGGCCATTTAAATATTTTTTTCTTCGTCTACACAGCCAATGTGGGATAAATATCCCTTAGTTTATTAATTTTTTGTTCAAAAAGACCCTAGTGTGCCCCTAGCTAGCACGCACTGGATGGGCCCACAGGAAGCCTCCACTTCCTCCTTCCTTTTCCTTCTTTACCACATATTGGAGAGCCTTTCCTTTTAAATACCTAATTGGCTCAAGATAGGATGAATGTGGGATTATCAGTCTAAGGGAAAAGTCTATTTTCCTTCCATCCAAACACATAGAACTACAATCTTTTTTATTTTCTCCTTGTTTATGTGTTGCAAGGCACCCCTGGCTATCTTTCTTTGTTCCCTTCATATTGTGTAGCCTTTTTCTTCAGCCTATAGACAACATCCTAAGTGGAGGGAATGTGCTTTGAAGGAGGCCTCACACAAGCTACCTCACACAAGCCCACACAACACCTCACAGGAGGCTCACACAGATCCTAGGGAAGGCTTCATGAGACCTTAGGATGGTTGTGTGAGACCTTAAAGTCTATGCAACACCACATAATTCATGTGCATATCACATTTGGTGCATATGAAACACCCCTGTAGTGGTTTCCTCAAATTTACACCAACCAAATTGTCCTTCATTTTGTGATTCTTCAGGGGTCTTCCTTGAGACTATCCTTGATCAATCCCAAAACAAGATGTAACTCAGGATTGGTAGTTGAAGTAGGATCGAGAATTTTTCCAGCAATCATCACATCAGTGGATCTTATCAGACCATCTAGAAGCAAGTGCCTTCAACTATACAAGTTATCTAATTTTATCTTCGTAATAGAGTCATTAACATTAATGGCAAGTAACATCAGAGAGCCACTAGCCCACATCTGATATAGTCTGTGCACCCTTGTATGAAAGCTTATGCCTCCTCTTAATTTCATTTTGTCTGCAGCCTAAAACCAAGCACACATCCCATTGTAATAGAACCAAGTTCAACACAAATCAATTTGATTAAAGAGTTCCAAGGCTTCACCAGCATATCCATCGTGGGAGTGGTCAGTAGTTGAAAATATATATGGCCTACCTAGTGCAACGACAAAATTGTCTTTTAAAATAATTAGGTAGACTGGACCCCAAGTGGGTCCTTCCTAAAAAAATTTTGCATTCAAACACTTTGACCCTAAAATGATCTAGATGAGACCTCCAGTAACTGGATCTAATCTGGACAATGCCAGACACATAAAAATTTGACTTCTAGTAACCTTTGCCAAAGTCACCAAATTACATAAAATGTCTCCAATCATGCCATTAAAACACTAATCAAAACTTAACTTTTGATATCAGCACTTGGTGAATATAAACTTTTTAGTACAGAGAAACACTCTATCAGACAGGCTCCCAAGAAAATGAACAAGGTGAGAGAAATTAAAACTTGAAAACGCCTGTTTAGATCTACTCTGAAAACACAAACTAAAAAACACTTGAAACAACCTCTGAAGGAAATGAACTAAAAATATCAAATGGCTAGTTGATGGTGAGCCACTAACACTAGCAAAAGAATCATCCTCAAAGAGTGCAACCAAATGACCCTCATCTCACAACAACAATCTGACATCAAGATATAAAATTCTGAAAATGGCCACTTGTGAGGTTTATTATGTTCGTACTATTCATCAACATAAAACACATTTTGTCTGACCCTGCAATCATGTCATATAGAACCCTCATAACATGAAACCTTGGATGAATGATCTCTCTCATGTATATAAAACAAGGCTATAATTAGTTTCAACAAACGAATAACTAGCTATCTAGAAATAAACTTCAAAGTTAGCTACTTAGAACATCCTAAACTGAAAGATAGTGAAATAGTATAAATTGCATTTAGAACTAAGGATAGGGATCAAACAGATTGGTCTTGATCTCAAAATAGTCATGGAGACTCATTTACATTTCTACAATATAGATCAAGCCTCAATTCCTCATGATCACTAACTGGATGCAATTTACATGACCTCAAAGTAGGCTACTTCAAATTTTGCATTCCCACATTCAATCAAATTGAATAAAATACAAATGGAAGAGGCATGGTAAACTAATCATACAAATCTTTAGGAACTTGAAAAAAGTCATGGAGACACACTCTCATTCCTACAATATGATACAATATTCCTTCATCATGACTATCATCCGGGTGTTAGATAGAAACTTCCGAAGTTGGTGACCTAGTAAAAAATGAATAGAATGCAAAGTGCAAATTTGTAGAATGGCCTCCAGATGGGTATCTTCAAAACATGTCAAAACTAATATCTAAAATTTGTGACCAATTGCATATGCTTAATGAAAGGTTAAGAACACATGTCCCAAATTCCATCTCATGAAAATCAATAGGCTTACTTTTATATGCATTCAAACTAGGGTCCTTCAAAATGGTCTTTTGAAAGGCACAACCTATCTTAGGAGAAATTTTGAATATAGACTCTAAAATAAATCCAAATTTTAGAGTACCAATAGTGGCTCTAGTTGGGGACATGTGCCCCTTGTGGGCATGTAGAGAAACTAGAATCTTTGGTACAATAGACCACCCACCAGTCACAAAAATGAAGGTAAACCTTCTAAAAAAAACTTGCAAACAAACCACGAGCAAGAAGAATGGGAAAGAAACACACAATTGAAAGGAAACAACTACATAATATATACATTATTTGCAAAGGTCCGAAGCCACAAAACTGAAATCATTGTTTACCTCTATCAAACATATGATTTTCATCCATGTATGAAACAAACCATCTGAAAATATCATGGTAATTTTTCTGCCAACATATATGAAAATATTTGTGCTGGAAGGTAGTTCTCTATTTTCCATAGCCCATATTTTTCTTCCAGTCATAACCATCCTCATTTTCATATTCCAAGAAATATGGAATGGCCTTCACCTCTTCTTGATGTTGACTGAAAGTGTAAGGTCTATCTAGTAATGCATCAAAAGATAAACTATGATGATCGTCATGCATTAGTTAATTCTTACCTGACTAAAAATGAATTGGATCCTTAGTTTTATCTATATGGGATACTTCATCGACTAAGGAACTTTCCTCCTCAATAATATCTCCATGAATTGGATCACGAACCAAGTGCAAATTATTTTCATCATGATTGTGACATAAGGATGAATGATCCATATCATCATTTTTATCAAGAAATTTATTGTCCCTATTATTGAAGACACCATCCTTATCACTGTCACAATCACTATCATACTTATCAAATGAAGGAAGAGAAAGCAAACAAGAAACTTGTTCATCATTAGAATCTTCATGATAGGACAACACACTGCCATGGTCATCATTCACTTCTTCTGCTAACCTATTATATGAGGGGGTTTCATGCAAACATGAATCATTGTCTTCATCATTTTGAACATATGCAACATTATCAGGGTTAAAATATATATCAACTAGATATTGCAAAGTAGAATCCACATTGGAGGCATACCTCTAAAAATAAATAGCCAAGAATACTGAGATTTCTTCACTACTTATTGGATATTGGACTTCATTTTCATTTTCTTTGGTCTCTTGTTTGATGTTACAAACTTCTTCCTTGTTTGGAAAAGGCACTAAAAACTCTTGCCTCAAATCATTTTGTGCAAAGCCATCACTACAACAACTTTCATCTACATCATGATTATCTCTTTTTTGTTTACACAAAACTTTCCTATAATGAGATAAGAAAGTTTCCCTCTTATGCTGATAAAAGGAAAGATCTACAAACTTAATGGAAACACTATCAACGATAGACTCATTTTCAACATCTTGACATTTACTAGCCTCAGTTTCAGCATCATAATCAACATCATCAGCACAAAAGGAAACAACATCGTCATTATTTTTTTATATAGCGCTGCTCACAAGGAAACCTTACTATCATATCCTCATAATCAGATTTTGTATCCACAACCAGTCCATGATCATCACAAGAACTCATACCCTGATCATTTTCACCGAAGGATTCATACTCATACAAATCCTCTACAACATTTTTATTATCAAAACAAAAATCAATAGTGTGTAACATTTTCTAACTACATAGATGTGTATACTTATTATACTCAGTTATCAAAAAATCAAAGATCTTGTTACCATTGAGAAAAGGAGAGCTTAGCTCATCTGTATATATTGTCTCTTAATGATCAGAAATACTTGCACAATTTATATCAGAATCCTTATCATTTTTATTACCAAAATAAATCACTTCCTTACTTGGCACAAAACCATAACAAATGTAAACTTTGGAATTATGAGAAATCTTGTCCTGAATCTTCTCATGAATTGGTTGACACAAATCCAGAAACAACTCATCCTTAGTATCTTTACCAAAATATTCACTAAATAATTTTCATTTTCAAATTCAAATATCTCTAAATTAGTAGCAGACCTTGCATACAATGGTTATGATTTTTTACTATTACTATAATCTAAATGTTCTTCTAACATGACTTCATCACTATGAGAAACATTAACAATATTGAACATGGATTGCTCTAGGATATTGTTTGTATACTTCTCTTGTTGATGATCCTTTATTAACTTATTCCATTCATCATCATCAATGAATTATTTTAGGAACAACCATTTGAAATCAGTCAATGAGGAGATGCATTTTGGGGGTAAACTTAAATACCAATCAGCTGCAACCCCTTTGAGGAATCTCCCAAAAAACATCATGCTGACATCTTCCTCATAAATCTGATATTTTATAATGAATCTAAAGAATGCGAGGACATGCTCTAGTGTTGAATCTATCTGATCATCAAAGACTAGAATTAGATCAATGATTTCACTAGGAAAATAATTGGGGGATCCTGGAACATGAGCACAACTTAAAGTTCTATCCAACTTGATAAAACATAGACTTTTTAGCTGGCTCTTTTCCTGGTTATTCATTTGGTTTGAAACAAGATGAGAACTATTCATCTTGTCCTATCTTTATAGGAGGTATACCAAAATATTCAAACCTCTATGACAACATTTAAATGTTTCATGACATCAATAATATTCAACATGGAAACATGAAATTGTTCTATGTCACTCTTCTCTTCTTACTACTGCTGAAACACTTAATAGGGAACAAAATACTTTACAACTTGATCTTACAGAAATTCACATAAAGATAAAAAATACTTGGAAGTGTTGTAGTTGAAACTCAACTTGCTAAATGGAAAGCCTCTGAATCTGAAGCTTGCTTTTCTGAAAACTTCATAGAGTCACTACCTCCTTGAAGAGGACAAACACCTTAACCTCTAAAAACTCTTTCTGTATATTTTTCCATCAACACAACAAACTTCAATAGGGTACATACACTATTTATCAGATTTGAAAATACATAATTTTATGCACTGATCAAACAAAGGATCTCAGAGTCACTCACAACTTGGTGAGATGATTTGAAACTTTTAAAATTGACTCTTATATACTTTAATGATAACCATTCGATAAATAAATAAGCTGGCCATGAGTCTAGCTCTACTTGTAAGTATGTTATTTATATCTAATTATAGAAAATCCCAAGTAGAGTTGTCATTTTGATGGTTCCTGAAGAAGATTTTACACTCAAAGAGACACCAATATACCTAAGATTGATTTTGGGAATGTATAGTTCCAAAAATGGGGAGATCTATAGGTAAATTGACCAGCTATAGGGACAAGACTACCCCTCTTCATTTCTATCTCTACAGAACAAAGGAGGGTGCACCTAATCTAGTAAATGAAACACTCTTTACAATACCAAGACTAGATTTGAACAAATCAAATAATAGCAAGAAAGCACTAAATGATAACTAGTCACTCATTGACTCTCCATTGCTATGATGAAACTGATACCTCACAAACATAAAAATGAAAGGATAGAAATGATTTTGATTTGATTTCTTGTAGAATGTAAAAAATCATGCCAAACTAGCATCACTACAAGAGATACTAATTTATGATCAATGCCTTGTCCATTGGGCAGATATATCTAAAGAAGATACAAAATACAAGAACAACTACTTGATTCATCAGAGATTTCAAGCCATAAATATAGTAAACCAGACTGATGCACTACTTACAAAATATCCTTCAGTTGAAGCAAATGAATCTATTTTTTATCCAGAAACTTTTAACTTGATCCTAGATCAAGGTTGAGAAATGAAAACATATACATAGGTAAACCCAGTGTAGTGAATTAGAAAAGCCAAAACTTATCAAGAACAATAAAAGGAGAGATCTGAAACTAGAGAACTATATTAAGTATGAGGATTCAAACTCCTATATTACAATATACTTCAGAATTCACCATTTAGATAATATGGAAAAGACTTTGAAGGTTTTTCTCCTCTACTAATACAACTAGTAGAACATATTACACTCTAGACAGAGGATGCATACTTAGATTTTCAGCTTCCTGTGTTTCAAGATTTTTCCAGCTAGTACCTTCTAAATGATCATAAAAATCCTTTATAGAAACAAGGATGCAACAAGAAAAAGATCATTTAGGTTAAAAAACCTAAACCTAACCAACAATCCTAAGGTCTGTAGGAGAATGGAATCCAATTTGATTGTACCCTCTGTAAGACATTCCCAGGAAACCTACTACTTCCTCTGAGAAAATCAAATCAATAGTAAAGTCCTTGGAAGAAATAACAAATCTGATTTCTTCATGAATCAACATAAAATATTTATAAAGCAACCAAGTTACAAGAAATCAGATTCTTCCTCCTTTGGCAGAATCTGCAAATCAATCTTGTCTAGAATGAAATATTCTCACCAAACTCTAATTTCATATACAAAAGTCATTACTTCTCTCATCCAACTGGTCAAATCAAATTTTAACCACCACCATTGCATTCTTGGTTTTCTATCATTTTTGAAAACATATTATATGTCTATATTTAGGTGAAAATGAAGTCTTTAGGCATTATTTTCATGAGCAATTGTAGTCATTTAAATCTTTCAATTTATTTATATAGTTTTTCCTATATAATCCATTTCAATTCTTTTCTATAGATTTTGAATTCTCAATGTGGGCCCCATGTGCCACATGGCACCATCTGACTGGCTTGAAAATCCACCTCATTTCCATGTTGAACTATCTACACATCCCTCTTCCATGTGTCACCCTCTAATTGGTCTTCTCCTTGACTGGGCATCCTTCTACAACTTCACCCACTAGCTCACCTCTGAACACATGTCAGCCTATCGTAGTCCGGTGAAGGCTAACTCCCGAGCAGCTTTCTCCTTGTGGATTTGTGACAACCATTGGATCAACATGCATCTCAAGGAGGTTGGCCAACTACTGATCTGATCACTTCATTACCATCCTCTTCCACATGTCACATTTTCATTTTCTTTGCTATCCACTTGGCACCAGACTACTTTTTCCTGACCACATCATCGAGTTTCCAAATGTCAACCTATCATAGTCCCGTAGTGGCTAACGTCAAGGTATCTTCATGATTGCAGGACTGTGACATTCATTAGATCTAGTATGTATCCTGATGCATCAAACTTGCACACTCCTCTAACTATCAAAATTTATCTTACCTCGATGTAGGACCCGTCATCCATGTCATCATCCTCATCATCCAACTAAGCACCACATCATTGTCTCGATCCACATGCACACATGGACTGGTCTACAACTAGGTGTCCTCTTTGGACACCATAGACTTGTTTGCTTGGCCATTTAAATGTCTTGTTCTTCCTCTACACAACCAATGTGAGATAAACATCCCTTAGTTTATTAAATTTTCATTCAAAAAGACCCTAGTGCGCACCCATTTGGCATGCATTGGTTGGGCCCATAGGAAGCCTCCACTTCCTCCTTCCTTTTCCTTCTTTACTACATATTGGAGTGCCTTTCCTTTTAAATACCTCATTGGCTCATGGCAGGATGAATGTGGGATTATTAGTCTGAGTGCACAGTCCATTTTCCTTCCCTCCAAATGCATAGACCTGCAATCTTTTGTATTTTCTCCTTGTTTATGTGTTGCAAGGAACCCCTACTTGTATTCCTTTGGCCCCTCCATGCAACATTATGAGGCTTGTGTAGCCTTTTATTGCATCCTATAGATAAAATCCTAAGTGGAGGGCATGTGTTTTGAAGGAGGCCTCTCTTAAGCTACCTCAGACAAGCCCACACAAGCCCATGAAACACATCACAGGATGCTCACACAGATCCTAAGGAAGGCTATGTGAGAGATTAGGGAGGCTACCTAAGACCCTAAAGTCTACGCAACACCACATAATTCATGCGCATAGAACTTTTTTGCATAGGTAGCACCCCTATAGTGATTTCCTCAAATACACCAACCAACTTGTCCGTCATTTTGTGATACTTCATGGGTCTTCCTTGAGACTATCCTTTATCAATCCCAAAACAAGGTGTACAACTTAGGATTGGTCATTGAAGTAGGATCAAGAATTTTTCCATTAATCATCACATCAGTGGCTCTTATTAGACCATCTAGAAGCAAGTGCCTACAACCATACAAGTTATCAAATTTTCTCTTCATAATAGAGTCATTAACATTAATGGTAGGAACATCAGAGAGCCACTAGCCTACATCTGATATAGTCTATGAACCCTTGTATGAAAGATTACGCCTCCTATTAATTTCTTTTTTTCTGTAGCCTAAAACTGAGAACACATCCCATTGTGATAGAACCAAGTTCAAAACCATTCAATTTGATGAAAGAGTGCCAAGGCTTCACCAGTATATCCATTGTGGGCGCAATTAGTAGTTGAAAATATAGATGGCCCACCTGGTGTAGCGACAAAATTATCTTTTAAAATAATGAGGTAGGATGGACCCCAAGTAGGTCTAGCCTAAAAAATATTTGAATTCAAACATCTGGACCCTAAAATGATTTGGATGATACCTCTAGTAACTGGATCCAATCCGGACAATGCTAGACACATAAAAATTTAACTTTTAATAACCTTCACCAAAGTCGCTAAATTGCATAAAATGTCTTCATTCATGCCATTAAAACACCTATCAAAACTTAACTTTTGATATTGGTGCTTGGTGAATATAAACTTTGTAGTACAGAGAAACATTCTGTTAGACGGGCTCCCATGAAAATGAAAAGGGAAAGAGAAATTAAAACTTGAAAACACCTGTTTAGATCCGCTCTAAAAACACAAACTAAAAACACTTGAAACAACCTCTGAAGGAAATGAACTAAAAATATCAAATGATGAGTTGATGGTGAGCCACTAACATTGGTAGAAGACTCATCTTTAAAGAGTGTAACAAAATGACCCTCATCTCAAAACAACATTCTGACATCAAGATATGAAATTTTGAAAAGGGCCCCTTGTGAAGTTTATTCTATTTGCACTACTCATCAACATAAAACACATTTTGTCTGACTTGCAATCATGTCATACAGAACCCTCATAGCATGAAACCTTGGATGAATGATATCTCTCATTTATATAAAACAAGTCTATAATTAGTTTCAACAAACAATTAACTAGCTATCTAGAAATAAACTTCAAAGTCAGCCACTTGGAACATCCTGAACTGAAAAATAGTGAAACGGTATAAATTGCATTTGGAACTAACTGAGAATAGGGATCAAATGGATTGGTCATGATCTAAAACTAATTAAGGAGACTCATTTCCATGTCTATAATATAGATAAACCTTCAATTCCTCTTGATCACTAATTGGATGCAATTTGCACGACCTCAAAGTAGGCTACTTCAAATTATTCATTCCCAAATTTAGTGAAACTAAATAAAATACAAATGGAAGAGGCATGGTAAACTAATTATACAAATCTCTAGGAAATTTAAAATGGGCATGGAGACACACTCTCATGCCTACAATATGATAAAATATTCCTTTCATCATGACTATCATCTGGGTGTTAGATAGAAACCTCCGAAGTTGGTGACCTAGTAAAAACTAAACAGAATGCAAAGTAAACATTTATAGAATGGCCTCCATATGGGTATCCTTAAAACATGTCAGAACTGAGATATGGGAGTTGTGACCAACTGCATATTCTTAATTAAAGGTGAGGAACACATGTTCAAAGTTCCATCTCATGAAATTCAATAGGCCTACTTTTATGATGAAGGGTGCTCCCCTTCATACCACAAACACATAACAGAAAAAGAGAAACAACAACAATAATATGCAAGAATAGAAAAATTGGCTTCTTATTATCTCCACAAATGTGGAATTACAAACTTTCAGAATTAAAATATGCAAAGCCACATGGGCATTCCCTTACAATATTCTGTAGGACAAAGCCTCGAACTATTACCCAGAACTATTCTGAACTGCCTAAGACAATAATGCAGCCTTCCTTATATAGGCAATTTTCCACTGCCTGGAAGGTTCCAGAATTTTAGCCAATAAGGCCGACCAAACTTAGAATTATTTTATTTTACATTTTATTACATCATAGTCGGCTCAAGATAACCTTTGAAACCCTAAGAGAAATTTTGAAGAAAATTATTTTTCACCATTTCAGGTGGCCCAACTTCCGAAGACCATAAGTCATCACCAGTTGACCCGATCGGCTATTATAACCCCATTTCAGAAATTCCATGAAGCGCTCTACAGGCTTGACCGATGCAAGCGCCCATCACCCAAATTTTTGACCTCATCTGGGGCCTCTAAAGCCTTCAAAACTAAGTTCAAAGTTTCTGTACCCTGCTGCCAATACCGAAAATCTTCAATATCTTCCAATATGCACTTGATCTGGAAATGAAACTTTACTGGCAGACTTATATGACCAAAATGAACCTCCAAGAAAGAAATTAGATCATTCTAAGCACAGATGAAAATTACCAAAAATAGTAACTTTCCATAAATAGTAGCTCTGCATAGGATAGCCCTTATTGAATTCAAAAATAGAAATATTTTTTGGGTGATGCAAGATTGCTCTTACACCGAGGATGCTCCTGCATCAGACACCTAAGGTAATTTGAGAAGTGACCCTGTCACGACTCAGGTGTGTAGAGGAAAACCAAGATGGCTAACCTCCTCCTTTGTCAGCCATGATGAATCTTCAACAGGTCATCCTTTCCACTTGACCAGATATTCTTCATATGTCCTGTTCCTTGTGCTTCTGCCAACACGACTGTCCAGTATATCTTCGATCTCCTTAGTGTCTGAACTAGTTGCTGGAATACTCCACTGTGCTGCTGCAACCTCATCTTCAACACCTCCTTCATGATACTTTGTCAAATCTGAAATGTTAAACACTGGTGAAATATTCAGCTCACTAGGAAATTCTACCTCATATGCATTTCCTGAATCATGCTTCTTCAGTATCTTACATGGCCCAAACTTCTTCATTTTCAGCTTGTTATATGTACCAACTGGAAACCACTCCTTCCGCAAATGAACCATGACTTCATCTCCAACCTGAAATTCCTTATATCTCCTTTTCTCATCTACCTTAGCCTTATTCTATGCGTTCATCTTGGTAATATACTTCCTCACCTCCCCATGGATGTTCTTCAAGTGTTCTGCAAAATCCTTAGCTTCAGCACTACTTATTTCTCCTTTATCTATCTTCCTCAATTCAGATGCATTTCTTGGACTACTTCCATATACAATCTGGAATGGTGATTTACCAGTGCTCCTATTGACAGAATTATTGTATGCAAATTATGCCTATGGTAAAATCAAATCCCACCCTGTTGGCTTATCTCCAACCAAGCATCTTAGCAGATTTTCCAAACTTCTATTCACAACCTCTGTCTGTCCATCAGTCTGTGGATGATGTGATGAGCTGAACTTCAAATCTGTCTTCAACTTCTTCCACAATGTCCACCAAAAATATCCAACAAAATTAGTATCTCAATCTGAAACTATGGTCTTTGGCAAGCCATGTAGTCTCACCACTTCTCTGAAAAATAATTATGCTACATGAACAGCATCATTAGTCTTCTTGCAGGGAATGAAATGTGCCATCTTTGAAAATCTGTCAACCACCACAAAAATTGAATCATGTCCCTGCTGAGTCCTCGGTAAACCAAGAACAAAGTCCATACTGATATCCTCCCAATGCTTCTCTGGTACAGGTAGTGGCTGATACAATCCTGTATTCTACTTCACTCCTTTTGCCATCTGACATACTCTGCAACTCTGTACAAACTTCTTCACATCTTGCTGCAATTGTGGCCAATAATAATTTTCACTAACCAAAGAAAGGGTTTTGTCATGACCAAAATGTCCAGCCAATCCTCCGCTATGCTTCTCCTTGATGAGATTCTCCCTCATAGAACTTCGTGGAATGCACAACTGACTCCCTCTGAATAGCATATCATCCTGGATGATGAAATCCAACCATTTCATCCTGTCTAGAGTAACAGGTTCTGTACAAGCTTTCCAAGCTTCACCAAAATCAGGATCCTCTGGATACAAATTCTTGAGTTCCTTGAACCCAACCACTTCAATCTGCATTTTTGTCAGCAATAGTTGCCTTCTGCTAAGAGCATCTACAACCCTATTAGACTTTCCACTCCTGTGTTTCAAAACAAATGTATAACTCTGCAAAAACTCAACCCATTTCAAATGCCTTTGATTCAATTTTCCTTGACTATTTAAATATTGCAAAGCTTGATGATCAGTATACAAAACAAACTCTTTAGGAAACAGATAATGTCTCCACTTCTTTAATGCCTGAACTATAGCATAAAATTCTTGATCATAAATGGAATATTTCCTCTTGGCATCATTTAACTTCTCACTGAAATAAGCAACAGGTTTACCTTCTTGGCTCATAACAGCTCCTATTGCAGTACCACTAGCATCGCAATCTACTTGAAACACCTTATTAAAATCTGGAAGTTCTAAAATAGGTTGTTCTGTAACTTTTTGTTTCAACAATTGAAAACTCTTTTCTGCCCCATTAGTCCACTTAAACTCTTTTCTATCCCCTCTCATTGTTTCAGTCAAGGGTCCACAAATACTGCTAAAATTTTTGATAAACTTTCTATAAAAGCTAGCTAGACCATGAAAAGATCTTACCTCAGTAGCACTCCTTGGAGTAGGCCATTCAAGGATAGCTTGTACCTTCTTTGGGTCTATTTTTAGACCTTCTCCTGAAACTACAAACTCCAAATACACCAACTCTTTCTTCACAAAACTGCACTTCTTCAAATTAATCAACAATTTCTCTTCTCTCAACTTCTCAAATACCATACGAATATGCATCATATGCTCATCCAATGTCTTACTAAAGATCAAAATATTATCTAGGTAAACAATGACAAACTTACCTAGAAATTCTTTCAGAACCTCGTTCATGAGCCGCATGAAAGTGCTCGGTGCATTGGTTAGCCCAAAAGGCATGACTAACCACTCATATAGTCCTTCCTTTGTCTTGAAGGCAGTCTTCCATTCATCTCCTTCTCTAATCCGAATCTGATGATATCCACTTTTCAGATCTATCTTTGAAAAATACACAGCTCCACTCAAACAGTCCATAATATCATCCATTCGTGGTAATGGAAACCTGTACTTGATTGTGATCTTGTTTATTGCCCTAGAATCTGTACACATCCTCCATTCTCCATTCTTCTTTGGTGCTAATACTACTGGTACAGCATAGGGACTCAGACTCTCATGGATCAATCCTTTCTGTAACAGTTCATGTACTTGTCTGTTCAACTCCTCACTTTCTGCAGGTGTCATTCTGTGTGCTGCTTTATTCGGCAAACTCACTCTTGGGATCAAGTCCATCTGATGACTGATCTTCTTGACTAGTGGTAATCCATCAGGCACGTTATCGGATACAATATCCTGAAACTCATTCAACAAATCTGCAACTTCTACAGGAACATCTTCTACTTCCTCTTTACCAGCTTTTGGAATTAAAGCAAAACATACATGCTCATGCCTCATACCATCTAGGAATTTCCTTCCATCAACAAATGTTATTCTTGCATTACCACATACCTTTTCTTCGGTCTCCTTCAATGGCTTTAGCTTATGTCACACTCCATCCTTTGTCAGGGAATAGGTATTCACACGACCATCGTGTATAGCACATCTGTCAAACTACCACGGTCTACCCAATAACATATGACATGCATCCATAGAGATGATATCACATAGTACCTCATCTTGGTACCTGCTGATCTTGAACTTCACTATTCATTGTTCATTGACCATGACCTTGTGGTCATCCTGTACCCAGGCAATCCGATATGGATGTGGGTGTTTCTATCTCTTGAGCTTCAACTTTGTCACCATCTCTTCTGACACCAAATTGTCAGTGCTTCCACTATCAATAATCACATCACAACATTTACCTTCACACTTGCACCTAGTGCGAAACAAGCTCCTCCTTTGCTCAGGTTCATTCTCACCACTCAACAGGACTCTTCTATTAATCAATGTTTCCCCTCTTTCAACATCTTCAGAATTTGATGATCTGGCATCTTCATCTACATGTGCAACTCTGGCCTGGCCTTCATTTCTCCTGTCCATTCTACCTTGGCACTAAGGACATTCAAATGCCCTATGACCTTCTTCTCCATAGTAAAAACATGTTCCATGGAAGCCACCTCTTCCAGATCCTTGTCCTCTTCCCCTTCCTCTTTGATCTCTATTATTCTAATCCTGGAAGTGATTGGAATTGTTTCCTCTCTGATTCTGACTGCTACTGGCCTCATCCTTCTTTTTTGGATCTTCATTTCGGCTACCATATGACCGTCCACCAGATTGTCCACCGTGACCTCTTCCGTTTTGTCTGCTCTCAAACTTCTTGTTTAGCTTTTCCTCTACTTTTAGGGAAAACTGGTATGCCTCTTCAATACTGTTCATTCAAACCAGATTCAACTCCTCCTAAATTCTTGGCCTTAACCCATTAAGGTATCGGGCAACTTTCTCCTTATCAGCTTCGGCATGGCCTGTTCTGATGAGGAGTCGATAGAACTCCTCTGTATACTCCTTAACAGATTTTCCCGCTTGCTTCAAACTTTGCATTTTCTTCAGTAGGTCAAGCTCATAATCAACAAGAATGAACTGTCCCTTCAATTTTTCCACCATCCGATCCCATCTTGTGATTTTATCTTTCCCTCTTCTATTTCGCTCCAATTGAATTTCTTGCCACTAGATCTTCGCGTGACCTTTCAGTCAGGCCTTCTCAAATTTGACCCTATCAGGATCCTCAACATCTTCATACTCAAAATATTCCTCACATTCATTAATCCAGTCGATCAATTCTTCTGGGTTAAGATTTCCAGAAAATGTAGGAACCTCAATCTTAGGTCTTTTCCCAATCTTAGAAATGGCCCGAAAAAGTCTTTCTTCCTCTTGGTTCACAATTTTGACTTCTCCTTCTTGATATTCTTCTTCGGCTTCATCCTCACTTTCATCTCTGACATTAAGATTCATTCCTCTGTGAATCTCTTCTTGCAATGCTCACACTTGTCTTTGCAGCTCTCTAACCTCAGGTGTTACAACAACAGCTCTTCCACCACGTTCCCTTCGTGGAGGCATTTTCACGATGCGCGCTGAAACCCTAGCCACGGTCCTGGTGCAAACTGCCTCACAGTCGGCGATCTGTTTACACACTCAAGAACCTGGCTCTGATACCACTTGATGAAGGGTGCTCCCCTTCATACCACAAACACATAACAGAAAAAGAGAAACAACAACAATAATATGCAAGAACAGAAAAATTGGCTTCTTATTATCTCCACAAATGTGGAATTACAAATTTTTAGAATTACAATATGCAAAGCCACATGGGCATTCCCTTACAATATTCTGTAGGACAAAGCCTTGAACTATTACCCAGAACTATTCTGAACTGCCTAAGACAATAATGCAGCCTTCCTTATATAGGCAATTTTCCACCGCCTGGAAGGTTCTAGAATTTTAGCCAATAAGGCCGACCAAACTTAGAATTATTTTATTTTACATTTTATTACATCATAGTCGGCTCAAGATAACCTTTGAAACCCAAACAGAAATTTTGAAGAAAATTATTTTTCACCATTTCAGGTGGCCCAACTTCCGAAGACCATAAGTCATCACCAGTTGACCCGATCGGCTATTATAACCCCATTTCAAAAATGCCACAAAGCACTCTACAGGCTTGACCGGTGCAAGCGCTTGTCACCCAAATTTTCAACCTCATCCGGGGCCTCTAAAGCCTTCAAAACTGAGTTCAAAGTTTCTATACCCTGCTGCCAATACCGAAAATCTTCAATATCTTCCAACATGCACTTGATCTGGAAATGAAACTTTACTGGCAGACTTATATGACCAAAATGAACCTCCAAGAAAGAAATTAGATCATTCTGAGCACAGACAAAAATTACCAAAACTAGTAACTTTCCATAAATAGCAGCTCTGCATAGGATAGCCCTTATTGAATTCAAAAATAGAAATATTTTTTTGGGTGATGCAAGATTGCTCTTACACCCAGGATGCTCCTGCATCATTTTATATGCACTCAAACTAGGGTCCTTCAAAATTGTCTTTTGAAAGGCACAAACTGTCTTAGGAGAAATTCTGAATATAGAATCTAAAATAAATCTAGATTTAAGAATACCAACACACTTAAGTTCTTCTTTTTGATACATTTTTTAAGTTATCATTGGGCGGGAGCAAGTCTTTCAAAGAATAAAAACTTGATGACACCTCTTATTTTTCCTAAGTCCTAATGTTTTAAAAGTGATGTCTTTTGGACTCAGTTGGTATGGAGTGCTAAGTTTGACATATGCAAGAAGAGAAAAAGGTCCACAATAGTGTTAGGTATTTTTGGGCATAGTTAGTAGGGAGTGCAAAACTCAATGGCAGTTTAAATATTCAATGATAAGTAAATGACTTAAACTATAAAGGTCATCTCTGAATCTCATGAAGGTTGATGTTAAGTCCATAAGATCTAGAGGCTTGGTGAATGAGGTTTTCTCTAACTATCATTTGGAAATGGCTATGTAACAAAGTATTTGGAGATCTAGTGACCAAGGTTTTAAGGTAAATGAGAGGATGGTGATCTCTCATTCTCACAAAGTAATGGTTAAGTGTCAAAATATCTGGGGATTGGGCGATGACTGTAGATGATGATAAAGATCAAGGGTTGACATTTAATCTCATGAAGTTGCTTGGGGTTAAGTCAAAGATCCAGTGACTTAGAGATAAGTGTTATCTCCAAGTCACCTAATGTAACCATGGTGAAAAGGTAGATTCAGAGATTATGAGATATGTCTTGGTCACTCAATCTCTAGATGAAGCCTGAGTTAAGAGAAACACTCAACAACTTGGAAATAGAAAGAAAATGTTAAGGTAAATAGTTAGTCACCAGTTTGCTAAGAAAAGTAAGAGTTAGTAAGAGGTGCTTGTGACTTGGTGAAAATGGTAAATGCATTGCAGGTCTAAAAAGATTGGACAATGGGTGTAAAGCCTTAATGAGAATGTGCTCAGTTGATAGTGATTGCGAGATCACATAGATGGTTAGATGCTCGAATAAGTAAAGATCACGTCAGGTGGATCCATAGTTTTATAAAGAGTTAAAGGACTAAAAAATTCAGGGGAAGGTCAACAATAGGCATAAAACCTTAAAGAGAAGGTTTGAGTAGGAGTAAAGTGTAGTTAGATCTT
Organism: Chamaecyparis obtusa; assembly: GCA_027943335.1. Classification (NCBI taxonomy): domain Eukaryota; kingdom Viridiplantae; phylum Streptophyta; class Pinopsida; order Cupressales; family Cupressaceae; genus Chamaecyparis; species Chamaecyparis obtusa. The sequence goes on from BSBK01005987.1 coordinate 294,213, forward strand.
ATAGATAGAATGTTACCTCTATGAAAATATGAATCAAAGTTAATAGTCACGGATTTGCGCTAGCCATCCAATGGGAATTATAAAGAAGGTGGGTCCTTAGTGCTTGTTGTTTCTTATTTGCTCACTCATGATTGGTTGTTGAGGATGATGATGTGGCCAGTCATTTTTGAAAGCCAAGTTGCCTATTTTGTTGAATTTTTTGAGCCACACAATGTTTCAAGAAAGACAATAGATCAACAGTTATATTTTAAACATGGGTGATAATTGTAATATTTGAAATATTTGAAATTTTTCTAGCATTTTTTCCAATAGGATTGAATTCGGTTAACCAGAAGTAACAATGACCAATTCATATTTTTTTTTGTTCTAGGATGATTTTAGTTGATGTTTTGGAGGATGCCAGGGTACACTTTGGATCCCCAAATAAGGAATTTCATCAAGTGAAAGTTGATTGGGATGTTCTCACACATAAGAGAGATGAGGTGGTTGCATTTCCTTGGCCTAGTGAAGAGGTTTACAAATCTTGGGAAGATGTATACTCCTCGGAATAAACAAATAGAAAAAGCACCCACTGAGATCACAATAGGTGGCACCTCCCCAACTCCTTAAACAAAGAAAGTTGTAGGGATAATTTTGTATAGAGGCACAAGTACAAAGGCAACACTTGGTAAAGTTGGAACTATTTTTAGACCCTATTGCAGAAGACTTGGGAATCAAATCAATGTACACTTTTGTAAAGTGAAACTGAATGTAGTCTTTGTGTACTTTGTGTCTTTTGTCTTATATGTGTAATCTTTTAAATTTTCTTAAGTGATTTGTAGCTTGTTTGTAATCCTTATTCTATAAAAGGATTTCCAAGATCATTTAGAAGCACCAGAGCTTGAATTCTTTTTTCTTACAAGTTTTGAGTCTAGGGTATAAGTATATTGTACTAGGTTAAGTTTTATGAGAAATGGAAAATTGTTTGGTTTTTAGCCATTATTGAAGTGGTGCATATTTTAAAACATAGTGTATATAGAAACATGATTCAGTAAATTTGAATACAAAAATTTAGGGTTTACATTTGTCCTTGTGTGTCATTCCTTTGAGTTATGAATCTTGGAATTCATTGCATAGAGTTCTTCTGTGTATGTGTTGTTATTCCTTTGCTTTGATCTAGGATCAAATTAAAAATCTTTGGATAGAGCATAGATTTTTGGGGTTTATATTTAAGGATTCCTATAAGTAGGGTAAATTCATAGATATTTTGATCAATAGCATCATAACATGGTGATATTAAAAGGATCCTGAATCAATAAATTTGATTAGTTTCTATATTCTTTATTTTGTAGCAAAGTATAGCCGAATGGATAAGGCACTAGCTAGAAATGAGTTTAGTTTGTTAGAAAGTAAAGTCCACCAATATAACTGGGAGGGGGGCGGGTGAATTAGTTATCTAATAATTATAACTTTAATCAACTTCAACAATATTTAACCATGTAAGAAATATAATTACCAACCATAGAAAGATATTCATACACAATAACACAAGATATGTTGACTAGGGAACCTCTTGATCAAAGAGTAAACCCCGGTGGGAATGATGCCCACAAAAGATGCACTAATATGAATATTCCTTGTGAAAGGATGGATTAGGAGTCTTATGAAATACATTTAGTACATATGAATCCCAATTAGGAGATTTTGAATCCCTGTTAAAAGATTCTAACCCTGTTAAGAGTTATGGAAGATAGAAGGACTCACTACCCAAACAACTTCAATGGCAAGATCAATGAACACACTATCCAACTGATCTCAAGATTATTCAATATAATAATAAAAAATATGTTACCTCCTTTCTCACTATGCCAAACCACACTCACTGCTACACCAGATCTCAATTTCAGATCTTTGTACTTCACATGTCTTCCTCATAGTTTCACTTTCACAACTGCATTAGCTCTTTTCTTCACTTCTTGCATACATTCACATTAAACCATATTACAACAAGGAAAAACATTCCTTCCTTTATACCACACTCAAATAATTACAAATGAGTCGACACACAATTACAAAATAAAAGTTTCCACATGCTACATCAAAATTACACAAAACTGTTGGCTTCCAAATACAATAATTCTCCACTCGTACGACCTCAAATTTTGCACTAACATCCATGTCACTATCAATGTGTCTCTAACTTCCCTTTAACTATGAAAAACCATATTCCATCCTGATTAGGAGATATCATCTGATTTCTACAAACCACTACTCAAGAACACTGCTTGAATAGTGCTTCCACCAAAATGCTCATAACTTCCATGAATAAATGAATTTCTATTTTTTCTCTTAACCACCAACATATAAGATATCAAAGAGTATATCCTCAACATCACATAGCTCCAACTGCAATATCCCATGTGCGCTAACCCAAACACTATCTACTTCTCTACGAGTCTCTAGAAGATCACTATGTTGACATCAATGACAATCATAGTCATGAATGCAACAAAAACTACTGCAAAATGAATGCTAAGAATTCATTCCTAACAATCTCCCCCATTGGCATTGATGGCAACATAGATGAAAAACATCCAATGTTCCAAAAATCCAATACTGCAACACTATTGCATCAATCAAATCTTGCTTTGTTTTCCTATTTAGTTCTCTTCAATAGATGGTACAAATGGTTTTTCATGTACACTTCTCCCCCATTGACATCAATGATAGAAGTTTCATCATTATTTCAACAACAAATCCAATGTCAAAAGACACTATTCAAAAAATACATTCAGTAGAGTCCTCATGACTCAGCTCAGATACACATACTCCCCCATTGAGGAAGTACCAACATCTAGTCTAGAAGAAAGATAAGGCTCATATACCACTAGATGGATGCAACCAACTACATCACTTCTCAAAAGTAGGCTAGGGCATAACCCCAAGCATACCTCTCAGATGCTCAAATGTATCCTTAGGCAAAGGCTTTGTAAATATATATGCTATCTGCTCCTTTTTGCTTATGTACTCCAATCTGACTTCTTTCTCAGCAACTTTCTCTCTTACAACATGATACTTGATCTCTATGTGATTTTTATTAGAATGTAATACTATATTCTTAAACATACTAACTATGCTAGTGTTGTCACAATGTATGACAACAGGCTCAACAAACTTTATTCCAATATCTTTCAGCATTTGCTTCATCCAAATTATCTAGTTACAATTGTTTACTACTGCTAAATATTTTTCTTTTTCCATGCTCTGTGAGATACAATTCTACTTCTTTCTTAGGGGTATATGAAAGATCATGAGGGGCCAAACTATGCCCTTAAGTGGCAATAAAAAAATTAGCAAATCAAGGTTAGTCAACTTGACGTCAAAATTTCAACTAGCTATGAACCTAATATCAAAAAGTTGTAAGAATAGAATCTATAGAAAATTGAATGTAGTTTCTAAACTACTAGGCCTTTTTTGAGAAAAAGTTAGTATGATTAGTGAAAATTATAGATTTCAATGCAGTAGTACAAAAATTTTTAGAAAAAAATAAGAAGTAGGTGTATGTCTAACCACCTTAATCATAATCAAATGATAATATTTTATTATAAGATTTTATATATAAGTAGTAGACTCATGCCCAAATGCAATGCATATTTTTTTGTAATTTTATTCCAAAAAAATAATTAATTATGAATTTTTTGCTACAACATTTTCAGAATAAAAAAACTCCCATGTCTAACCACCTTAACTCATTCAAAACTTTACAAAATTCAATTTTATTTTTTTTCCTTATAGTAGGTGAAGCATAGAATGTGATGCATTTTTTGGATTTCAAAAATGTTATACCATTTGAAAGTTATAGTCATTTTTCAATCAGTATATAAATTAACACTTTAAAGGTAGCTCAATTAGAAAATAACTAATAATTACTTACCGAATTCAAAATTTGACAGCAATTATATCGATAGAAAGCTAATAATCTCCTTAAGATATCATTTTCATTTTATCAAATTCAGGTGAAAAAAAAGTCATCAGCTACATTGTCAAAGTCTGGAACTCAGAGAAATAGGGGAAAAACATGTATTTGAGACATTTCAATAGTTGACCATGTAGGTTTGGTGCACAAAGCAATATCGACCCTAATTCGGGTACCCGATATTTTTGGGTACCCAAATATGATGGCAAAATTTTGAATTTTCACTTTCCCTCCACTTTCTTACTCCCATTTCTCCATCCTTGATATGATATATTATATATAAAAAACTATATATTAGATATATTAAATATTATATAATATACATTTTACATTAAATATTATTTAATTATATATTAATATAAAAAATTATATATTAGAATTATATATTAGATTATATATTATATATAATATTATATAATATACATTTTACATTTTAAATATTATTTAATATATATTAATATTAAATGTTACATTATATATCATATATTATATATTATTTTATATGTATAATATATTAATATGTATTCTACGACTATGTACGAAAGGTTGGAAGATTGTAGAAAAATCATGGATGGCCATTGAAAGAAGCAAAGGAAATTAATCAGCCATTTAAAAAATTCATATGTAGCCATTGAGGAAGAGAGAGAGTGAGAAGGTGAGAGAGAGAGAGATAGCTTGAGATAGAGAGAGAGGAGATAATAGAGAGAGAGAGGGGGGAATGGGAAGGGGATAGAGTAGGAGCTCAAGAGAGAAGGGGAAGGGGAGAGAGTAGGAGAGAGAGAGAAGGGGAAGGATAATCAATTCATTAAAATATTAATTAATAAGGAGAAAGGAAAACTTAAATAATATCACAATAGGTATTAGAAATCCAAATTCTAATTAGGAGCTTTAAGAAAAGTGAGTAAGGTCTAGGATAGGGACATTACAGATCCACACATTGTTTAGTAGATACCTCCAAGAACCCACATACATAGGAGTAGACTTAAAGTAAGACTAAGATTATTTATCGGTTCAAAAATATTAGTGTGTTGTACTTTTGATTAACATCCAATGATTGGATGTGAAATTCACAAATTTGATTATATTGCCACTGGTTCTATTTCAAATTCTGGAAAAATGGATATTTGACATATGTTCATAAATTTTAGCCAACACCATTTTAAAATAACACATCACTTTATTTTTACACATTGAGAATATCATCCTTAGGAATTGAACTGAAATTGACATAGGTCATGGGAAATAAATGCCCCAACTATTTGGTGTCTTCTGCATTTTGAGTTTCTTATTACAATCAGGAGAAGAATATTACTCTCCAAATGGTTTTGGACAGTAACATTTGTACTTCCTCTTCACAAATATATTTCTTCCCTCATCTTGCTACCTATTGATACCGACAAAGTGAATCTAGGCATTTCTATCATGTAATGGGAGAAAAATGGTTTCCTAATTTATTGATATGTGTCTAAATAACACATGCAAGAACCTTTTCTTTGATATTTCTCACTAACACTTTAGAACTAAAAATGTTTACAAAAACTAGCATGTACTTGCATGAGGAGATTATATATTATAGGAATCACGCATAGAAGTAGCTAGTAAGCCACTCAAAAGTAGTAACTGATAGCAAGTGGGATAATGTAGATCCTTTAATAAACCACTATCTTCTTTACTCAAGCAACATCTGATTCATCTGCTCGATTGGGGCATGTTTGGGAACAAACAGTCTCCATTTAAACTCAAGTCTCTAGAAATGTAGTTATATTTGTTAGTGGAGAAGATACACCCATTGGATCTACAATAACTTTATGCTCACTGGAATTTCCATTTCTCTTCAATTGGGATAATCCTTCCAAAATAACATCTACCCTTTTACCAATTTGGGAAATCAATGGGTCTATTTGTGGACCTCAAAGGAGTTGGTCACCTAAATGAGAACCTTGAGATGAATCAAGAACTTCTCTATGAAAGAGATCAATACCTTGAGAAGCTCTCCATTTTTCAGCTGAATTAAAACCTTGGACCATAGATGGCTTCCCTTTGTTGTAAAATGATAAGTGAGACTACCTTTCCAAAGGTGGAAATGAACTTACATTTGAGGGATATTGCCCAACATGAGTAACCTAGTTTCCCAAGTCCTGTAAATGCAAGGCTATTGATGAATAGGCATTTATAATAGAAATATTTGTGGTGCTAGAATGAAGTGCATGACCAAATTCTTTGTCTGCTAATGAACCAATTTGAGGCTTCATTTCACATTGCTCTATGGATAATTCCACATCACTTGCTACTTCTCTATTTGAATTTTTTATGACAGTGTACATGTGCACTGAAGAGATTTTGTCACTACTTGAGCTACTAGCAAATGGTGAGTACTCATCATCATCATTTGATATAGGCTCACACACACATCTTACTTCTTTCCTTTGTCACTTTCCCCTTCCTAGCTCTTCCTCCTTATCTATAACCTCTATCATGGGTCCAAGAATTTCTTCCCACTCTTTCCCATTAACTGTGGGCTTTTACTCTTCATCCTGAGTAATTGGCATACCTTGGATGGCACCAAACTAACCATTTTCTTCTAAAATGTCCTTTTCTCTCACTTTAAAATCTCTCTATTAAGAATATTTTTTGCATCTTCCTTTGTATATTGAATAGATGTAACTACAATCCCATGTTCATCAATAATATTCCTTGCATTGTTGAGTAATATATCATGCAATTCCTTAATAGTTTCATTCTAAACACAATTCATAACTAGATTTTCCATAGCCAATTTTCTTCTTGATCGTCGCAATATTTTCTCCTCAACTGAACATTTTGTAATTAGTTGATATACAATCACATTTTTCTCTTGGCCAATCCTATGGCCTTCTGATTAAGCTTGTAGATCCACAAAAGGGTTGAAATTTGGAACTGGTGGAAGAGTAGTATTAGCAAGAAGTCATTCACTAACATCTCATCTTTATAAAAACTAAATTTGGATTCACTAGAAGCATTAAAGAATTTAGATTGGAATCTTAAAGAATTCTTTCTAGTATTTTGGACTCAATTACCTGTGCATTTTAGCAAAACATAGCAAAGAAATAGAATCAAACTATCTGAGGAAGATACAATAGTTGATCTACATCGTTTGGATCAAAAAGATGATATGTAAAACTTAACCTAAAAATTTAGTTCTGCTAATGAAAATGTCTAATCATGTAGCAAGGTACAGAAGCTTGGGAAAGGTGTAACAAATTAATATGCAAATATTTTTGTCCATAACAGTATTCTCTACATTTATTATGATATTGATCTGATTCAATGCACCTTCACTATTTGATCGATCCCTTCCATTTCATTTCACTTGGTTTGCTCATTTTGCACATCGCAAGCCAAGATTTGACAATGGATATGACCTTAGTACTACCGACGTTAATCATAAATTTTACCTTTTAGCTATTATTTTTTTGTCATTTTTAATGTATGATGCTTTTGTATATGAATTATGGATATTCCTTAGGAAACTTTTCATTTTTTCCTATAGAATGCCTTTGTATACAAATTTTGGAGAATCTCTTACAAAACTATGGAAATTATAATCTTCCTCCTAGAGCATACATTAATGATGTTGTTCATGCTTGTGCATTCCAATGTGTTAAAAGGGGTCATGGGGACTTCCTAGGGATCTTAACATGTGATAAGGCATACTAGGACACACAGGGAGTATCCATGACCCATTTGACATATTTGAATGCTCAATTGTGTTCGAAGGGGTCCTAGGACCCCTTACGACACATTTGAGCATTCCAATGTGTCAAACGGGGTCATCGGTGTTAGATTTGACAAATGCAAATCATCCCAAGAACACCTGCATGCAAGACTGTCACAAAGAAGAAGCAAAAAGAAGAAAGCTATGGCGGCCAAAAGGCCAGAGACAGGAAAATCATTGTGATAGAAAAAGCTTCTATTAACCAAATGAAATTACAATACAATCTCCTTATTGAAATGAAAGAAGTGAATCCTTATAAAAGGAAACACGAAACCCTAAAGGCTAAAACCCTAAAGAATTATAAAGCGCCTAATTGAAACTTAAGCCTAGAGTATGATAAACTAATAATTAAATGATTTAATTATTAGCTAACATAAGACTACTCTAACACCCCCCCTTAAGTGTAACTTAGGGAGAAGCAAAAAAAGCTAAACTACTGCAGAAAGCAGGAAAGATGGGTCTCGGCAACTAGGCCTGATCAGGTACCCAGTACAAGAAATAAACTAGATGAAGGAAACAAAGCCTCCAATCTAGGGAATGTCCCAAAGAAAGGAACAAGAAAGAGCATGAAGCATCTCCGAAGCATGAAACTGCAAACACTGTCAGAAGAATACTACTGGAACCCCCACTGAAATAGTGCATGACCAGGTAGAGAAGACAAAGTCTGAAGAGCTGATCAATCAAAGAGGTGACCTCCAAAATAGGAATGAATGAGTGTCTATATAGTAGATGATCCATCTCACCGAAATGCATAGGTGCCTAGCCACTGCATCCGCCTAGTACATAGGAACAAAAACTGAATACGTAGATCACTCAACCGAACCAAGGAAGCAATAGAACCAACAGGTGAACCCCCCCATAATGCTGAACGGGGTGACAGGAACACTGAAATGCAATGCCAGAAACATCTGTAAGAAGAAGAAACAGGAACACCTATGTGCAAAAGAAGGTACAAGCACAGGATAAAGGGCGGTGTCATAGACACAGTCTACATGGGCTAATGTCGTGGAAGGTACGCTCACTTGACAAGAGTGGATGCGCCTATAGTGGCAAATGCATCAGAATCCCCCCATGGCACTTTATAACTGAGTGCGTATACAAACAAACACATAGTGTTCAAGATCCCAAAATGCAAAAGTAGGCACTTTATCTCAGTGCGTTTACAGAAAAAAGAATGCAACAGAAGAGAAGCATACAATGCTCAAAAGACAGAAAGAAGAGTGAGCTATGAACTCAGAAGAAGAGATCCCCGGACCTGTAGAACCAAGCACTCCACCAGAGGGCATAAACGGCCAAACGCGGAGGAGTGAAAACCTGGAGTATAATCTGGAAAAATAACCTCTGCCACTGAATAGCACACTGAACCAGCTTTCTGAAAATACCAAGTTTGCTGAAAACTGAGCCCGGATGTGAGAGATATAGTGTCCGGAATGAAAAAAGTACCCGTGACTTTGACTGGCAGAAAACCCCTGCAAACGGAAAAATCAAACAACCAAACTGAAAAAAACAGAAAGGTATCGGAACCAGCTTTCCGTCGATATCTCGTTTGGCAAAAAATGCCATCGTATGCTCAAGTTACGGCAAAAACAGTGACAGGTGCTCTGGCAGGCACCTGAAAAAGAAAACCTCTGAATTCAACAGCCTGGTGCGAAAAATGGAAGAAGAATTCAACAGTCTCGTTCGCCCACTAACTCCTCCGTATGAGCAAGTTATGCCAAAAAAAGCATCAGGTGCTCCAGGAAGGCAAAAAAGTAGTCCTGCCTTCGAAGGCATGGTATGAAAAACGAGGCAAAAAACTTGAAAAGAAACCTCCATAATTGCGTTTGTCTCGGAAAGAGCTTTCCGATGATATAAAAAACTCCCAAATATGCCTCCAGATGAAGAAGATATGGCAAAAAAATCCCAATTACCCTTAAAAACAGAGCCCTAAAAAAACATGCAAATTTTTTAAAAAAATTAAAAAACATGTCCGCTGACATCATGCTGACGTCAGCAGAAGGCCTGGGGGCTGAATCAGGAAACCCCGGGTCATGTGGGGGACCAGGGGCGGGTGCTGGTGCCGGCGGTGGGCGGGCCGGCGGAGCGGAGGGCGCGGGCGCGGGCGGCGGGGCCGGGAGCGGCGGAGGCCGCAAACTGGCGGAGCGGAGGGAGCCCGGTGGCTGGCAGCGGCAAGCGGCTCAGCGGAGGCCGCGGGGTGGCACCCGAGTGGCCGCTGGGTGGCGCCCAGGAGGCCACCCCTTAAAAAATTTTAATTAATTTTTTGAAAATCACCGTCTCAGAGTGCGTGCCAGGGCCGTACGGCCCTGGTATGCAAAAAATTTTTGCCTCAAATGCCACTGTGTCCAAAATGGACAAGTTTTATATGGATTTAGGGGTTCTTGGGCCTTCCGGACACAATGGTGGTGTCCGTTTTTGCCCAAGGTGAGCCAAATTTTGGCTCCCCCCCAGATCCATAAAAAAAACTCCTGAAACCCTTGAAAACCTCCTGCTTCTGAAACACTTCAACAAAACACGAACAGCGAGCAGCAAGATGGCTCTGATACCATGTTAGATTTGAAAAATGCAAATCATCCCAAGAACACCTGCATGCAAGACTGTCACAAAGAAGAAGCAAAAAGAAGAAAGCTATGGCGGCCAAAAGGCCAGAGACAGGAAAATCATTGTGATAGAAAAAGCTTCTATTAACCAAATGAAATTACAATACAATCTCCTTATTGAAATGAAAGAAGTGAATCCTTATAAAAGGAAACACGAAACCCTAAAGGCTAAAACCCTAAAGAATTATAAAGCGCCTAAGTGAAACTTAAGCCTAGAGTATGATAAACTAATAATTAAGTGATTTAATTATTAGCTAACATAAGACTACTCTAACACAATCGGGACTTCCTAGGGGTCCTAATGAGTGATAAGACATACTAGGACACCTAGGGAGTCCCTATGACCCCTTTTGACACATTTAAATGCTCAAGTGTGTCTGAAGGGGTCCTAGGACACCTTAAGACACACCGCAACATTCTAATGTGTCAAAAGGCATACTGGGGACCTCCTAGGGGTCCAAACAAATCATAAGTTGTACTAGAACACCTAGGGAGTCTTCATGACCCTTTTTAACACAATTGAATGCTCAAGTGTCTCCGAAGGGGTCCTAGGACCCCTTAAGAAACACTTGAGCACTCTAATATGTCAAAAGGGGTCATGGGGACTTCCTAGGGGTCCTAATGTGTGATAAGGCATACTAGGACACATAGGGAGTCCCCATGACCCCTTTTGACACATTTCAATGCTCAAGTGTGTCTGAAGGGGTCCTAGGACCCCTTAAGACACACTTGACTATTCAAATGTGTCAAAAGGGGTCATGGGGACTTCCTAGGGTTCCTAAAACATGATAAGGCATACTAGGACCCCTAGGGAATCCCCATGAACCCTTTTGACACATTTGAACACTCAAGTATGTCTAAAGGGGTCCTAGCACCCTTTGAGATACACTTGAGCATTTCAATGTGTCAAAAGGTGTCATGGGGACTTCCTAGGGGTCTTAACACATGATAAGGTGTACTAGGACACCTAGGGAATCCTCATGAACCCTTTTGACATATTTGAATAGTCAAGTGTGTCTGACAAGGTCCTAAGACCCCTTAAGATAGACTTGAGCATTCTAATGTGTCAAAAGGGGTCATGGGGACTTCCTAAGGGTCCTAATGTATGATAAGGAATACTAGGACACCTAGGGAGTCCCGCTGATCTCTTTTCATACATTTGAATGCTCAAGTGTGTCTGAAGGGGTCCTAGGACCCCTTAAGACACACTTGAGCATTATAATGTGTCAAAGGGGGTCATGGGGACTCCCTAGGGATTGTAACTCATGATAAGGCATACTAGGACACCTCAGGAGTCCCCATGACCCCTTCTGACACATTTGAATGCTCAAGTGTGTTTGAAGGGTTCCTAGGACCCCTTAAGACACACTTGATCATTCCAATGTGTCAAAAGGGGTCATAAGGACTCCCTAGGGGTCCTACCATGTGATAAGGCATACTAGGAAACCTAGGGAGTCCCCATGACTCCTTTTGACACATTTGAATGCTCAAGTGTGTATGAAGGGGTCCTAGGACCCCTTAAGACACACTGGAGCATTCCACTATGTTAAAAGGGGTCATCGAGACTTCCTAGGGGTCCTAACATGTGAAAAGGTGTACTAAGAGACCTAGGGAGTCCCCATGACCCTTTTGCACACATTTGAATGTTCAAGTGTGTCTAAAGGGTTCCTAGGACACCTTAAGACACACTTGAGCATTTCAATGTGTCAAAAGGTGTCATGGGGACTCCATAGGGGTCCTAACACATGATAATGTGTACTAGGACACCTAGGGAGTCCCCATGAAACCTTTTGACACATCTGAACACTCAATTATGTCTGAAGGGGTCCTAGGACACCTTAAGACACACTTGAGCATTCCAATATGTGAAAAGGGGTCATGAGGACTCCCTAGGGGACCCAACATGTGATAAGGTGTAACAAGACACCTAAGGAGTCCCCATGACCCCTTTTGACATATTTGAGCACTCAAGTGTGTTTGGAGTGGTCGTAAGAACCCTTGAGACACACTTGAGGATTCCAATTTATTAAAAGGAGTCATCAGGACTTGCTAGGGGTCCTAACATGTGATAAGGTGATCTAGGACCCCTACGGAGTCCTCGTGACCCCTTTTGACACATTTGAACACTCAAGTGTTTCCCAAGGGGTCTTTCAACCCCTTACAACACATTTGAGTATTCTAATATGTCAAAAGGGGTCATGGAGACTCCTAGTGGTCCTAACATGTGATAAGGCATACTAGGACACCTAGGGAGTCCCCATGACACCTTTTGACACATTTGAATGCTTAAGTGTCTCCTAAGGGGTCCTAGGACCCCTTCAGATACACTTGAAAATTCCAATGTGTCAAAAGGGGTCATCAAGACTTCCTAGGGGTCCTAATGTGTGATAAGGCATACTAGGACCCCTAGGGAGTTCCCATGACCCCTTTTGACAAATTTTAATGCTCAAGTGTGTCTGAAGGGGTCCTAGGAACTATTCGGACACACTTGAGCATTCCACTATGTTGAAAGGGGTCATGGGGATTTCCTAGGGGTCCTAATATGTGATAAGGTGTACTAGAATATCTAGGGAGTCCCCATGACCACTTTTGACCCATTTTAATGGTCAAGTGTGTCTGAAGGGGTCCTAGGACCCCTTAAGACACACTTAAGCATTCTAATTTGTCAAAAGGGATCATTGGGACTTCCTAGGGTTTGTAACACTTGATAAGGCATACTAGGATCCCTAGGGAGTCCCCATGACCCCTTTTGACACATTTGAATGCTCAAGTGTGGCCCCACATGTTAGGACCCCTAGGAAGTCCCCATGAAACCTTTTGACACATTAGAATGCTCATGTGTGTCTGAAGGGGTCCTAGAACCCCTTTGGACATGCTTGAGTATTCCAATGTGTCAAAAGTGGTAGGACCCCTTTGGACACACTTGACCATTCCAATGTGTCAAAAGGGGTCATGGGGACTTCCTAAGGGTCCTAATGCATGATAAGGGTACTAGGACACTTAGGGAGTCACCATGACCCCTTTTGACACATTGGAATGCTCAGGTGTGTCTGAAGGGGTCCTAGGCCCCCTTAAGACAGTCTTACACATTCCAATGTGTCAAAAGGAGTCATGTGGACTTTCTAGGGGTCCTAATGTGTGATAAGGCATACTAGGAGCCCTAGGGAGTCCCCATGACCCCTTTTGACACATTGGAATGCTCAAGTGTGTTCGAAGGGGTCATAGGACCCCTTAAGACACACTTGAGCATTCCAATGTGTCAAAAGGGGTCATGGGGACTCCCTAGGGGTCATAACATTTGATAAGGCATACTAGGACACCTAGACAGTCCCCATGACCCCTTTTGACACATTTGGATGCTCAAGTGTGTCTGAAGGGTTTTTAGGACCCCTTAAGACACACTAGAGCATTCCAATGTGTCAGATAGGGCTATCAAGACTCTCTAGGGGTCCTAATGCGTGATAAGGTGTACTAGGACACCTAGGGAGTACCCATGACCCCTTTTGACACATTGGAATGGTCAAGTGTGTTTGATGGGGTCTTAGGACCCCTTAAGACACACTTTAGCATTCCAATGTCTCAAAGGGGTCATGGGTACTTCCTATGGGTCCTAACACATGATAAGGCATACTAGTACACCTAGGGAGTCCCCATGACCCCTTTTGACACATTTGAATGCTCAAGTGTGTCTGAAGGGGTCTTAGGACCCCGTAAGACACACTTCTACATTCCAATATTTCAAAAGGGGTCATGGGGACTTCCTAGGGGACCTAACATGTGATAAGGCATACTAGGATAGCTAGGGATTCCCCATGACCCCTTTTGACACATTTCAATGCTCAAGTGTGTTGGATGGGGTCCTAGGACCCCTTAATACACACTTGAGTATTCCAATGTGTCAAAAGGGGTCATGGGTACTCCCTAGGGTGCCTAACATGTGATAAGGCATACTAGGACACCTAGGGAGTCCCCATGACCCCTTTTGACATATTTGAATGCTCAAGTGTGTCTGAAGGGGTCCTAGGACCCCTTAAGACACACTTCAGCATTCCAATGTGTCAAAAGGGGTCATGGGGGCTTTCTATGGGTCCTAACATGTGATAAGGTGTACTAGGATTGCTAGGGAGTCCCCATGACCCATTTTGACACATTTGGAAGCTCAAGTGTGTCTGAAGGGGTCTTAGGACCCCTTCAAACACACTTGAGCTTTCAAATATGTCAAAAGGGGTCATGGGGACTCTCTAGGGGTCCTAATGGATGATAAGGTGTACTATGACACTTAGGGAGTCCCCATGACCCATTTTAACACATTTGAATGCTCAAGTGTGTTTGAAGGGGTCCTAGTCCCCCTTAAGACAAACTTGAGCATTCCAATGTGTCAAAAGGGTTCATCAGAACTTCCTAGGGTCCTAACATGTGATAAGGTGTACTAGGATCCCTAAGGAGTCCCCATGACCCCTTTTGACACATTTGAATGTTCAAGTGTGTTCGAAGGGGACCCCTTCAGACACACTTGAGCATACAAAATGTGTCAAAAAGTCTCATGGGGACTTCCTAGGGGTCCAAACGCATGATAAAGCATACTATGACCCCTAGGAATTCCCCATGACCCATAGGATGTCTCTGTCTTTACCTCTAGTGAACTATTCTTCAAAGTCTCCATTTCTGCATAGCTAGGGTTTACAATGCTTGTAAAAGGCACATTTAATACAAATATTTAATTGACCACCTTTAAAGACATAAAAGAAATGAGAAATAAATTTGGACCAAAAATACATACCACATTTCTATATGTAATAGCATAAGCTTCAATAATCTAGCCAACTTCCTCTGCTAAGGCATGAAGAACTTCATTAATGTATGCTCTGGGAGGAAGATTATAATTTCCATATTTCTACAAGAGATTCTCCAAAATTTGTATACAAAGGAATCATATAGGAAATAATGAAAATTTTCCTAGAGAATATCCACAATGCATATACAAAAGCATCATACAGGAAAAATGACAAAAAAATAATAGCTAAAAGGTAATATTATATATACTACATTAGTATATATATAATATATATAATATATTATATACATTAGAATATAATACATTAGTATATATATAATACACATTATATATATTATATACATTTTATATATTATATACCCCATTTTATATGTAAAAGTTCAAACTTTTTTCATTTGCTCCAACCCTTTTTTCATCTGCCTAGGAATATCAGGTACCTGATATGTAATCGGATACCCAATTTTGGACAAGTAATATTTGACCAAAATATTCCCTGTCCCCATAGACTAGAGAATCATGGGATTTCATACTTTTTTAATGCATTGCAGAGAGAAAAAATGTGATTTGGGGCCCATTGTTTGATTTTTGTCAACTTGTGGTCTCACCATGGGAAGCAATAGTTGTCTAAAGGCTAAATGCAAGAGGAAGGTGATGAATGAAGAAATTCAAGCATATAGGGAAAAGATAAGGAAAATCACTGAAGAAGGAGAGAATTATGTTAAACATTAATCAAGGTGACCCTGTAAATGTATTTGTAAGTGAAGAGGATGTTGAATTTGAAAATAATATGGAAATTAATTTTGTGAATAACAATGTATGGAGTGAAGATGAAAATGTAGAGATGGAGAATGAAATTGTAGACTTGGTGAATGAAAATGTATATTTGGGGAATGACAATGAATGGAATGAAGATGAAAATGTATAGATGGAGATTGAAAATGTAGACTTGGGGAATGAAAATGTTGCACAAGAACCACATGAACATTACACATCTCCAAATTATATGTGAAATGAAGTCCCTTGCAATAAAGATAATCAAACTTCAAATTCGAGGCTTTCAAGCATATCTAAATGGTTAATTGAAATTGAGGAGAACATTATGAATAATTGGGAAGGAAAGAGGTCACATAGAACCATTAGGTTGTGGGCTTCAAGAATATATGATCAATTTTTTGAAAATAAGACATTGGTTGAGAAATGTCAAATTTTTGTGCAGTTGTTAAAGATGCAAAAGATGAGACTTGTGCTTGTGAAATTAAAGATTTGTGTGAGCAAAAAAATGGAGAGAAATTCCATTGTTGTGAAGAATATTTTCAATGCTCTCAATAACATTGGGAAGACTAGCAGAGAAAAAGACAAGAGAGTTGCTTGAAGGATTATTACAACCTCCTTAGTAGGTCATCAATTGAGAAAGGCTCGTTTGTTGAGACAAACTTGTGTTGACTTTAATATAGACCGTAAAACTTTGGGTAGAGAACTTGCAAGAAGAGAAAGACTTGATGATCTGCTTCAAATTGATACATGGGCTTATGGTGGGAGACTTCCACGTTTCAATAAGAAGCTAACAGATGTTTTCAAGGATGAAATTCAACAATTTTGGGATGCTAACTCAAGAGTTTCACCAAATGTGAAGGATGTCTTGAAGTTTAGAGTTGGCAAAAGAGACCACACTCCACATCCTAAACATTACATGGAGGTAAGTCAAACAATGTTGTATAAAAAATTTTGTGAGACACATCCAATATTGAAAATATCACAAAGGTCTTTTGAATCCGTTAAGCCATTTTATTGTGTACCCCTTAAGATTCAAAATACATGTTGTTGCAAATATCATGTTGAGTTTTCAATGCATCATGGATTATTATGGTCCATTCATTATAATTTTCATACTAATGAAATTCTAGAGGATTGTGGTGCAAGTGGTCTTCCCAAATCATTAAGAGACTTGCTAGATCAATTTTTATGTCATAGAGATGATGGTTGTTTATTTTATAAAAAAGATTGCTTAAATGCCAAGTGCTCAGAATGTGATGGCTTGTCCAAGTTTAGAACATGTTTTCATGAGGGTTTGGAACACAATTTTGGAAAGACACTCATCCAAAAAAAGGTATATGAAATAGTGAAATATACATTGAAGATTGGAGGTGAAGGTTCTAGATGTGAGTTAGTTGCAAAAGAATACAATGTTGCTGATTTTATCTCAGATTTCAAGACAAATCTTTTTTACAAGTATGCAAGGCATAGTCATAGGTCTCAATGGTTGGATCAACAAATTAGGACATGTAAGGACACTTTCCCCATTGGAACTATTATATCCATTGTAGACTTTGCGGAGAACAAAACATTGCAGCCCCAAAATGAGACTCAAGTTCAATATTACAATTCGATTCAAGTTGCTATTTTTGTAAAAATCACATATAGACATTCCCCTGATAGCAAAAAAGATGAGAAAAAGATAATTAGAGAGTACCATTTTTATATGAGTGATGACAGGTCTCACTCTCATGAGTTTGTTCAACATTGTTTCCAGAACTATTTTGACTTCTTGCAAGAAAATGGTATTGTTATGGATAGGCATCTCATTTGGTCGGATAATTGAACCAGTCAATTTAAGAATGCTAGAATGTTTTATTGGTTGTGTAGAATGCATGTGGAGAGAGGTGTACCTCATATTTGGAGTTTTTTTGAATTAGGGCATGGGAAAGGGGAGCATGATGGAGAAGTGCATGTGTGAAGAGAGCTCTAGTTAAGGAGAAATTGAAGATTTTAGGTGTTGTACTTCTTGATGCTCATTCTATTGTTGATTTGTGTACTTTAGCATTGTCACAAGGGGGGAATATTTATTCTACAGTGTGTAGATTCTTTTGGTTTCTTGAGGAGGTAACTATAGGAGATAGATTGGATTGTCAAATAGTGAAAGACTCTTCAAAAATGCATTCATTCCAAAGCTTCAATAGTAGTACATGGACCATTTGGACATGAGAGTTGGCTTGTTTTTTCCCCATGTGTTTTGAGTATGATTGTGATCATTGTGAGTCAAGTGAGTGGGTGGATACATGGGTTCCATAGTATCTAACTCCTTTATCTTTGACACTCTCTATAAGAAATGATGACATGGACACTTTAGTTAACTATGATCAACTTTCAAATCTTTTGAAGCCAAGAAATGTTTTTGCATTGGTTGCACCATAGGGGAATGATGAGAGGTTAGATTATTGGTTAGCACATTATGTATAAAGTAAACAGAAGCTTGTATTGTGTGTGTGAATTTTGTACCTGATCTGTAGACACAACACTTCAGTAAAACATTAGAGGTTAGCAAAATCAAAATTTACAACGAATCAAAAGCTAAACTAACCAGGTGATTTACTACCTTCTAATAGTTGTGAGTATGATGTTCTCAGATTGGAATCAAGATCAGTGACCTTGACGACACCTAAACGAAGGATTTGAATGCAAAATCTAGATATGGAATGAATGCAAATTAATCTATATTTTTGTATTTTCTATGCAATTATGAATGAAAAATTGATATGAATCTATGCTAGATGAAAATTGATATGTTATGAATTGATCTAACGATGATATGAATCTATGCTAAATGATATGCAATGCTCAAAATAAGAAAGATCTCACAACAACTAGGATTCACAAAGATGATTCTTCAGTCTCCAATTCAATAGCGTGAGGATGCAAATTCATGGATCTCAAATGAAGAGTTGAAGCTTTGTTTTTATAGAAATCCAGGGCTTTGGAGGTGCATGGAAAAAGGCCATAAATCACTCTTGATAAACTCAAGTTGATTTTTGAGTTTTCAAAAATAAAAGATAATTAATTCACAAAAATTATGCAAATCGTGCAAAAATAGCTTTTTAACTCAAATTAGAAGTTTAAATCAACTTTGAACTCAAAAAGGATGTTGAGTTCCAAAAATTCAATAACTTGCATTGATTTTCTGATTTGGAGTTTAACTACTCTTTGAATGTGCACATGGATAATTATGAATTAATAAATAAATAAAGTGATTTATTCTCAACTTAACTGATTTTAAATTAAAATGATTGATTTATGGGTTAATCAATCATTTAATCAAATTTTTATTCAAAATTACATTATTAAATATGACAACTTGCTTTAATTAATTAAATAAGAATTTAATCAATTAACGATAGGAATTTTTATTTATCATCAAATTTAAATAATAATAATTAAGAATAAATATAATTAAATTCAATTAAGTAATTAAGTGGTAGAATTAAATCTAATTAATTAAATATGAAAATATTCAATTAATCAAACTTTAGGATAAATAAGGTTTATCACAAAATAATCATTAAATTAAAGATAATTAAGATTTTTAGGAATATTGCTAGGAATATTCCCTGATGCAAAATTCAAGATAATCAATTAAGATTTGATGATGTTCAGATGTGCCTTAGGTTAGGACTTTGATGCTGATTTCATTTGATTTGAAGATGTAGGAGGTTAATGAACCTATAGCCCATTTTTGGGGTATTACATTTTGCTCCTCTTTGAATTATTGTGCAAAGCGCAGTGGTTCAAAGATAGTCTATGTTTGATAAAGATATGTAACTGATTTGAAAGATATGATGATTGGAAGATTTTACGATGCTAGGTCTTGAATGACCAAAGATAATGTTCACTATAGCAACAATGAACCAATGAAGCAAAGTGTCAAAATGCCTGATTCCAAACCTTATGATTGTGAAGAAGTGAGTGACCGATTCCAAACTCGATTGTCCTTATATTGAATCACATTGATATCACATCTGAACCCTTCAGTTATTGAAGAACCAAGGAAATAACACTAATGAATCGATAGTTACAAAAAGAAGATATAGTTTACAAGATTAAGATAATACCAGATTGATATGGATCTTGATGAATCTGATATGCCCCAGGCGATGATAGATTTGCCCCAAGCAATGAGGTCTTTTGATGAGTTAGCAACTAGACATGGTTTTTGTCTTGATTATAGAGGAAAGATATTGATACATAAAATTATATTTACAGACTTGAATGATGTGCAATACCATGCCCCCTTTGGGATTAAAATTGAAATCTAACAAGAAAAGTCGGTGTTAAATGGTTTAGAAGCATGTTAATTGCTTTGAGAAGTGGTTATTCACATTTGAGAATGTGCTCTACATTGTTTAGAGGTCCTGGAGACCAAGTTTGACTAGGTTAATCATGAGTTGACCATAGTTGACCAAGTTGAAATTTTGATAGTTTGATGTAAGATAATCAGTTAAGTTGAATACTAGATTTCTATGATAATGAGAAGGTCAATTATGCAAGTAGTTAATAATATAAATGATCTCAGATTTTGATTTTGATCCCGAAGAAGGATTCTATTTGTTGTTTTGTTGGAGGAACCTTCATGTTAGGTTTTAGCTCTTGTTAGATTTGAAGATGCGATTTGAAGAATCATTTAAGCATTGAAGTTTATTCAGCCATTATGAGATCATGCAAACATGAAAAATGCAAAGAGCCATGTAGAATGACATGCAACCCAAGACTTAGGACCTAGTAACTGATCATGTGTCGATTTGTTGTCATCATTGAACTTTTAGGTAACTAGATAAATCAATACAATGCCCACTAGTTATGAAACCATAAACATATGAATATTGATTTGTATGTGCAGGAATCAATACAACACCCACTAGTTAGGCAACCATGGACATATGAATATTGATTATATTTTTGGAGATTAGATATAAGCACCAACGCACAAACACTAGGATGACCTAAATATCATGTCCATTTTGATATGGCAATTTGTATAAGCATCAAAACATAAATGTTGTGATGACTAGAATATGCCTTGTGTTACAAAAACATCAAACAACCAAGAGATCATTCTAAATCCGGTGTGAATTACCTGTAGTGACCCTTTATCATTCACATCCTTAGGCAAGATCACATTTCACAGTAGGAGAAAGAATTCACTCAAAAAGAAAATAGTTAGATCAAACTTCCTTGAATTTTTTGGGTATCAATGGTCGAGGTATGCATGGCCATCCAATTCAAGATAGAGGCTCTTATAGTCGGGCACCATATCAATCCAGAATTTCCAAAGTTGTTAGATTTTCACATATAAGCAGAAGATAAAGAAAAGATTATGCCCCCAGTCATCACTCTCTAAATATTATAAAGGACATCATCAAAGAGCTCAAAGGGACACAATATGGAAAAATCTCAATGTGAATTAGTAAGCATACAAGGAGATAAAAGCATGAAGCATAGATTGTTTTCAGTTTGATGTTTGATTGTGTTGTTGTAGATGCAAAATCCTTTCTGGAGAGGAGACTGAACGACTGACTCAGATGAAGCTTCAAAGGACTATAACTAGATATGACACATCTAAAGCTGTGCTAGAGACCATAGGATATGACATTGATTTCCCCCAAGTTCGAACATTGATAGGATATAGACACTTGAGCCGATTGGTGTATGGACCAACTTATTGAAAATTGGAAATACTGAAACAAAACTGGGAGATATGTACAAACTAAAGCAAGGCTAAAAGCTAGAAAAGACCAAGATTGCACTGATAGATGGAGCATTTTGAACAAGTGGCACTCATTTGCTAGGTTTTCACCATCTTGGTAGAGATTCTATTTTTGCTACCAAGGCACCTATTTTCAGGTTTTCACCAAGGCACTTTTTTTCTTTTTCTCATTTTTTTGCTTTTTTCATTTTTTTGATATTTTCATTTTATTTTTTTTTAAATTTTGTGAATCATCAAGGCGCCTATTGCTAGGTTTTCACCAAGATGTTCATTATTTTAGGACTTTTTCCAATTTTTAAGATTTTTTCAGGACATTTTACCCTACACTGAATGCCTTAGGCGTAGAATTGCTTCAGATGGAGAATGTTGATTGGTTCTTGAAGTTGTTCTCCTTCAGTCATTGAGAGTTGATAAGCACGAGAACCAAAAGTAGCAGTGATTACAAAGGCAGCCATCTAGTTGGGTTCAAACTTCCCCTTGCATTCTTGATTTTATTGATTTTTAGGATTCTCTCTCAAGACCAGGTCGCCAACCTAAAATTATGTGTTTGACTTTCTTGTTGTAGCCTCTAGATATTCTCTTCTGATACACTCTAAGATGATCATACACTGCTTGTCTGCACTCATCTAGTAGTTCAAGTTCTTGCAACCTAGACACTCTATAGTCATCATCAGTTACTAGACCATGCATTCTGATTCTTAGTGATGTGATTTCAACCTCAATAGGCAGTACCACTTTAGACCCATAAACTAAAGTGAATAGAGTAGCCCCTGTGGGCATTCTGATACTTGTTCTGTAGGTCCAAAGAGCTAGATTGATCATCAGATGCTAGTATCTTCCTTTCTTATTAACTATGCGATACAAGATTTTCAATAGATTCTTGTTGGAAGCCTCTGCTTGTCCATTCCCTTGAGGATAGTAGATAGATGACCAATGTTGTGTAATCTTGAATTTGGCACATAGATCATCTAAATATTTTTTCTTGAATTATCCACCATTAGCTGTGACTATGGAATGAAGGATCCCATATCTGCATATGATATAGTTCAATATGAACATAGATATCTATTTCCCAGTTGCTTTTGTTAAGGGAACCACTTCTACCCATTTTGTAAAATAATCTATAGCTATGATTATATGGGTATGTCCATTAGAAGAATGAGAATGTATAGCTCCTATAAGATCAAATGCCCATTGGTGAAAAGGCCATTATGTTGTAAAAGGGATCAGATCTTTCCCTGGAGCATGAATTAAGTTACCATGTACTTGGCACTTTTGACAACTCTTATCAAACTTGATTGCATCTTTCTCCATTTCAGGCCAATAGTACCCAGCCCTAATAAGCTTTCGAGCTAGTGTTAAACCATTCGAGTGTGACCCACAAATACCCTCATGGACTTCCTCTAATGCACATTGAGACTCTTCCCATTCTAAACATCTAAGTAGCATACCATCTAGACCTCATTTGTATAGATCATTACCAATGATAACATATCAGGAGGTGTTACGGATTAGGTATCTCTTCTCATGGTGATTGAAGGTATCGAGAATGATTTGGTCTTGGAGATAGGACAAAAGGTTCTTGTATTGGGATGAATCATGACCCACAATAGTGTAGATCACTCAGGTTTTGGGTGAGTCATATGCAGGATAAGATAGTGCCTCCACCAGGAACTCATAGTGTAGCTCATGTTCAGGTTGCTACAATAAAGTAGATAGTGTTGCCATTGCATCGGCAACCCTATTCTCTGTTCTAGGTATTTTCTCAAATGTGATAGATATGAAGTATTTCTTTAGATCATCTACCATTCTCTTGTATGGAATGAGCTTTTCATCCTTAGTTTGGTACACATCATTGACTTGATGAATAACAAGTTGGGAGTCACCATGAATGTGTATCTCTATCACTCTCCACTCAATTGTCATCTTCATGCCTTTAATAAGGGCTTCATATTCTACAATATTGTTTGTGTAAGGAAACTTTAATCTAAATAATTTGGGTATTGAGTATCCTTGAGGAGTTATGAACAATATGCCTACTCTAGATCCAATCTGTGTATAGGAGCCATCAAAGAACAACTACCATTCTCTAGAATAAAGATTCATGATAGAAGAATCTAGGAATTCCATGTGCATTGTTGTATCATCAATCATAGGTGCATCTTCCAATTGATCAGCTATAACTTGGCCTTTTATAGCTTTTCTTTCAACATATTCAATGCCAAATTCACTCAAGAGCATGACCCATTTAGCCAATCTACCTATGAGGGCAGCTTTTCTTAGTAGGTACTTTAGTGGATTGATTTTAGCTACCAAATGAGTGGTATGAGCTGACATGTAATGTCTTAGTTTCTATGATGCAAAGATCACAACTAGACAAGCTTTCTCAATCATTGAATAGTTCTTCTCATATGCAACCAATGTTCTATTGATATAGTATATAGCTCTTTCCTTTTTGTTCTCATCCTATTGTGCTAACAATGCCCCCAGTGATGTATCTGTTGTAGAGACATATAGGATTAGTGACTTCCATTGAATAGGAGGCATCAAGATAGGAGGATTTGATAGATATTTCTTGATATGATTAAAGTTTTTCTCACATTCTTCATTCCATGTGAATGTCACACCTTTTTGCAATGTTTTTGTAAATGGCTGTGATATGTCTGCAACCCGTGATATGAAGCACTTGATAGATTGAACTCTCCCTTGTAATGTTCTCATTTGACTAATATTCTTGGGGGGTTGCATCTCTATTATAGCCTTTACTTTAGCTGGATCAACTTCAATTCCCTTCTTTGAAACTATGTATCCTAATAGCTTTCCAAATATAACACCAAAAGCACACTTCTTAGGATTTAGTCTAAGACTAAATTTCTCCATTTTGTCTAGTATCTTACTCAAATCATTTAGATGTTTAGCTCTAATCATAGATTTTTCTAGAGTATCATCAACATAATCCTCCATTGTTTGATTCATCATGTCATGAAAAATAGATGTCATGGCTCTTTGATAGGTAGCACCAGCATTTTTAAGCCCAAATGGCATAAAATTCTAGCAAAAGGTACCCCATGCACATGTGAAAGTATTTTTCTCTTGATCCTTTGGAGAAATTTTTATTTGATTATAACTAGAGAAACCATCCATCAAGGAATACATCTCAAAACCCGCAGTCATGTCCACTATCATATCAATGTTAGGTAGTGGAAAATCATCCTTAGGGCATGGTCTATTCACATCTCTAAAGTCTATGCATACTATGATTGATTTATCTAGTTTTGAAATAGGTACAATATTAGAGATCCACTCAGCATAATCAATGACTTAGATAAATCTAGCTTTTAGGAGCTTCTCTAATTCAGCTTTTACCAAGAGTGCAACATGAGGATGCATCTTTCTCAACTTTTGTTTAATAGGTTTCACTCCAGGAGAAATAGATAGATGGTGCATTATAAGATCTAGATCCAACCTTGGCATATTTGAATATTTCCATGCAAAGTTGATCTTTTTCTCTATTAAGAATGTTGTAAAAATTTTCTTTTCTTCCTCTGATAAGGATTGTGCAACATGTATCAACTGTGGTTCCTCTTTTATTCCCAAGTTGACAGATTGAGTGGGCTCAACTAGAACTAGATATCTATCCTATAAATGACTCAGAAGGACATCAAATATCTCATCCTTAGGCACCTTAGAGAGGTTTTCACCTTCAGATACATCTTTTGTTTTTACTTTTGTCAATTGTGAGACTGCCACAAAGTGGTTTTCACCCTCAGAACTCTTTTTCTTTTTATTTTTATTCTTTTGACTAAGATACTTGATGTCTGACTCGGTCATGCTAATGCTGAGTTCACTGATGGAAGTCCTCATAGGCTCAACTGCATTGAGGTAGAAAGCAAGGGCATACTAATTTGGGAAGGTATAAATACCATAGTTCAAATTTGTGGAGGTTTGATTAAGGAGGTCTGGTTATTGGATAGTCAAGGTGGGGAAAGATTTGGATATGGTGTTTACGGATATAGATCTATCATCATTGGTCCTAACCTGACACTCAAGTTAAAAGGTGATATTACAACTTAAGATGTTCAATTCATGAATAGGCTCAATGTCATTATGGGAGTCCACTTCAGGCATCGGTGGATAAGACTCATTGAGTTCATTATTTCACTCTAGACTTATGTTGGGTGTAGGTGCATATTGGTGAATAACATCGATATGTTTCTTTGTGATAAGCTCATCTTCTTCTGGAATGGCTCCCCATTCATAGTCATTTGATTCCTCATTTATACCTCTAGGGAATTGAAGAACATGAGTAAATTCAGGATGTATACCCCAAGAAGGGTTACCCTTAGAGTTTGATTTAAATTCATACTCATGGGAATCTATTTCAGAATCACTGGAACACTCCAAATGCTCAGCTATGGTGATAGGATTTTCTTCTCTATGTTCATTACCTTCAAGATTAGCTAGTTCTTGTGTGGCAACTATCTCTAGTTCAATAGTAGGTTCTTGTGTTTCTACTACATTGATTCTCTTTATGGGATCATCTTCAGCATCAAGGAGATCTTTGATTTCTTTGGGTAAGCACTCATAAGGGATGAGCTCATTAGACTCATCACTATCAGATTGTTCTATTTCTTCCTTCTCAAGGAGAGCTTCTTCTAGTTTGACTTTTTCTATGACATGTGGGGAATTGCTGCTAAGATAGAAGGGTTTCTTCTTGTACCCTAGACCTATTGTATTCTTGTTTGCTTGACTATGTAATCAATTTATCCCCTGGACCATATGACTTAGAAGGAATCTTAGGCATTGTAGAACCACATGATTGATCAACTTGAGATTTGGGTTCTTCTTTGTAAAGCCATGCAAGTATAGCTTCATCTTCTTCAAATTCTTGTTTGGGCACTTGCTCTACAAATTTTTTTCCTTTGTATGCCCCAAGAGGTTCTTTAGGTTCTGGTTTGGACTATTTGAGAGTCTACCCATAAGACTTAGGTTTGATAGGGAGAGACGTCAAAGATAAGATTGGCTCCATAGTATATTCTACCATACCTCTTTCTTTAATAGTGACCTCTTTAGCAATGTCTTCCATCTGGGATGTTGAAGCAATATTTGATGGTTTATTAGAAGACTCTTTGTTATTAGGAACAAGTTTATCAGCACTTTCCTTCAAAGTATTGCAAATGGAGGATACGTCAGCTAGGATAGTCACCTCTACTCCTTCATAAGCAAATTTCAAACATTGATGGTAGGTAGAAGGAATAGCTTTCATTTCATGTATCCATGGTCTCCCTAGAAGAATATTGTAAGAAAAAGGTATGTCAAGAACTTGACATGTAGTATCTCTGATAACAAGACCTGTTCTGATAGCCAAGAAAATTGTTCCCTTGGAAGATCTTTCCTCTTCATCATATGCCTTGATAGTTATTTTCTTTCTAGGATCAATAGCCATTTCTTAAAATCCCAATTGTGTGATCAAGTTGTAAGAACAAATATTCAAACCAGTGGCCCCATCTATCAACACACATTTGACATGATGGTTTTGGATTAAGACTTCTATGTGCAAGGGCTGGTTATGCGGATGACTCAAGGAGTTATCATCTTCCTCTGAAAAGGAGATATATTATGGAGATGTAAGATGACCAACCATAGTCTGGAACCTGTCTAAATCAAGGTTATCAGGAACATTGGATCTGAGAAAAGCTTTTTCTAGAATAGCTCTATGAGCTAGAGACATCCGAAGCAACTCAAACATTGAGATTTTTGCATTAGTATGTTGGAGTTGTTGAACAATACTGTATGATGTAGGCCTCATGTCTTTAGGATTTGAAGATTTTGATGTAGCCTTATGTTTAGAAGTGGAAGTCAAATTGAAAGGCACCTTAGGGATGTTTGATTGATCGGGGATTTGTCCTTGCAGATGTGCCTAAGCTTGTGATTGAGTAACTGCATTAGTTGATTGATTGTTTCTATCTCTTCTTATAATTGTGATGACATTGCAATGCTCAGATAGACTTGGTTCAACCATATTGATAATAGCATTATTTCCAGAATAAGCATAATTAACCTTAGCACCCACATTAGGTTGAGAAGATGAATCTCCTTGGTTATGTTTCAGAAATGGCTCTGTGAATGTTGTATGATCATTATTGCTCTTATGATTATCAATCATGATTATTTCATTATCAATTAGGTCTTGGATAGTATGCTTTAAGTGCAAGCAGTTATTGGTTTTATGACCTTTACCAGGATGAAAGTCACAGAATTCATTCTCCTTCCACCATTTTGGTTTAGGATCAGGATCAGATTGTTAGATCTCAGGTAGAGAGATGATGTTATGAGCCAACAGGGTTTTCATAGCTGATTCCAAAGGTTCTCCAAGAGGAGTGGACTTGCATTTATTATCAGCGCACCAAGATTTGTAAGTTTTTGGCTTTTGAGATGGTTTGGGCTCCTTTTGTTCTGAAGCTTTGATGGCTTGGGTACCAATGATTAGATTAAAAGTAGGTGCTTTAGATGGAGCATGGATATTATCAACAACACCATCTATGATGATGCCTTTGTTCTAGTTCTAGTTTTTTGTTCTTATATTTAGAACTAGATCTAGATTCGTACTTGTCCTTTTGAAGTGTGATGTCTCCTTTTTTCACAAGTACTTTTTTAATTTTGATCATATTTTCTACCATCTTGTCAAAAGATGTATGATTTTGCAATTTAATGGGTAGTTTATCTTTGGAACAATGTTATTGATGAAGATCTCTAGTTTTTCAATCTCTGGAATAGGTCGGGCATATAGCAAGAATTTCTTCCTCCATCTTTTGAGAAATGTCAAGAATGGTTCTCCTAGATATTGCTTGAGATTACAGATGTCAATCATGGTGACTAGATGCTGGATGTTGTAGGAGTATTGTTGATAGAATAATTTGATCAACTCCTCAAAATTTTTGATAGCAAGAGGCATTTTACAAAACCAATGAATGGTTGCTCCTCCCAAAGATCAAGGAAAGGGATGCATCAAATAGGTGGGTTTTTGCATGAACTCCATAGATTGGGTACAAAATTCTCTAACATGATCTTGAGGGTTAGAATTTCCATCATACTTATCATACTTGGGCATTTCCACTTTCTTAGGGAATGGTGGCATGTACAAGTATTTGTCAAATGGAAAAGGACATAGAGCTTCCATGGAGAACTCTTTGGGTTCCTTTTATTTCTCAAGTTTATTAAGTTTGACTTGCATGACATGCATCTGTTTCATCATAGCTATGAGTGGAGTTTCTTCCTCATGCATAATGATATCTTCCACATTAAAGTTGGGAGGAAGCTTAGCTCCTTGATGAGATAACTGTAGAAAGTATGCTTCTTTGTCTTCCTTCAAGAAATGCCTCATCATTTTCTTGAAGTTATCATCATTTTGATAGCGAGCAATTTCAGAAGGTGTAGGTTCTTGATCCCCACCATGTTGAGAATGAGCTCCTTGAGAGCCATGGTTTGTCCTTTCTTGAGACATAGTAGGATTTTTAGGACTCCCTAGAATAGATTGAGTTGGATTTTATTGATGACCTCTGTGAGATGATGGAGGGGGTATGTAACTAGATTTCAATTGAAAATTGCTGAGACCATCATCTTCATAAAGACTAGAATTATAGAGCTTCTCAAGAGTTGGACCCACATGAGTTGACAAAGGTAAGGTATGGGACACTTCTCCATATTTCTTGTGTGAAGAAGCTCTAGTTTCCACCATTAACCTTGGGTGAAGCAAAAGAATGAGATGAAGACAACTGAAGAATGATTTGATTCAAGAAGATCCAATGACTCAACCTTGTCAAAGTTATGATTGATTGAAGATTTGATTTGACTTAGATGAAGTATACTATGCCTTGGATGTATGGGTAAATGCCCAAAAAATAGCGACACGAGCTCGCAACACTTAGTCATTATTGAAGATTGATTGAAGATTGATAGTTATGACAAGGTTTTGACACAAGATGAACAAGACTCAAATCAATAAAATAGAAGGTTAAATATAACTCAAGAGGCCACTTCAGGAAAATGATTAGATTCTTTCTAGTTTCTACTTTGTTCCTGACACAGTGATTTGTTCAACAAATTCTGGAAATAGGCTGTAAAAGCTGAGTCCCTGACAATTTTGACCACTTTTTGACACTTCTTAAAAATTTCCTAAATGACTTTCTGTAGACTCATACGATAGTGGGTATGCTATGAAATGATAGTTGACAAACTTGTATGACTGTTGCAAAAACTCACATGATAGTTGATAGTAGAATTGGACCTTTTTTGACTTCACTGGTAGCAAGACTCATATGACACTAGGTCATATACCAGATGACAGTCTGGAAACTCATAGAACAGTGGGTATAGGATCATATGAAAAATGAAAAAACTCGTATGAATTTTTGAATCTATGGGATGACTTTTCACTCTAGAAAGGTATTTCACTTCAAATTTTGCAATTTTAGGGTTTTCAATTTTAGATTATGTACAAAATTGTTTGTCTAGATTTGAAGATTGTATTGGATCGATTCATTCTTAGTGACCAAATAGATAAACAAGCATGTAGAATAGCAAGCAAGT
Source organism: Chamaecyparis obtusa (assembly GCA_027943335.1). Classification (NCBI taxonomy): domain Eukaryota; kingdom Viridiplantae; phylum Streptophyta; class Pinopsida; order Cupressales; family Cupressaceae; genus Chamaecyparis; species Chamaecyparis obtusa. The sequence goes on from BSBK01005987.1 coordinate 324,438, forward strand.
GATCTCAAGCACGTCTGAAAATAATGAACAAGGGAAAAAGAAACCTTGCGCATGAACAATCAAGTGACTTAATTGTGTTAATCCCTAAGAGTGCTTATTGTGTATGTTCCAAAAAGTTTTTCAATAATGCACATATTCCTAGAAAATGAAAATTTGGCCTCTCTAGAGTTTTTAGTAATGGTCTGACTCTACAAATTTTATGATCCAAAGGGGTGAACTCCAATCCCAATGCACCAGGGTTTTGACAAAGTCTAATAATTTAATCAATTAGGAGCTACTAGGGAGATCTGACAACCCAACAATGAACCACACCTATGAATATTTCTTCCATAAGGACATTTATATAGCGGTTGTCACTACCACAACAAAAATTGGCTATTACCACTTGAGGTTCCCTCAACGTGGTTGCCCCAATTAAGGGAATGTCCACTATGGTTAACCCTCTCTATAGGTGACTCACAAAATATACCATATGGGGACTGGTTCTAGATTCAAGGATCTGAGTTTCTAATACTACCCAAAAAGGGAGTAGAGCATAGTCCTCTAGCCTTTTCACTTTTAACCCAAACAAAGAAGATAGATAAATATGACATGCTAAGACTAAGATTATCTCACAAAGATCTATGATGTCAACCCCTCAGGATCTATCAGCCTCTCTAGAGAGAGAATGTATCAATCCAAAGTTGAAGACATGCAAATCTAGTAGAACATGAGACTCTCAAAGTATCCTCCCTACCTACAAGGGATCCTTCATTGAGGAGAGTTTCGCTAGAAACCCACTCTCTCAAGATCCACAAATAGTGTTCATAGGGCCTATTTACTATGTTTAACAAAGATGTTGAAAGCAAACTATGTTTATTTTCATAGCCCAAATGAATTATGTGATATGAAAGTAAGAAAATGTCACACAAGCCAGACATGTGAGATGTTTTTTTTAGTCCAAATTGAAATGTTATCAGCTGAGAAGATTACCTAAATTCCTCGCAATGCGCTTAGTAGATTTTTACCTATTTTTAGCAATTTTTGTACTTTTTCCAATCCAAATCAGCAAGAATCAATTAGAAACAAGAGATCTCAATCGTTAATGTTAGCTGTTAGCCAAAATCTAGAAATCAAATTTGGCAAATGACCAAAAATAGTGAAATGACAATTGAAACCTGGCACCAAAACTTGTATGACAGTGGGTCCCAAACTAGACGATAGTCTAGAAACTCATACGACACTGGATGTCTACTCATACGATAGTTGAGCTTCCAAATGATCCATGATCAAATACACTATCGTACGACAATGGATATAGTCTAGTATGAATTTTGTCCGAAACTCATACAAAAATTGTATAGACAGAAATTAAAAATCAAAATTTTGGAACAGAAAATGATAAGAAGATGATAGAAATTGATAGAATGTGAAAGGAAACCTATTTCAGGGCCCCACGGTGGGCACTAGAAATGTGTGTGTAAATTTTTTACCTGATCTATAGACACAGCACTTTAGTAAAATATTAGAGATTAGCAAATCAAAATCTACAATGAATCAAAAGCTAAACTAGCCAGGTGATTTACTGCCTTCTAATAGGTGTGAGTATGATGTTCTCATATTGGAATCGAGATCAGTGACCTTGATGACACCTAAACGAAGGATTTGAATGCAAAATCTAGATATGGAATGATTGCAAATTAATCTATTTTTTTGTATTTTATGTGCAATTATGAATTAAAAACTGATATGAATCTATGCTAGATGAAAATTGATATGTTATGAATTGATCTAACAATGATATGAATCTATGCTAAATGATATGCAATGCTCAAAATAAGAAAGATCTCACAACAGCTTGGATTCACAAAGATGATTCTTCAGTCTCCAATTTGACAGCATGAGGATGCAAATTCATGGCTCTCAAATGAAGAGCTGAAGCCTTGTTTTTATAGAAATCCAAGGCTTTGGAGGTGCATGGAAAAAATCCATAAATCACTCTTGATAAACTCAGGTTGATTTTTGATTTTTCAAAAATCAAAGATAATTAATTCACAAAAATTATGCAAATCATGCAAAAATAGCTTTTTAACTCAAATTAGAAGTTTAGATCAACTTTGAACTCAAAAAGGATGTTGAGTTCCAAAAATTCAATAACTTGAATTGATTTTCTGATTTGGAGTTTAACTGCTCTTTGAATGTGCACATGGATAATTGTGAATTAATAAATAAATAAAGTGATTTATTCTCAACTTAACTGATTTTAAATTAAAACAATTGATTTATGGGTAAATCAATCATTTAATCAAACTTTTATTCAAAATTACATTATTAAATATGACAACTTGCTTTAATTAATTAAATAAGAATTTAATCAATTAATGATAGAAATTTTGATTTATTGTCAAATTTAAATAATAATAATTAAGAATAAATATAATTAAATTCAATTAAGTAATTAAGTGGTAGAATTAAATCTAATTAATTAAATATGAAAATATTCAATTAATCAAACTTTAGGATAAATAAGATTTATTGCCAAATAATCATTAAATTAAAGATAATTAAGATTTTTAGGAATATTGCTAGGAATATTCCCAGATGCAAATTTCAAGATAATCAATTAAGATTTGATGATGTTCAAATGTGCCTTAGGTTAGGACTTTGATGCCGATTTTGTTCAATTTGAAGATGTAGGAGGTTAATGAACATATAGCCCATTTTTGGGGTATTACATGTACAACTGATGATAGATGGTGATGGGTTCACATATCCTACTAGTTTTGTTGTTGTTGTGAGAACATGGCTGCGAACATAGATGATTAGAAAGAATGGAATTCCCACATTTGAAGACTATGAGAAGAACAAAACTATTCTCATGTATTCACACCTTGTTGTAGCAACAAATGTCAAGTTGTCAAAGCATCAAGGAAGACCAAAGACAAAAGAACTTTGGACTATTAGTACTACTGATCACGAAGCACTATTGGAGACGTTGAAGCAAAGAGATGACCCTTCAAGAACACTTGACTAGGTAATAAGTTAACTTAGTGCATTGTTTTCTAAGTTTGTTAAGCTTAATTTCAATAAATTAATTTCACCTTTCTTAGATTGTATTTTGAGTCAATAAACTTGGTTTTGTATGTGGATTGTAACTTGTGTAGGAGCACCTATGAAGATGCCTATAGTCACCATGGATCCAATCAAAGATAGAAGGACAAAAGGATCCTTAATGGTTGATTGAGATCTTTTGAAGCCTATAATGGCAATGTGTAATAATAAATTTGATTTAAAAGTTAAATGTCCTAAAAATCTTGATAAGGACTTGTGACCAAAATCATGTATCGGTGGCTAATAGTGCCAAGAAGGGATCTTACATCTCATTTACTTATGTCATTTACATGGTTTGAATTCTTACATGTTTTATTGTTGTTTCTAATGCTTTAAGGATATTATTTTTTATCATTTCAAACAATCTATAAAAGTTAAACCTGAAACATAATAAGCTCCACAGTTCAAATTTCACAAGCTTAATCATGATTAGTTTCACAGTTCAAATTTCAAACATACCACTAACAGTTAGTTGAAAGTGGCTCAAAAATGTATCTTTCCAACCATCTGACTTGGCATCGAACCATTGGCTCCATCAGCTCTGGTTGGCCACATAAATGCTAGTGACAACCCCGTTCCGCCCACAAATTCACCAAAATGCTCAACCCGAGTGACCCTAAGGTGCACTAAGCACGATTGGGTAGTGATTTTTTGGGGCTTGTATCTCGGACCTCATGAGGGGTATTGAAAAACCATCAAGTGCTATGGGATCATGTTTTTGAGGTCTACAATAACCTCTCTTAATTTTGGGTGATTCAACTTTGTTTGTATTTGGAAAGATGATCTCAGTCGATGCCAAAAATTGTAGTGAGGGTCAGTTGAAAGTGGCTCAACAATGTATCTTTCAAACCATCTGACTTGGCATTGAACCATCTACTCCATCAGCTCCATTTGGCTAGGTAAATGATAGTGACAACCCCATTCCACCCATGGAGTCACTGGAATGCTCACAACCATGCTCGACCCAAGTGACCCCAAGGTGCACGAAGCATGATTGGGTAGTGATCTTCTATGGCACATATCTTGGACCTCATGAGAGGTATCAAAAAACCATCAAGGGATATGGGATCATGTTTTCAAGGTCTACAATAACCTCTCTTGGTTTTGGGTGATTCAACTTCATTTTCATTTGGCAAGGCAATCTCAGTCGATGTCAAAACTTGTAGTGAGGATCAGTTGAAAGTGGCTCAACAACTTTTCTTTGAAACCATCTGACTTGGCATCAAATCATCTACTCCATTAGCTCTAGTTGGTTGGGAAAACACCAATGACAACCCCATTCTACCCATGAAGTCACCAAAATGCTCGCGACCACGTTTGACCCAAGTGACCCTAAGGTGCACTAAGCACAATTGGGCAGCAATCTTCCATGGATCATATCTCAGAGCTCATGAGAGGTATAGAAAAATAGTTAGGGGATATGGGATTGTGTTTCTAAGGTCTACAATAACCTCTCTCAGTTTTGGGTGATTTGACTTTGTTTGCATTTAGCAAGGTGATCTCAGTCGATGCGAAAACTTGCAGTGAGGGTTAGTTGAAAGTGGCTCAGCAACGTATCTTTCAAACCATCTGAACTAGCATCAAACCATCTAATCCATTAGGTTTGGTTGGCTAGGTAAACACCAATAAAAACCCTATTCCACCCATGGAATCACTAGAACGCTCGCGACCATGCTTGACCCAAGTGACCCCAAGGTGCACTAAGCACGATTGGGCAATGATCTTCTAGGGCTTGTATCTCAGACCTTGTGAGAGGTATCAACAAACTATTAGGTGATACAAGATCATTTTTTTGAGGTCTACAATAACCTCTCTTAGTTTTGGGTGATTCAACTTCATTTGCATTTGGCAAGACAATCTTAGTTGATGCCAAAACTTGTAGGGAGGGTTAGTTAAAAGCAACTCAGTAGCATATCTTTCAAACCATCTGACCTAGCATCAAGCTATCTACTCCATGGGCTCTGGTTGGCTGGGTAAACACTAGTGAAAACCCTATTCTTCCCATGGAGTCAATGGAATGCTTGCGACCACGCTTGACCCAAGTGACCCCAAGGTGCACTAAGCAGGATTAGGCAATGATCTTCTATGTCTCATATCTTAAACCTCTTGAGAGATATCAATAAACTATCAAGGGCTATGGGATGATTTTTTTGAGCTCTACAATAACCTCTCTCAGTTTGGGGTGATTCAACTTTTTTTGCATTTGGCAAGGCGATCTTAGTTGATGCCAAAACTTGTAGTGAGGGTCAGTTGAAAGTGGATCAACAACATATCTTTCAAACTGTTAGACCTGGCATCAAACCATCTACTTCATTGACTCTAGTTGGCTAGGTAAATGTTAGTGACAACCCCATTCTACCCATGAAGTCATGAGAATGCTCATGACCATGCTTGACCCAAGTGACCCCAAGGTGCACTAAGCACAATTGGGCAGTGATCTTACATGGCTCGTATCTCAGACCTCTTGAGAGGTATCAAAAATTCATTAGGGCCTATAGGATAGTGTTTCTAAGGTCTACAATAACCTCTCTTTGTTTTAGGTGGTTTGACTTCATTTTCATTTGGCAAGGCGATCTCAGTCAATGCCAAAACTTGCAGTGAGGGTTAGTTGAAAGAAGCTCAGTAGTGTATCTTTCAAAACATCTAACATTGCATTTAACCATCTACTCAGTTAGTTCTGGTTGGCTAGGTAAATGCTAGTGACAACCATGATCCACCCACGGAGTCACCAGAATGCTCATGACCAAGCTTGACCCAAGTGACCCCAAGGTGCACTAAACATGATTGGGCAATAATCTTCCATGGCTCATATTTTAGAGGTCATGAGAGGTATCAAAAAACCATTAGGTGCTTTGAGATCATGTTTCTAAGGTCTACAATAAACTCTCTTGGTTTTGGGTGATTTGACTTCATTTGTAGTTGGGAAGGTGATCTCAGTCGATGCCAAAACTTGCAATAAGTGTCAGTTGAAAGTGTCTTAGTAGCATATCTTTCAAACCATCCGACCTAGCATCAAATTATCTTTTCCATAAGATCCATTTGGCCATGTAAATGGTAATGAGAACCCCATTCTACCCATGGAGTCACTAAAATTCTCACGACCACGCTTGACCCAAGTGACCCCAAGGTGCATTAAGCATGATTAGGTAGTGATCTTTTGGGGCTCATATCTTGAACCTTGTTAGAGGTATTAAAAAATTTTCAAGTGTTATGGGATCATGTTTCCAAGGTCAACAATAACCTCTCTTAGTTTTGGGCGATTCAAATTTGTTTGCATTTGGCAAGATGATCTTAGTTGATGCCAAAACTTGTAGTGAGGGTTAGTTGAAAGTAGCTCAGCAATGTATCTTTCAAACTGTACAACTTGGCATCGAACCATCTGCTCCATCAACTCTAGTTGACTAGTTAAATGCTAGTGATAGCCCCATTCTACCCACACTATCACAGGAATGCTAGCGACCACACTTGACCCAAGTGACCCCAAGCTACACTAAGCACGATTGGGCAGTGATCTTTTGTGGCTCATATCTCAAACCTCATGAGAGGTATCAACAAACTATCAAGGGCTACAGGATCATATTATCGAGGTCTACAATAACCTCTCTCAGTTTTGGGCGATTTGACTTTGTTTGCATTTGGAAAGATGATCTCAGTTGATGTCAAAACTTGCAGTGAGTGTCAGTTGCAAGTGGCTCGGTAGTGTATCTTTCAAACCATCTGACATTGCATCAAACCATCTACTCCATCAACTTTGGTTGGCCCGGGTAAAGGCCAATGACAACCTCATTCCACCTATGGAGTCACTAGAACACTCGTGACCATGCTCAACCCAAGTGACCTGAAGGTGCACTAAGCATGATTGGGTAGTGATCTTCCATGGCTCAAGTGACCTGAATATGATGAGTTATATACATAGTATTGAAACAATGTAGTACTAAGTGGCTCAAGTGAGTATATATAATGGTATGAAACATAAGAACATAGGAAATCTATAGAAGTGAAACCTCAAACATAATAGGCTCCATGAATAGGGTATTCTAGAGTAAAGAAAAAAAAATGTAACTTTAACAAGATATAATTTAAATCATAATGATAATCATAGTTAAGATATAACTTCACCATTAAATTCCATAAACATGAATAATAAATATGTATATACAAAAGATGACACAAATATAACATATAAATGAACATGTTCTATATATACAAAGTATCAAATGTATCAAAAGTATCTCAATATACAAATATGGCACATGCCATTTCAAAATGTCAACAAAATCAATGTTTTAATGTGTACAATGTGGCATATATGCCATCTCAAAATGTGGTAAGTGGCATCTCTAAATGACCATAAAACTAAAACTACATCCTATGTCGTAGGGGGATCATCAAAATGTAGCCTCTTTGAAGAAGTGTTGGGCTCTGATTGATCCTACATAAAAATGAGTTCAAACCCAAGTTAGATTGCTTACTTTATATGATTTGTACACACACACACACACACACACACACAAATATATATATATATATATATATATATATATATATATATATATATATATATATATATATATATATCTATGTATGTATGTATGTATGTATGTATATGTATATATATATATATATATATATATATATATATATATATATATATATATATATATATATATATATATATACATACATACATATACATACATATACATATACATATACATATACATATACATACATACATACATACACACACACACACACACACACATATACATATACATATACATACATACATACATACATACACACACACACACACATATATATGTGTGTGTGTGTGTGTGTGTGTGTGTATAATTCATAATTCAAACCTTAATTTAATTAAAATTATAACTGAATACAAATATCTATACTTGGTCTCTCAATTACCTACCATGATCAGGTGTCCTAGCATAAGTCCTGGATAGCGAAGGGACCATGCCAACAATACCAACTCTGACTGATAAATATATATTTGCAATAATGAGATTAGTGGAGTGGTGCAACATAGATTAATAAATCTACAAAATAGGATGATAGCATAATAAAATTACAAATTGATTGAACTAAAATTAAAACTTACATTTGGTGATCCCTCCTTTGGAATAGTGGGTTGGGTCAACAAAGATACGAAAGATTCTCGTGGGCCCTCCCTCACAGTCAGAGTAACCTATGAGAGTAAAAAGATTGTCAATTATATATCAATGTACTTCATCATAACAACCCTGGTTACAAAATACAAATAACAATATGTAAAATTCTATGTACAATTGAGCTATGACTCTGAATTGAGATACCTATAACCCTACACTCCCAAACCAATGTTGGGACATCATCAATAGCCACAACCTATAAAATAAAGTTCAAGTAAAATATTTATTACTACACACAAGTGGAATACATATTCATGCATAATTAATCTTAAACAATTAACTACCTTTCCTTTGTCGACACTTGATGAAGGAACCCCCTCGTGACCCCCACTGACATCATCTATAGCCTACAAGAACACAATAAGATGACAATATATTCATAAATGTATGAATTTTATTACTCTAATTGATAGAGATTTAAGCATGTACACCAAATGATATTAAAAAAAAACTAATGGGTACATAATTTATAATATACTGTATAGTCATCAAGGTCAAATGAAATGGCTGAAAGTGTGGACTCATCCACCTGTCTCATCTCCTCCTGTGTCATTGACTAAACATAAATGGAAAAAATATATATACATAAGTGCATGCAATCATTAAAACTAATCTAAATAAATAAATTATTTTAAAATTAAATAAGTCATGTGACAAATTTATTTATAATATTTACTCTTAATGTATCAACACTAGTCAATGGCTCTACATACACCTCTTGAGCACTTTCATGAGATGTAGATGCTCCATGAGGTGTTGCAGCCTCTGAAGCTGCATCTCCTATATCCTCCTCATCAATAACATACTAATATGTATCAGCATCAGTAAGTAGTTCGAGGCACATATTCTTGCATATAATGCAAATATAGGGCTCACATACATGTGAACTCTGACAAGATGTCGATGTGGCAGCATCATCCACACCAGGAGGCAACACTGACCTGGTATATGTGATCAAATGATCACTCAATAAATGAATGGCCCTAATAGTCTATGAAACAACCTCTACAATGATATTGGGATGCTGCACTCGAGGAGGGGGTGTGACATCAATGGGGGGGACAATGGTAGTGGCCTTTTTGTGCTAGGCAAATGGCCTAGTCTGAGGATCTCCTCTGCCTACCCCCATGTTGGGCCTCATACTCCAATAATTAACATGGTGACCAAGCACAAACTTAGCATACAATTTTTTTATGAAATAAAATGGGACCTCCAAATTGCTATGGGGTGGTTTATCAAAAACCATCCACCAGCGAACCCAAAAGTGTATGTGCATTGCTTCATTTGTGCACCATTTTATTGATAATTTGGGCTTTTTGGGGTCAACTTGTATTCCAATTTTAGGATTGACAAAAAGGGCAGCTATATCTTCCTTACTTATATTAAGGGCCGCAATCCCATCATGGTCAAGCCTGTCATCAAATTGGGCGTGCATATCATCACGCCAATGAAGAGAAGCATTATGTTGCTATGTGAGTGTGTCAATATGTTCAACAATTGTATCTAGTGTGGCAAGCATGGGACCTAATGTAGGTATATTTTGATATGTGTTTTGGAAACCTCGTATTGTGTTCAAATTATCTTGTATCAAATCTTGTAAAGATTGAGGGTTTAGATACGGGGGATTATTTTTGGGATTGTTATTTGGTGCAAGAGGGTTATTTTCTTCATTGTTGTTATCCATGCTTGATTAAATAAAAAACAAATCTAAATTTAAATCTAATTTCATATATTATTACAAATATAAATACAAAACCCTATTTTAATTAAAAAAACTACATTTAGCATGAAAATGAAATAAAATAATCAAAATATAAAAATAATTTACTTACTGAATATGATGGGGAGTCAAATTTATTGTTGCCAAAATTAGATACCCAAAAATATATTGTGTATATGATATTTCAAGCCATTTTCACAAGTAAAAATGTGAAAAGAAATGAAGAAAAGGGCTTACGGGTTTCACATTTATGCCACATGTATCAGGTAGATGATATGTTATTGGGTACTCGATATGGTATCGAGTACCTGATTAGGCCTATGCTTTGGTGTCATGTTTTCCTAGGTGTACTAACACCTAGACCTACTAAAAAGTCAACAAGCATTTTCATGTGCTTTTGGACAAGTGAAAAGTGAATATTTTTCACATCGCCACTTTTTGGCCTCTCGTGATCTTGCACATACCCTTAGCCAAGAAATCAATCTTCTGCCAAGGAAAAATGCTCCACCATTGGTGCTCTTCTTATCATCAACACTACCTCCCCAATCAACATCTTTATATGCACATAGGGTAAAATCATCAAATTTTTCATACCACAATCCATAGTCCATTGTGCCTCTTAAATATCTCACTATCCTCTTTACTACTGCATAATGTGATTCTCTAGGTTCAGCTTGAAATCTTGCTACAATTCTAACTAAATGTGCTATATCAGGTCTTGTATGTGTCAAGTATTGCAATCCTCCAATCATAGATCTGTATTTCTTCTTTTCAACTGTCGGTGTTTCATCTGTGCTAGATAATTTATGTCTAGTTACCATAGATGTTCCAACTGGTTTATAGTTCTCCATTCCAAATCTTTTCAACAAGTCATTTAGGGACTTTATCCGACTTACAAAAATACCATAACTATTTTGTGTTATTTGTAATCCCAAAAATTATTTCATCTCACCAATCATACTCATTTCAAATTTAGTCTTCATTTCATCAACAAATTTGTCACTAGCTTCATCTTCTCCTCCAAAAATAATGTCATCAACAAAAATAACTACAACCAAAAAACCATTTTCAATTTCTTTTGTGTACAGATTGCTATCAGCTGCTCCTTTTGTAAATCCCAATTTTAACAAATACTTATCCAATCTAGCATACCAAGTTCTAGGTGCTTGCTTTAGTCCATATAATTCTTTCTTCAGTTTACATGCCAGGGCTTGGAGGAAAGATCATCCAGAGAATAAATTAGAAGGTGAACTTCCAAGTACTTCTAGGGCTCGTGAGCCAAGAAGAGACAAGAATGATAAAAGAAATGTTGCAGGCATGGAGATAGAAGAAAAACACAAATGAAGATGACTTAATCCATCCTACCCAAGAATGGAATGCTTCTGAATATGAGGAGGTTGTGGATTTAGGGTTAGGTGCATATGATGATTATTATTCTCCTCATTCTAAAAGAGAGGATGGAATACATCATAAGAAGGGAATGCTTCTAAATAGAGAATCTCAAGGGGGAGATAGAAGATCAAGAAGTTAAAGTAGGGGTTTAGAAGCTAGGAATGATCCTCCAACCTGGGGCATTTATCCTTCTAAAAGCCCCCATGACCCTAGAGATGAACAACAAATATTTTTTGTTGAAACCTCATAATTTGGAATAACTCTCCCAGATTCTAAAGATATCTTTGAATAAGTGTTCAATTTGTAGAGAAGGATCTAGGAGAAAATTTCCATTAGGAAGGAAAGATAAAAGGAAAAGGAAATTGAGAAAAGACAAGCCCAAATGATATCAGATCAGTCGAGAAGGTAGTTGTTGAGCCTATAGGCTATAAATGTTGTTGCAACACCTAAGAAAAATGATGAACAACCTATTATCCATCTAGTTGTTTAAGTTAGAAGACCTAAGGATAAGGGTAAATAGATTGCAATAGGAATATTAATAAATGAACCTATTAGTGATAAGGTTCCCATAGATCAATTGTCCAAATTGGATAATAATCTTGAAAGGGATAAAAGAGAAAAGAAAATTTTGGCTAAATAATTAGAAAAAGAAGAACTTGAGGCTACTACTTTAGAGATGAAGAATAATATTGACTTTCTCAGGCAATCCTCAGGGCCTCCAAATGTTGTTACTTCTACTTCAGTACCTAGTGCTAATTATGGAAATTATGCTAAGCAAGCTACCATTGTCAAACCAGTGACTACTACAAATGCTACTAACACATCAAATAATAAAGAATCCACTTCTCAAAATGATGGATCATTGCAAAGGAGGCCATTTTATGTGGAAAGGTACAAAAAACTTCTTTTTAATGGCATTCTTGGTTATCCTAATTTGATTCCTAAATAAATTAGAGAAAAAATTCCAAAGTTTACTGGTAATAATGTTGTTACATGTGAAGAGAATTTAAAGAAATTTATTAATATGCTAGATGAGTGTGAAATTGAACATGAAGATGTCATTATGAAATTATTTGTTCAATCATTAACTAAAGATGCCAAAGACTAGTTTAGAGGACTCACGTTTGATTGTATTGGCTCATGGGATGATTTTATAAATTATTTCAATGACTAATATGGTGATAGAAAAAATGAGGGTTTCATGTTAAATGAATTTAATAATATCAAGGAAAACTAGAATGAGGAAGTCCTTGAGTTTAATGTGAGATTTCAAAAGGCCATGCATAAACTTTTCCAAGTCATGAGACTAGATGAGAAGGTATGTCTAGCAATATATCTAAATGCTTTTTGATGCAAAAATGGGTTACCTGCTCAAGGACAAAAATATTAGAACCATTAGGGAAGCCCATAGATGTGATGTAAATATTAAAAGTAATAGGAGGGTATCAGAAAAGCTACGTAGAAGAGAAGATCCTAAACCTCCTAGGTTCGGAAAGAAATAACTAGATAAAACTTCCAATATAAAGCCTAGGGAGGATGATAATTTGAAAAAAATCCTAAATTCTTTAAAATATTTATAGCTTGGTGAAAATAGAAACATGGTTCAAAGAAATGATAAGCCTCCTTTCAACAACTTTAATAGGCATCCTAGGTTGCAGAACTTTCCTTACTGCACTCAATGGAAGGATGGGAAGCCCACAATCCTAGAAAGGAAGGACAAGCCTAATGATAAGACCCTTGACCCTTTGCAAAAGAATTTAGTTAACATGACTAATGATGTGCCTTGGTGCATGGCTTGCCAATCCCCACATGATCTTGACTATTGTGCAGTCTCTTAGAGTGTATCTGCAAATGAGTGACAGGAGGAGGAGGATGAATCTTATAATGACTAAGGTTGTGCTATGAATTCCTAAAACTTATATGATGAGATTTATTCTAAAGAGGAAGATGAGAATCAGGATGTTAATGATTCCTAGAGAAGAAGAGAGGTCTATCATCAACAGGTCTTTTCTGATGAAGAAAAAGATATTGAAAATATAATTTGTAATACAGAAGAGGGTGAAGAGCCTATTGTATTAAGAAGACCTTATAATGAAGAAATAGCTCAAATCACTACTGATATGGTTACTCAAGCCAGGAGTAACTATTTTTTGAGAAATAGGAAAGTCGGTAATGCAAATGGTAGACCAATAGGTATATTTATTAAGAAGAATCATGAAGACAATAAGAAAGTGCAAGATAAGAATAAAGTTGTTAATGATGTCAGGAAGATGAAAATAAAAGGGGTTGAAAAGAGAAATGGTTTGACTAATGTATATAAGGTAAAAGTAAAGACACTTGTTACAAGTATCCCTATTCCCCAAGTTGAAAATAAGCAATGAAAGGAAGACAAGCTAAATCTTGCATCACAAGTTAAGGATAAAAATATGGTTCAAGGTAAGTAAGATTTATCTGATGTGAAATATACACCTATTGATATGAGTTAGTTGTTATCTTAGATAATAGTTCAAGTTCCATTAATGGAAATGATGAGAATAGGTGAGCACAAACAAAAAACCCTTACATGGATAAATGGTGTTCTTTCAACAAATATTCAAAAAATAGGAAATTCAGAGACAAAAAGAGGGAAAAAGATAAATCTAAAAATAAGGGGAAAGACATGGAAGAAATTGTTTCAAAAATATCATAGATTTATCTAGACACAAATTTGTAAATACTTCTTTGGGAGTTGTTGACCACTTCTTCTTAACTCTGGTTATAAATGGAAAGATGCTAAAAAATTGCATGATTGATTCTGGAGCATCCAATACAGTGATTCTTGGTGAGGTCATGAGGTCAATGTGACTTCAGGTTGATTATCCTCACGGGAGATGTCAACCTATGGATTTTAGAGAAGTATCGGTCATTGGAACAATTAAGGCCTTGCCCTATAAGCTTGCAACTTATCAAGACAAACAATTGACCATGAGTGTCTTAGTTGTTGATATCCCTCCCCAATATGGAATGTTGCTATCAAGAAAATGGAGTGTGGAAATGCAAGGAAATATTCAATGTGATCTATCTTTTGAAACTTTTAAAATTGCTAGTGAAAATTTTAGAGTATCTAGAGAAGTGAGAACTCCCCATATGATTGAGGAGGAGACCGAAGATGAAAACATGAACTGTTTCTTGGATACTGATATAAATTCCTTCCAAGTACAAAACATGGGAAATGAAGGAGAAAATAAATCTTTTCTTTTATTTGAAGATGAAAATAATATTACAAACCATGATGTTCTATGGACCATGTATTTTGATGGTGCAATCTCTAAAGAGGGAGCTAGTGTAGGAGTGTTGTTAAATGCTCCTACTGGAAGAACATTTAAGTTTTCATTCAATTTAATATTTTCTTGTACAAATAATACTATAGAGTATGAGGCTCTATTAATAAGACCGAGGCTAGTATTTTTGGTGTTCTTTTTCCCCAAAGGTAAGATTGACATTAGGATTGATAGGGCTAGTGTCACATTCACTCAACACTCCAAATCTGACAAGGAAAAAGGCCAACTAACAAGGATCAAAGAGAGATCTTTCTACACTTTGAGCTCCACATCACTTGCATGGGTATACCTCATCTACACACACATACAACTTGAATCACACTATAGGCCTATAGGTAACTAACTATGGAATAGGTTTCAAACCCCTATAGGTATCTTGTACCCCAATAAAATCACAAATCTTATGCAATATCCCACTTTCATAGAATGAGTTTGAAGACTAGAAACAACTTCCTACTACTACCAACATGAAGGGAAAAGGTATTTCATTTGATGATTTTAATGTTGGGTTGAAAGGATGCTTGAGATACCCTAAGTCTCTCATAGACCAGTGCCTTATCCAATGGGCAACAGAGTCAAATACATCACTGTAACAAGGAGCTATGAAACAAGAAGACAATATATCAAATATGTTGATGCCTTACATCAATCATACACCATTAACAAAACTCACTTCAAGAATCCACCTATGTACCTAGATATGTTATCACCTATTCAAAGGATTTTAACCCTCCCCTTAGAAGATACCTATAAATAGATAATACATTAACCAGCATCTACTGGAAGACAAGCATGAGACACCCTTGATATCCCAACTCATACACATCTGAAAACTAATCTTGAACTTAGTTATCTCTGTGAAAACAACACTACTGCAAACACATAAGGAAATAAAAATAGAAAGATTAAACACCCTTGACGCTATAATCAACAAGTTCAAGATTCAAATAGAGATAGTTTAATAACAATACAAATATATTGAGGTCTTATACATAAGACAAGCTATTAAAACATGCATTATATTCTCCAAAACTAGAAAGGAAAGAGGGAACCCTATATGCAGAGAAGAAGGAAAATATCTATAGGAAAAGGACCCTTCATGGAACCAGAATAATGGACCTCCAAAATTATGGAACCCTTACAAAGTCAAAATTACAGCCATTTATACCACTAATCATCTTGGGATCCTAAAATAGGATGAAACAAGCTACAGATGATTAGGGTTAGGGTTTCAACCACCACAACAAATGGAAATAGTCATAAATTTATTATAGGGGAAGAAACCCAGGCAACCAGGAGAAGATAGATCCTAGAGAGATCTTCAATTATGACAAATTCCTTGAGAAAGTACTAAGAACCATGAAAATGCCAAATTTTTTAGCCTATTTGGCCACCTGCAACATGCCTTGAGTACAAAGAACATAGTACAGACCCCCTAGCAATTGATCATGGCACCCTGGATCACACTGCATCCATTGGCACCACCAACCAAATCAAATCCGGCTAAAGAAACTATAAAAACAAGTCCTTTCTGTCACTAGAAACCCTCAAAAAATTCAAATTTGAATTTCAATGGCTACCCCAACAAAGTTTAAAACTTGACCATCAATTCTTTTCATTTCCCTATAGATCGGGCAGCTTACATTTAATCTCACAATAGTCATGAACCCTTTTGAAAATTCTTCAGCCCAATCAGCACATCACAGCCAATAAAAATCTAGCACGTCAACTCCACGTAGTAGATAGGACCCAAAAAGTATAAACATTAAATCAAATGGTGGTCACATGATCACTTGGCCTGAAAAGATTCCATGCGATCACATGACACCCATAGATCCTACATCTATTAGCCCCCCTTTCAAAATATTCTAGCCCACTAACAAATCCTAATCACCTTCCTACTCAACCAATCAGAACAACACAAGTCAGCGCCACCTATTAGAGGACCCACCCTCATCAGCCATCTGAGAAAAGTAAAATCAATGGCTAGCATAAGATCTCATGGCTCTGACAACTTCCATGAGAACTTAAACCAACCGTAGATCTTCTACAGATGTCAAGTCCCACTAATAAACATGCCAACAACTAGGTCCCACTGACACGTCCAAGTCAGATTTGAAATCAATGGATGGTGCATGATCTCATAGGGTAGGAATATTCCTTGAGATCATGCACCGACCATAGATTGAAAGGCCTTCACTGCAGGCCCCACTAATACGATCCCACTCAGGATTATGTCGACCAATGAGAGAATGCCAACTAAGCCAACATGGTAGTGGACCTGCTCACTTTGAAAGGTTGCATCATGAAAAGGAATCAATAGCTGGCATATGTTTGCAAGCCTCTGACAAATCTTATGAGAACTTATGCTCACCATTAGATTTAGATGGTACCAGATAATTGAGCCTAGGAAATATTAACACCGAAACATTAGGAAAATTCAAGGTGCAGGACTTAGGAAAAAACATTTTGCTAGGCATGTAGACTTAGGAAATATTAAAGGTCACCGGGGGCATAGAAACTTAGGAAAAATTAAAAAGGAAACCACTGTGGGGTGACCCAAAATATAAAGCATGTGCATTATAGGAGTTTTTAAGTGACCCCAAAAAGGTAACTTAAAATTAGAACATGGTCGGGGCAATTTTAGGGTTTTTTCACTAAAACGGCTAGATTTTTGAATTTTTGCTAAGGGTTTCAACCAGATACACCAAAGAAATTGCAAAGACCAGAGGAAAAGATATACAACCACAAATTTTTTTGCAAGGATAGACCATTTTCTTAGGTTTTTTTACTATGACATGAAAATGGGCTAATAGTGGCTCTAATTGGGGATGCATCCCTCCTGCAGGCATGGCAAGAATTTAGATCTCTGGGAGGAGTAGACCACCTACTAGACAAAACAAAGGGACCTCAAAAACTAGCAACTGAACTAGGGAAAGAAACACACAACAAGAAAAGGAAATATTTACAAAGATCTACAAAATTTTTACACTTTACTTGGTGGCCCCAAGCCACCAAAAGAAAACCAATGATCCTCCTGAATCAAAAATATAATTTTCATCTACATATGTGACCAACCACCTGAAATTATCTTGATCACCTTCTAGCCAACATACATGAATATTCATGGGCTGAAGAATGAAATTATACTGATCACTACCCATGTTTTTCCAGTCATAATTATTACATTCATACTCCAAGAAGTAAGGAACATCATTTACTTCCTTTTGATGACTAGAAACAATAAAAGGATCAAGTAATGCATCAGAAAATAAAGCATACTAAGCACTATGCATTACTACAAAAATACCTAGTTGAGAAGGACTTGGATCCTTATATTCACCTTCACACATTGCATTAGCCAATGAGCAACTTGGTTCCTCCCTAATGTCTTCATGAATTGGATCATGAACCAAGTGAAGGTCTTCTTCATAAATTTTATGACAGTAGAATAACTAATCTACATCATCATGTGTATCAAAAGATGTTCTATCACAATTATTGAAGACAAGGTCCTCAATACTGTCACCATCAGTATCATATTTATCAAAAGAAGGAAAAGGATATGAACAAGAAACTTGTTCATCATTGTAATTTCTATGATAGGAAAACACACTGTCATGTCCTTCTACCCCTTCTCTTATAGAGTCACTACATGAGGAGAGCTTTGGTGTACATGGGTCATTAGGGTCACTTGGAACACTGGCCTCATTATTAGTGTCAAAGGATATAGCATAGGGGAGCTTCAAATCAAAGTCCACATCAGGTGCATACCTTTGAAATTCTTCAGCCAAGAGTGTTGAAATCTCTTCACTACTCAATGGACTTTGGGCTTCATTATCATCTTCCTCAGCTTCACCCCTATTATTGCAAACATCATCCTTTTCAGAAACAAGGATAGACATCTCTAGCCTTAGATCATCTTGTGTGAAGCAATCAATGCAGGAATCATCATCTGCATCATGTAGAAACTGATGAAATATCAGATTCAACTCCAAGATCCAGCTGCATGCAATAAACCTGTCACAAAGAATGAAGCAAAAATATGGAAAAAGCAAAACCCTCTTGTGCTCAAAATGTTAGAGCTCAAACTGTATTAAGAGAGAATGAATGAAAAAATTACAAAAGCGGCTTATAAGAACAGAAACCCTAAAGCCACAAAAAACTAGGTTGTGCAATAATAATTAATAGAAATATTAATTATTATGCACCTAAAAGAGATAGCTTAAGTGAAAAAGAATAATAGAGGACTTAAGTAATTAAATCGAAATGATTTAATTATAAAGTCAAATATATCTATTACTCTAACACCCCCCCTTAAGCGTAGCTCAGGAGGAAGCTAACCTAGCACAGCTAAGAAAGCAAAAAAAAATGGGTCCCGGCAACAAGGCCTGATCAGGTACCCAGTACAAGGAAATCTCTATAAACCGGAGTAAAGGAGAAAACCCAGTGGGAAAAACTCCTCTCCAAAAAGAGATGAAAAAGCAAGCAAAGACAAGAAGGAATGACTTCAAGAGACTCTCTCAAAGGCATAAGTACAATGCGTGCTGCCAACCCCCCCCGAGAGAGAGGGTCGAGGCTCCAGAGCCCCCCAGAATGAAAGAACCCCTGGAGCAATGAGCAAACCACTGTGACTCCAATGCAGAGGAGTGAAGGTCAGTGGGTGCTGAAGAGGTGACCTCGAAGGATGAGGTGTCACTGGAAGGCCGAGCTGATGCTCAAATGAAAAGACATGAGGATCCTGAAAGGGAATCCCCAATGCAAGTGGTATGACAGGTGTGCTGACACTGTCATGAGAGAGGAGATGAGTGTCCTCTGAAGAATCCTCAACAACTGCACCTGGTGGCTTGATGAATGGAGCTGGAGGATCAAGCAGTGCTGAAGAAGAATCTGGCTGAAGAGAAAAGTACGCCTCAGGATGTGGTGTAGCAGTCACAACACGGGTCTCAGGAACAACACAGAGGTTCAAGCGACCTGACTGCATCACATGATGCTCTCGTGAAAGAGGAGAGCTGAGCTCCGACAATGGAGATGGTGGACCAAAATGAGAAAAGATGTAGAGACGGGAGGAATGATCAACTGTCCCTGTAGCAATAATGCCTCCTGTCACACTATCCCTGATGAAGGCTGAATCGGCCGTGAACTCAACTGTCTTCCCTGACCCACTGCGAGTAATCTGATAAATGGAGAGAAGGTTTGCAGAGAGAGATGGAACATACAATACATCATTGAATGCGCCATCCTGAATGCTGACTGAACCTGTCCCACAGACTGTCTGTACAGTGTTATTCCCCATGAGAATATGAGGAATAGGAGAAGTCTCAAAAGAAGAAAACAACTCCTGAGAAGATGCCATATGGTGAGAAGCACCGGAATCCAGTATCCAAGGGACCTGTAAAGGGGAGGCAACAGATGCCCGTAATGCATGACCCTGTCCAAAATCCTGTCCAGATGTCGAAGAAGATGCAGAAGACTGAAAAGCAGACCCCTGTGAGGTGGAAGAGGATGGAGAGGAAATAGTGCTCTTTTGAAGGAGAGCTTGCAAATCTGCAATCTGTTTCTCATAACCATCACATCTCTTCTGAAAACACTGTGACTCATCATGGTTCCTCTTCTGACAATAGGAACATGTGGGGATCTGAGTCTTCTGATTCTCCTTCTTAGAAGAAGATGGTGTGTCAGTAG
This sequence comes from Chamaecyparis obtusa, assembly GCA_027943335.1. Taxonomy (NCBI): domain Eukaryota; kingdom Viridiplantae; phylum Streptophyta; class Pinopsida; order Cupressales; family Cupressaceae; genus Chamaecyparis; species Chamaecyparis obtusa. The sequence goes on from BSBK01005987.1 coordinate 344,834, forward strand.
AGTGCTGAGAGGAGGAATCTGATTTCTGCTTCGGTTTCTTCTTCTGTGAATCCTGTGGTGGATGAGCAATCAATGCCTGTGACTGTGAACCTGGAAGAGAATCCATCTGAGTGAGCTTTGATTGCTCACGAGTCAACCTGTCACAAAAATTCTCGAAAGAGGGCATAACATGTCGAGCACCCAGTGCATCCATAGTGGAGTAGAAAGTAGAAGAAAAGATCTGAAATTGTCCCCGAAGCTTAGAAAGAATCAGATAAATGCACTCATTATCTGTTTTGGTCTTCCCACATCCCTGTAAAACTGAACGGAGAGATTTGAACTTCATCAAGAAGTCCTCAATAGTGGGAAAAGAATCAGGTACCAATGAAGTCAACTCTGCCTCAATCTGTAGTGCCCTGAACTCATTCACAGTGCCGAAAAGTGACTGAAATTTGGCCCAAATGGCCTCAGGAGTATCACAACCATCAAGGTGAAAAAGGAGACTGTCTGAAACATGTAGTGACATCAAACCCATGGCTTCATCCATCTTGTTCCTGTGCTGCATGACCTCAAATGGTCGAGTCAACTGAGGTTGAACTGTATCCAAACAGGACCACAACCCCCGTGATCGAAGGAGACGTGTCATACGAGCCTTCCACACATGGTAATTGTGTGGAGTGAGAAGCTCAACGGATGCTGTATCTGCCATAGTGCCCTGTGCTCTGACTGATTTTTATTATTAAGTTTTCTTTCAGAACTAGACAGAAGATGCAGAAGGGGTTTTTTATTTTGTGGATACAATGTGATGTTTTTCTGAAAGAAATGACAGAAAAGAAAGAAAGAACACCCCCCACAATAGCTAAAACCCAATTCCAATACAATTCTGAAAGCGTGAAAGAAAGAAAGAGCAAGAATGCTTCAGAATGTCAATATGTGTACCTTGACTTTGAGGCTCAAAAAACGGCATCAAAGTGGAAGAATCAAGGAATAAAACTTGCACCAACGCGACGGGCTCGGAAAGACCTTTCCAACGATATATAATATGTCCAATTTCGAGTCCGTTTGCTCAAGTTACGAGCAAAAAACCAACTGGACCCCCAAATGGCATGCTCGCTGGAAAAACACAGGCACTGCAAAAAATTTGACGGCCGTACGGCCGTCAAAAGGCTGTCGCTGACGTGAGCCTGATGTCACGCTGATGTCACTCGAGCGGCAGACCGGTGGCACAGTCTGGGTGGCGGCTGGGCGGCGGCGGCGCTGCGGTGGTGGCCGGGTGGCCCCGCGGTGGTGCTGGAGCGGCGCATGGGCGGCGGGGACCTGCGCGGAGCTTTGGTGGCGCGCGGGAGGCGCGGTGGCGCCCGGGTGGCCCTGCGGTGGTGCGGCGGTGGCGCTGCGGTTTTTGACCGCACGCGTTAATCAAAACGCAAGAAAATCATTTTTTTAATGATTTTTTTTATTTTTTTTTTTCTCGAAATTCGTGTCGTACGGTCTAAAGGGGGAAAAATTTTTCCCAGAAGCTCCGATGTCCAAAAAGGACAAATTTTATATGGATTTTGGGTATCTCGGGCCTTCTGGACGCAACCGTGAGGTCAGTTTTTGTCCAAAGTGCTCCGAAAAATTGCAACCCCCCAGATCCAATATAAAAAATAGTAGAAAATGCCAGAAAAAAAGGCTTGATCCACAGCTTCAGAAAACTTTGAACAAGCTGCAGCAGAATGGCTCTGATACCATGTAGAAACTGATGAAATATCAGATTCAACTCCAAGATCCAGCTGCATGCAATAAACCTGTCACAAAGAATGAAGCAAAAATATGGAAAAAGCAAAACCCTCTTGTGCTCAAAATGTTAGAGCTCAAACTGTATTAAGAGAGAATGAATGAAAAAATTACAAAAGCGGCTTATAAGAACAGAAACCCTAAAGCCACAAAAAACTAGGTTGTGCAATAATAATTAATAGAAATATTAATTATTATGCACCTAAAAGAGATAGCTTAAGTGAAAAAGAATAATAGAGGACTTAAGTAATTAAATCGAAATGATTTAATTATAAAGTCAAATATATCTATTACTCTAACACATCATACTCAATACTCTACCCTTCACACAAAACATCATCATATCGAGACAAGAAAACAACCCTCTCATGTTGATAAGAAGAAAAATCTATAGACAAAAAGGAAATATTGCCATCCTCAGATTCACCTTTAGCACTCTCATATGCATTGTCCTCAAAGTTGGCTTCATAATCAATATCCTCTGCATAATGAGACTCAACATCAGAAACACTAGCCTCCTCATGATCAACATAAGGAACCACCAGTCTTAGTAATCTTATGTCCCTCTCCAACTACCAGTTCTCCATTTTTATTTTTGCTAGTTCCTTCTTGAGAGTAGCAACTTTATCAAAATGCTCTATAAACTTAGCTCTCAATACATCCCAAGAAGGGATTGAACATGAAGGCAAGGACATGAGCCATTTCCTTGCACCATCAAAAAATGTCTGCACAAGCAATCTCATAGCAACATCTTCATGTTCAACCTCCATTTTACCAAAAAAACCCATGACATCATGTATATGCTGGCTTGCAGAAATAGATCCATTAGCCATGAATCTAGGCAAGCACTCTCCATCCTCAGTAGAGAACTCATGTAGGGCACCTTCAATTCCATAAAAATAAGGTCCTATATTCCTCCATGAGGAACTGCCCACTGCTACTTATCCCTTTATCCTAGTGCTAAACACTTGATAGGGAAACATTTTCAACAAGGGAATACCTTGAAGTTTTGCAGTAGAAACCTTGTTGACTAGAAGGCAGGGCAGATCTAGAGCCCACCATGCAGCTCCATCAAGTTCTTTACTTTTTTAGAGTTTCCACCTCCTTAAAGAGGAAGATATTGTACTTGTCTTTGTATCTTCTTCCAATCAATACAAAACTTCACCAAGATTCTACACTGTTTATCAAGGAATGCACTGATCAAATAGAGAATTTAGATTCACCACTCAACACATAGTGAGAAGATGTAGCAAATGCCTTTTTGTTTATTTGACTCTATGACCTTTAACCAAGACTCTGGGATGATCCAGCCAAGCAAGGAAGCTTGCTATCTTTTACTTCTTCCCCAGTAGAGTTCCCATCTTGTTGGTGTTCTTTTTCCCCAAAGGTCAGATTGACATTAGGATTGACAAGGCCAGTGTCAGATTCACTCAACACTCAAAATTTGACAAGGAAAAAGGCCAACTGACAAGGATCAAAGAGAGATCCTTCTACACTTTGAGCTCCACATCACTCAGGTGGGTATACCTCATTTGCACACACATACAACTTGAATCACACTACAGGCCTATAGGTAACTAACTATGGAATAGCTTTCAAACCCCTATAGGTATCTTGTACCCCAGTAAAATAACAAATCTTATGCAATAGCCCACTTGCATAGAATGAGTTTGAAGACTAGAAACAACTTCCTACTACTACCAACATGAAGGGAAAAGGTATTTCATTTGATGATTTTAATGTTGGGCTGAAATGACCCCTGAGATACCCTAAGTCCCTCATAGACCAGTGCCTTATCCAATGGGCAATAGAGTTAAATACATCACTGTAACAAGGAGCTATGAAACAAGAAGACAATATATCAAATATGTTGATCCCTTACATCAATCATACACCATTAACAAACCTCACTTCAAGAATCCACCTATGTACCCAGATATGTTATCACCTATTCAAAGGATTTTAACCCTCCCCTTAGAAGAGACCTATAAACAGATAATACATTAACCAGCATCTATTGGAAGACAAGCTTGAGACACCCTTGATATCACAACTCATACACATCTAAAAACTAATCTTAAACTTAGTTATCTCTATGAAGACAACTCTACTGCAAACACATAAGGAAATACAAATAGAAAGATTAAACACCCTTGATGCTATAATCAACAAGTTCAAGATTCAAATGGAGATAGTCTGATAACAATACAAATATATTGAGGTCTTATACATAAGACAAGTTGTTACAACATGCATTATATTCTCCAAAACTAGAAAGGAAAGAGGGAACCCTATATGCAGAGAAGAAGGAAAATATCTATAGGAAAAGGACCCTTCATGGAACTAGAATAATGGACCTCCAAAATTATGGAACCCTTACAAAGTCAAAATTACAGCCATTTATACCACTAATCATCTTGGGATCCCAAAACAAGATGCAACAAGTTGTGGATGATTAGGGTTAGAGTTTCAACCACCACACCAAATGGAAATAGTCATAAATTTATTATAGGGGAAGAAACCCAGGCAACCAGGACAAGACGGATCCCGTAGAGATCTTCAATTATGAGAAATTTCCTAAGAAAGTACTGAGAACCACAAAAATGCCAAATTTGTCAACCTATTTGGCCACCTGCAACACACCTCGAGTTCAAAGAACATAGTACAGACCCCCTAGCAATTGATTGTGGCACCCTGCATCACACTGCTTCCACTAGCACCACCAACCAAATCAAATCTGGCTGAAGAAACCATAAAAACTAGTCCTTTCTATCACTGGAAATCCTCAAAAAATTCAAATTTGAATTTCAACGGCTACCCTGAGAAAGTTTAAAATGTGACCATCGATTCTATTCATTTCCCCATACATCGGGTGACTTACATTTAATCTCACAATAGTCACGAACCCTTTTGAAAAGTCCTCAGCCGAATAAGCACACCATAGCCAATAAAAATCTATCCCGTCAACTCCACATAGTAGACAGGACCCACAAAGTATAAACCTTAAATCAAATGGTCGTCACATGATTGCATGGCCTGAAAAGATTCCATGAGATCACATGACACCCATAGATCCTACATCTATCAGTCCCCCTTTTGAAAGATTCAGGCCCACTAAAAAATCCTAATCACCTTCCAACTCAGCCAATCAGAACAACACAAGTCAGCACCACCTATCAGAGGACCCACCCTCATCAGCCATCTAAGAAAAGTAAAATTGATGGCTGGCATAAGATCTCATGGCTCTAAAAAATTCCATGAGAACTTACACCAATTGTAGATCTTCTGCAGATGTCAAGTCCCACTAACAAACATGCTAGCAACCAGGTCCCACTGACATGTCCAAGTCAAATTTGAAATCAATAGATGGTTCATGATCTCATAGGGTAGGAATATTCCTTGAGATCATGCACTGACCATAGATTGAAAGGCCTTCACTGCAGGCCCCACTAATAGGATCCCATTCAACATTACATCGACCAATGAGAGAATGAAAATTGAGCCAACATGGCAGTGGACGCGCTCGCTTTGAAAGGCTGTGTCATGAAAAGGAATCAATAGCTAGCATATGTTCTCAAGCCTCTAACAAATCTTATGAGAACTTATGCCCGCCGTTAGATTTAGATGGTGCCAGGGAACCAGGCCCAGGAAATATTAAGGCTGAAACATTAGGAAAATTCAAGGCATAGGACTTAGGAAAAAACATTTCACCAGGGATGTAGACTTAGGAAATATTAAAGGCCACCAGGGGCATAGAAACTTAGGAAAAATTAAAAAGGAAACCACCATGGGGTGACCCAAAATATAAAGCATGTGCATTATAGGAGTTTTTAAGTGACCCTAAAAAGGTAACTTAAAATTAGAATAGGGTCGGGGCAATTTTAGGGTTTTTTCACTAAAACGGCTAGATTTTTGAATTTTTGCTAAGAGTTTGAGCTAGATACACCAAAGAAATTTCAGAGACCAAAGGAAAAGATATACAACCACAAATTTTTTTGCAAGGATAGACCATTTTCTTAGGTTTTTTACTATGACATGAAAATGGGCTAACAAGTATCAAGACATAAAATTAGAAACCTCAAAGTAATTGGTGAATCAAAACTAGTTATATCTCAAATAAGATCGAAATATGCATCAAAGAATAAAATATTGAAGCAATACAAAAATTTTGTTTGGGATGAGATAGAAAACTTTGATGCTTCTGGTATTGACTGGATGGACAGGGGCCAAAATAGAATGGCTGATTTATTGGAAAATATTTCTTTAAGGCCAGAGGATATTGCATTTGCTAGAATATCCAAAATTGAGGTTCAGTTCAGACCTTCTATACCAAACAACATTGAAAATTGGCAAGTTTTTGAAGATGATCTAGACATCTTAAGATTTTTACATTGTGAAGCCAATTTTGAAGACAAAGAAATGAATTTCAATGGGTATGTGGAGACCTCATGTGATAAGGATGCCATTTTGGGCATGGAGGTCTTACAACTAAAATCAAATAAAGTTCCAAAGGGTCTAGTTGTGCTAGAAAGAACATTTGATAATAGTGATAGGTCATTTTTGGAAAGAAATGTAAGCCAAAAGGTTTGGAAGAAATAAATTTAGGAATAGTTGGAGCCCCTAAAAATGTGTATATTGGGGAAAATTGATTCCTGAAATAAGAAAGTCCTTGGTTGATCTTCTTAGGAAATATTGGCATGTTTTTTCTTGGTCTTATGATGATGTAAAGGCCTATAGGGAAGATATATTTCAACATGAAATTCCTTTGAAAGAGGATACAAAATTCTTCACACAAAAGTTGAGACCTTTAAACCCTACCCTAGCACCAAAAATGTAGGAAGAGTTGAAGAAAATGAGGGATGCAAGAATCATCAAACCTATCATACATTCAACATGGGTTTCCAACTTGGTCCCAGAAAGGAAGAAGAATGGAGACATTAGGCTCTATGTAGATTTTGGAAATTTGAATGTGAACTCATTAAAAGATAACTATGGGCTACCAAACATGGAAGCCATGCAACATAGAGTTATTGGATCAAAGCTGATGTCTATGATGGATGGGTTTTTGGGTATAACTAAGTTGTTGTCAAGGACTCTAAACAATTTAGGATTGTATTTACTACTACATGTGGCATATATGTATATGTTAGGATTCCTTTTGGTTTGTCTAATGCTGGGGAAACTTTTCAAAGAGCCATGGATGTAGCATTTGCAAATTTCATAAATAATTTTGTTGTGGTATATCAAGATGATCTCCCAGCTTATTCAGCAAAGGAGGATCAACATTGTGGCCATCTTGAGAAAATTTTTGCAAGAGATTTATAGTATGGAGTCTTGTTAGGATTAACAAGGCAGAAATAACAATTATGTGCAAATATAACTAATATCAGAAAATAATAAACCACACACAGAATAGAACACAATGGCACACAGATTTAACGTGGTTCACCCAATCCCTGGGCTACGTCCACCAACAACGAGTCCAATATTATTATTATCCAGTGATTACAACCTGATTACAATCTGTAATCCCTTACAGCCCAATTCTGCCGCAAGTACTAAAATAATACTTCATAAAATCCCTAACCCTAAGCCATATTATACAATATTTTCCCGCTTTAGGGTTAGAATGAGTTATAAGTAGTCGGCCCAAATAATCAAAAAAGTAGTCGGCCTCAAAAAAATTTTTTTCTCGGGGGCTACAGCCCCGAACCCCTGCTCTTGGGGGCTGCCACCCCCAAACCCCCGCTCTTGGGGGCTGCCGCCCCCAAACCCCTGCTCGGGGCCCGGCCCGGCCCCGAACCCCGGCGAGGTCGGGAGGAAAAGTGTACAGTACTTTCCTGGATAGTACTTTCCTGATTAGTCACCACAAGCTAACAATCTCCCACTTGGTGACTGATCAGTATCCACACTATACTAAAAAACCTCCCACTTGGAGACTGATCCTGTAGCAATACCGCTACCCACATGAGGCTCCCACTGGATTGAACCACCTTGGACTCAGTTGTTCCTTTATTTTGTTCAGTCTAAAAGACCAACTGAAGCTGAACATGAGTTCAACTTCTCCCTTGTTACTACCTTGGTAAACATATCTGCTGGATTATCATCAGTATGAATCTTTTCCAGCCTTAACTGTCCATCATCCAAAATTGATCGAATGAAATGGTACCGCAACTGTATGTGTTTTGTCTTTGAGTGCAAAGCAGAATTCTTTGCAAGATGAATGGCACTTTGGCGATCTGTATGTAGAAAATTATCCTTTTGTGGATGTCCCAATTCGTCCATGAAGAATTGAAGCCATATCATCTCCTTGGCTGCATCTGTAGCAGCAACATACTCTGCCTCTATAGTGGATAAAGCAAACACCTTTTGTAGTCAAGAAATCCAACTCACTACTGTCCCACCAACAGTAAATATATAACCTGTAGTACTCCGCCTGCTATCTATATCTCCTACCAAATCTGAGTCAACATAGCCTTGTACAGCAGTAGTAGAACCCCCAAAGTGTAAACACTTACTGGATGTGCCTCTCAAATATCTGAGAATCCATTTGACTGCATTCCAATGCTCAATACCAGGGTTACTCATATAACAGCTAACGACTCCCACTGCGTGTGCAATATCTGGCCTAGTACATACCATAGCATACATTAAGCTCCCTACAGCTGAAGCATAAGGTACCTTAGACATTTTAGTCTCTTCTTCTGGTGTCTTGGGACACATATCCTTAGTCAATTTCAAATGACCAGGCAAAGGTGTGCTGACAGCTTTGGCATTTTCCATAGAGAAACGTTGCAACACCTTCTCAATATAATCAGCCTGAGATAGAGACAATTTCCTATTTTTCCTATCTCTACAAATTTTCATACCAAGGATTTGTTTTGCTGCCCCCAAATCCTTCATAGCAAAAGATTTTGCTAATTGTTGTTTCAACCCCTTAATGTGATCTATGTTAGACCCAGCTACAAGCATATCATCAACATATAAACATAAAATAATGTAGCTGTCATCATCCAACCTCTTAAAATAAACACAATGGTCAGAATGACACCGACTATATCCATGCCCATTCATAAAAGTGTCAAATTTAATATACCATTGCCGAGGTGCTTGCTTCAAGCCATATAAACTTTTCTGCAATCTGCACACCAAATTCTCCTTACCCGTGACCTCAAATCCTTGTGGCTGAACCATATATATTTCTTCATCCAAATCACCATGAAGAAAGGCTGTTTTAACATCAAGCTGCTCTAAATGCAAATCTTCAGTAGCCACAATACTTAAAACAGTACGAATAGAAGTCATTTTAACAACTGGAGAAAATATCTCATCAAAATCAATACCATGTTTCTGTGCAAATCCTTTTACAACTAATCTGGCTTTAAATCTTTTCGTACCTCCATCCTCTTCTTTGATCCTGTAAACCCATTTATTCTGTAAAGCCCTCTTACCTGCAGGTAACTTACATAAATCCCATGTCTGATTTTTCAGCAAAGAGTCCATTTCATCTATCATTGCAGACTCCCACTGAAGCTTTGTATCCACCTGCACAACTTCATTATAACATTCAGGTTCACCAGCATCTGTTAACAGAATAGAATACAAAGATGGAGAAAATCTTTCTGGAGGTCTACTTAGCCTTGTTGACCGTCTAACACTCACTGGGGTGTGTGGTATTTGTTGTTGCTGTTGTTGCGGAGCATAAGGAACTACTGGAACATGAACTTGTGGAGTATCATCCAGTACTACATAGTCATTTTCTTTCTTCTCATGCTGCAGCAACAGATCTTTGTACAATACTTTCTCATTGAATATGACATCCCTGCTTCTTACAATTTTATGATTTTCAAAATCCCAAAGCCTATAACCAAATTCATCAATGCCATACCCAACAAATACACATTTCTTTGACTTAGCTTCCAGCTTGGTTCTATTTTCAGAATCTATAAGTGCAAAAGCTTCACAACCAAAGGTTTTGAGAAAAGAATAACTCACCTTCTTACCACTCCATGCTTCCTCTAGAATACCACAGTCCAAAGGAGTAGAGGGGCCTCTATTGATTAAATAAACAGCAGTGTTCACTGCCTCTGCCCACATATTTTTGGGCAGCCTAGCATGCAACCTCATACTCCTTGCACGCTCCATTATTGTCCTGTTCATGCGTTCAGCCACTCCATTTTCTTGTGGAGTCCTTGGTACAGTTTTCTACCTACGAATACCATTAGAGGAACAATATTCTTCAAATTCTGTGCTGCAATACTCACCACCATTATCAGATCTGAGACATTTTAACTTTTTACCAGTCTCAGTCTCAACCAAGCATTTCCATTTCTTAAAAGTTTGAAATACATCAAATTTCTGTCTAAGGAAATAAATCCATACTTTTCTTGTTGCATCATCTATAAATGTAACATAATACAGAGAGCCACCAAGGGAAGATACCTGAGCTGGTCCCCATACATCTGTATGCACAAGCTCTAATCTCTCATTTTTCTTTTCCTTCCCACTCTTCACAAAACTAACTCTCTTTTGTTTTCCATAAACACAACTTTCACAGAAATCCATATTGACACATTTCAGACCAGGTAAAACTTTCTTTGAATGAAGTAATTTCATACCTTTTTCACTCATGTGCCCGAGTCTGTTGTGCCACAGTGCTGTGTCAAAATCTACAGCAACAGTTTGATGTTCTTCCTGCTCAACTGCAGCCACTGTTCCTGAACATTCATTATCTTCTGAAACAATTAAAGTAGAAGGAACAGTATGACCTGTACAAAGATATAAGGTGCCTACTTTCACACTTTTTGCTACTACTAAGGAACCTTTTGAAACCTTCCAATTTTTATCATTAAAAGTAACTGTGCAACCCTCATCACCCAGTTGCCCTGCTGAAATTAAATTCCTACTCAGCCTTGGAACATGTCTTACCTCTTGTAGTAGCCAATGATTCCCATTCTGCAACTTAATCTTAATTTTTCCCTTTCCAACAATCTGACAGGGTTCATTATCTCCCAAATAAACTAGCCCAAAATCCCCTTGGACATAATCAATAAAATAACTTCTATGGGGTGTAGCATGAAATGAAGCCCCAGAATCTAAAACCCATGAATCATCAATACTTTCTAAGGACAAGAGCAAAGCATCCTCCTCAGATTTGTTACTTACCACATTTGCCTCCTTGTTTCCATCATTTTTGTCTCCTTGATCTTTCTTCCGAGACCAACAATCTTTCTTCTTATGACCTGGTTTTCCACAGTACCAGCAATCATTTGGCCCTTTAGATTCGGACCTCTTTCCCTTTGATTTTCCTCTTGATTTCCCACGATTTCCAGAGTTGTTTCCTCTATCTCTTGTTCTGCCTCTGCTTTCTGTGTTCAATACACTACCCGATGTGGATGCCCCTGAGCTTTTCCTACGAATTTCCTCACTCAATATAACACCAATAACATCATCATATTTTAGGGTGTTAGAACCAGAAACAGAATTACTAACAGCCATTACCAAGCCATTCCAGCTTTCTGGCAAAGAACACAAAATCAAGAGAGCCCTAACCTCTTCATCAAAAGTAATTTTAACTGAGGTTAATTGACTTGTAACTGTATTAAACTCATTCAAATGATCAGTAACTGATCCACCTTCTACCATTTTCATATTAAATAAACGCTTCATAAGAAATACCTTGTTTGAAGCTGAAGGCTTTTCGTACAACTTCGCTAGGGTTTCCATCAGATCTTTAGCTGTCTTTGCTTCAGTAATATTGAATGCCACCGATTGTGCTAGGCATAGACGAATACTCCCCAGTGCCTTCCTATCCAAAATATCCCAATCCTCCTGAGACATTGATTGCTCTTTCTTGGCTACTCCCTCTAATGGCCACCATAGATCCTTCTGATAGAGATAATCCTCCATTTGCATCTTCCATAACTGGAAGTTCTGCCCATTAAACTTATCAACCTTCAGCCTACCCTCTTCTACCATTTCTCCCACTTAACCGAGAGACTCTCCCACTAACTCGTGAGACCTGCTTCAGAGAATAGATGAAAGAATGAATGAAATAACCTCGCTCTGATACCACTTGTTAGGATTAACAAGGCAGAAATAACAATTATGTGCAAATATAACTAATATCAGAAAATAATAAACCACACACAGAATAGAACACAATGGCACACAGATTTAACGTGGTTCACCCAATCCCTGGGCTACGTCCACCAACAACGAGTCCAATATTATTATTATCTAGTGATTACAACCTGATTACAATCCGTAATCCCTTACAGCCCAATTCTGCCGCAAGTACTAAAATCATACTTCATAAAATCCCTAACCCTAAGCCATATTATACAATATTTTCCCGCTTTAGGGTTAGAATGAGTTATAAGTAGTCGGCCCAAATAATCGAAAAAGTAGTCGGGAGGAAAAGTGTACAGTACTTTCCTGGATAGTACTTTCCTGATTAGTCACCACAAGCTAACAAGTCTCTCTTCACCCAAAGAAATATGCATTTGGGATGATAGAAGGTAAGCTCTTAGGACACATTGTGTCCAAAGATGGAGTCAAAATTGACCTTGAAGGGGTGATTGCAATTGATAAAGTGCCACTACCATGAAATGTTAAGGGGATTCAATATTTTTTTGGTTGAGTAAACTTTGTTAGGAGGTTCATCACAAATTTTACTAAGATTAGTGTCCTGATCTCTAGAATGTTGAAAAAGGGTGCAAAGGAGGAATGGAACGAAGAAGCTAGAAGAGCTTTCTGTGAAATTAAGAAAATAATTAAGGATGAACCTATGTTGAGGACACCAGATTATGGCAATCCCCTCCAAATCTTCTCTTTTGCTTCTTTTCATACCATTGTTGTGGCATTATTGCAAAAAAAATCAAAAGGTTTTGAGCAGCCTATATCCCTTTTTAGTAAATCCTTGCAAGCAGTAGAGTTAAAATATGGTATAAATGAAAAATAGGCTTACGCACTGGTTAAGGCTATTAAAAATTTTAGGTGTTACCTAGTTGGAAAAAGTATAGTTGCATATGTACCTAGTGCTAATGTAAAGGATATTTTGGTGCAACAGGAAGTTTCAGGAAGAAAGTGTAGATGGATCAATGGGATCCAAGAATTGAACATTGATATCCAAATTATAAAACTAGTTAGTGGATTATGATTAGCCAAACTCATGGCCCAAGGCAATTTAGATTCTATTCATATTAATTTTTATTGAAGAAGAACAAAGGCCATATATATGTGATTTAGATTGTTGTGATTAGTACCAGGATATAGTTGGATACCTGTAGAAGATGGTTCTTCCTCTTGAGATGGATGACAACAAAAAGTGGACTGTCAAACTTCATGTTGTAAAATATGTGATCTCTAGAGGTGAATTGTAGTGGAGCAGCATACAAAATCCTTATCCCAGAGTTTTTGAATCCTTATCATGTCTGGAAGAGGCATACATCCCCAATTAGAGCCACAATTAGCACTACAAAATTCTCCAACAAATAAACTCTATGTTTTCAAAATATGATAGATTAGCAGAGGATTTTATTGTCTGGTTAATGGATTCCTTTAAGTTTTTATCCCTATCCTTAGTTTGCAAAGAAATATTCTTGTGTTCTTTAAAGCCCTAGTTGAAAAGCTTGTTAAATAACCCTGAGGGATTTTTGCTTTGTGAAGAAACCATAGATCTTTCATTTATCCATCTAATTCATCATTACTTTTTTTATCATTTAATTTCTTCTTTTCAACACATGTCTTAAGTTATCATTGGGTGGGGCCAAGTCTTTAAAATTATAAAAACACAATGATGCCTCTTATTTTTCCTAAGTCCTAATGTTTTAAAAGTGATATGTCTTTCAGGCTCAGTTCTTATGTAGTGCTAAGTTTGACAGATGTAAGAAGAGAAAAATATGATAGTAGTGTTAGGTCTTTTTGGGCCTAGTTGGTAGGCAATACAAAACCCAACGTTCATTTGAAGATTCAGTGATAAGTAAATGACTTAAACTATAGCGGTCATCTCTGAATCTCATGAAGGTTGATGTTAAGTCCATAAGATCTAGCAACTTGGAAAATAAGGTTTTCTCAATGTCTCATTTGGAAATGGTTGTGTAACAAAGTATTTGGAGATCTAGTGACCAAGGTTTCAAGGTAAATGAGATGATGGTGATCTCCCATTCCTAAAAAGTAATGGTTAAGTGTCAAAATATCTGGAGATTTGCTAACGATTGTAGATGATGAGAAAGATCAAGGATGGTCATTTAATCTCAAGAAGTTGCTCAGGGTTAAGTCAAAGATCTAGAAACTTAGAGATAAGTGTTATATCCAAGTCTCTTAATGTAACCATGGTTAAAAGGTAGATTTAGAGATTACGAGATATGTCTTAGTCACTCAATCTCTATATGAAGCCTAAGTTAAGAGAAACACTCAGCGACTTGAAGATAGAAAGAAAATGCTAAGGTAAATAGTTAGTTGCTAGTTCACCAGGAAAAGTAACAGTTAGTAAGAGGTGTTTGCAACTTGGTGAAAATGGTAAAGGCATTGCAAGTCTATATTGATCAGATGATGGGTATAAAGCCTTAATGAGAAGATGCTTAGTTGATAGTGATCGCGGGATCACACTGACCGTTAGATGCTCCAATAAGTAAAGATCATGTCAGGTGGGTCTACAAGTTTATAAAGAGTTAAACGACCAATAGACTTAGGGGAAGATCAATGATAGGCATAAATCCTTCAAGAGAAGGTGCAGGATGGATAGTGATTCTGAGATCATGACTTCTGTCTGATCTTGTAGTCAGAAAGGGTAATGTTAGTGGGACTAAAGGTTGGATTTAGAGTAAGTGCAGTTAGATCTTATGGCTGGCATATTACTTCTATGAAAAGATGAATGAATATTAATAGTTGTGGGTTTGTGCTAGCTGTCTGATGAGAATTGTAAAGAGGATGGGTCCTCAGTGATGGGTGTTGTTGATTTGCTCATTCCTAATTGATTGTTGAGGATGATGATGTAGCCAGTCATTTTTAAAAGCCAAGTTGAGTATTTTTTTGACTTTTATGAGCCACACGATGTGCCTAGAAAGGCAAGAGATCAACGATTATGTATTAAACCTAGGTGATAGTCATTATATTTTAAATTTTTGAAATTTTTCTAGGGTTTTTTTCCAGTGGGATTGAAGTCGGTGAACCAGAAGTAACAATAAACCAAATAAGATTCTTTTTTGTTCTAGGATGGTTACAGTTGAATTTTTGGAGGATGCCAAGGTACACTTTAGATCCCTAAATAAGGAAGTTCAGCAGGTGAAAGATGATTCAGATGTTCTTGCATAGAAAAGAGATGAGGTGGTTGCATTTCCTTGGCCTAGTGAAGAGGTTTACAAATCTTGAGAAGATGCATACTCCTTAGAACAAACAAAAAGAACATGCACCCACTAAGATCAAAATAGGTCAAACCTCCCCAACTCCTTAAATAAAGCAAGTTGCAGGGAGAATTTTGTATGGAGGCACAAGTACAAAGGCAACACTCGGAAAAGTTATAACTATTTTTGGAAGCTGTTACAAAAGACTTGGCACTCAAATCAGTGTACACTTTTTTAAAATGCAACAAAATGCAGTCTTTGTGTACTTTATGTCTTTTTTCTTATCTATGTAATATTTTATCTTTTCCTAAGTGATTCATAGATTTTTTTGCAATCCTTATTCTATAAAAGAATTTCTAGGATCATTTAGAAGGACCAAAACATGAATTCTTTTTGCTTACAAGTTCTGAGTCTAGGGTATAAGAAGATTGTATTAGGTCAAGTTTTATGAGAAATAGAAAATTGTTTGGTTTCCAGCCATTACTGAAGTGATGCATATTTTAAAGCATAGTGTATACAAAAACATGATTCAGTAAATTTTAATACAAAAATACAAGGTTTACATCTCTCCTTGTGTATGATTCCTTTGAGTTATGAATTTTGGAATTCATTGCATAGAGTCCTTCTATGTATGTGTTGTTATTCCTTTGCTTTGATCTGGGGTCAAATTAAAAAGCTTTCGATAGAGCATAGATTTTTGGGGTTTGCATAAGGATTCCTATATGTAGGGTAAGTTCATAGATATTTTGATCAATAGTATCATAAGGTGGTGATATAAAGGGATCCTAAATCAATAACTTTGATTAGTTTCTATATTCTTTAATTTGTAGAAAAGTATAGCCCAAAGGATAAGGCACTTGCTAGAAATGAGTTTATTTTGCAGTAATGATTGCCTAATAGAATTTGGTTGTATTTCTATCATTGATATACAATTATTAGAAGATATTTGAGGTATTATGACTTGCAAGTTGTGTCCTACCAAATGGTAATGGAGAATCAATTTAAGTGACTAGTTATCATTTAGTATTTTCTTACCATTTATCTATTATATTAAATCTAGTCTGAGATTGTAGAAGTAAAGTTTATTTTGTTGGATTAGGAGTAGCCTTCTTGGTTTTACAAAGCCAGAAGTGCAGAGCATAGTCTTGTCCCTATAGTTGGTCCAGTCATCCTAGATATTCACATTTGGAATTAACCTTTCCTTAAAATCTATCCTTGGGTGTATTGGCTTTTTATGAGCATAAAGTCCATTTTGAAGAATCAATAGAACTGAGCACAAATAACCATGTTCTACCAGGCACCTAATTGAGATGAGAACTTAGTTACCAAGATCAAGAAAATGTATTGCCGAGAAGAGCAATCTGACACCAGATGAAATCTAAGTACATTGAACCTGGACATCGATCATAAAATAGTTTATAAATCTCAAGGAGATCAAATAATAGAACATTGGAGATTGAATTCAAATTATGATACATGATTACAAGGTGATTTCAACCAATGATAATTAAGGATGGATATGCATTTGAAGTATACCCAATGCTAGCACCACTTGAAGATGAAGATTCTATAACTTCTAGCACCACTTCAAGAAATTGTATATAAGAAGATCAAAGTGAGAAGATCAATGGAATGGTAGTATTTGCGTGTATAAATAGAAATTGGAGATTGAAAATTAGAGAAGAAAGGGAATAAATATAGTAGCTACCGAGTATCATATTATTGAGGAAGAGATTCATAATCAAGCTATAGAGTATTGAATTAGTTAGTATGATGGATATATAGTATGAGGTAATGGATTGATGAGCACATAGTGTCTAATAATTATTTTTTGATACAAATTGGACATAAATTTTGTTGTTACAAATGAAAAGTTAATTAGAATGTATAAGTCTCTCAACTATGTAGATCTTAACATATGTTATGTATAAATCCTTTAATAGGGTACACTTTTTAGATTAGAGTTATAAAATCTCTTAATAGAGTAGACTTAGTAGTCTTAGAAATATTAACTAGATTAATACCTTTAATAGGGTAAGCTATTAGAAATAGCTAAGGATTTTATCTCTAAACAAGAAACTTTATTCCTTGAGTAGTGAAGAGTTGTAGGTATCATCTCCACTATAGTTTTTATCATCTAACAAGGATTTTTGTAATACCAAAATTATTGTGTTATGTGATGTTTATCTTATGTTTATTTATTTTCATGTAATGCATGCAAAGGATAACTAATCATTAAATGAATGAAAGTTTAGAAAAGTTTAATAGAGATTTGAAGTACTGATTCACCCCTCACCTCTCAGTAGTTACCTTTCCACACCTATATCCAACACTAAATTATTGAACCTTTGCTACAATATTTACAAGAAAGAAGCCCCACTATTTCACCAAGGTTCAAAGTAAAAGATCTCAATTATTGACATGGTGGAGAAAAACCCCATGAGGATTTGACCCTTGGTTGTCTATATTACAAGAAGGAAGCACCACCATTTCAATAAATGGTCAAGCCCAAAAAATTATTGAATATTCGTTGTAAGCTCTACAAGCAAGAATCTCCACTATTTCACCAAGGGTCAAGGTAGAGACTCCCAATTTTTGACACGGTAGAGAGAGACCTCATGAGAATATCAACCTTGGTTGTAAAATTGTTGAACTTCAGTTATAAGTTCTACAAGTAAGAAGCCCATCTAAAGTCCACCAAGAAAACTGAGAGGGGGGGGCTTATCAGTTATCTAATAATTATAACCTTTATCAAATTCAACAAAATTTAACCATATAAGAAATGTAATTAACAACCATAGAAAAATATTCATACATAATGACACAAGATATGTTGACTAGGGAACCTCTTGATCAAAGAGTAAACCCCATTGGGAATGATGCCCACAAAAGATGCACTAATATGAATATTCCTTGTGAAAGGATGGACTCTATTAGGAATCTTATAAAATACATTCAATAAATATGAGTCCCTATTAGGAGACTTTGAATCCCTGCTAAAATATTCTAACTCTATTAGGAGTTATGGAAGACAGAAGGACCCACTACCCAAATAGCTTCAATGGCAAGATCACTGAACACACTATCCAACTAATCTCTAGATTATTCAATAGAATAATATCAAATCTTTTCTAATCTCATCAAAATGTTACCTCGTCTCTAACTATTCCAAACCGCACTCACTGCTACACCATATCTCTATTTCAGATCTATGTACCTCGCATGACCTCTTTCACAAATTCACTTTCAAAACTTCATTCACTTCATCATTTCATTCATGTCCATATTACAACATGGAAAAACATTCCTTCCATTATACTAAAGTCAAGTAATTACAAATGAGTCAGCATCCAAATTACAAAATAAAAGTTTCCACATGTTACATCAAAATTTACACAAAATTGTCACCTTCCACTTAGAATAAATCTTCACTCGTGCAACCTCAAAGTTTGTTCTATCATCCATGTCACTATCAAAATTTCTTCAACTTAACTCTAACTATGCAAAACTAGATTCCATCCCGATTAGGAGATATCATCTAATTTCCACAAACCACTACTCAGGAACACTGCCTGAATACTGCTTCCACCAAAATGCTCATAACTTCCATGAATAAAATAATTACTGTCTGCACTCTTAACCATGAACATATAACATATCACAAAGTAAATCCTCAACATCTCATATCTTTATCTTCAATATCCCACATGTGCTAATCCAAACACTATTACTTCTCTGCTAATCTTCAGTAGATCACTGTGTTGACATCAATGACAATCACAGTCATGAATGCACCAAAAATTGTGATAGAATGGCTGCCAATACTCCCATAGGATATATTCATCATTCATTCATAACAATCTCCCCCATTGGCATTGATGGCAACATAGATGAAAAACATCTAATGTTCCATAAATCCAACACTGCAAGACTGCTGCTCCTCTTCATCAATCAAATCTTGCTTCATTTTCCTATTCAAATCTCTCCAATAAATGCTACAAAAGGTTTTTCATGTACACTTCTCCCACATTGACATTAATGATAGAAATTTTATCATTATGTCAACAACAACTCCAATGTCAAAAGACACTATTTAGAAAATACATTCACTAGAGTCCTCATGACTCAACTCATATACACATACCCCCCCATAGAGGAAGTACCAACATCTAGTCTAGAAGAAAGATAAGGCTCATATACCACTAGATGGATGAAACAATCTACATCATTTCTTGAAAGTAGGCTGGGGCATAACCCCAAGCATACCTATCAAATACTCAAATATATCCTTTGGCAAAGGTTTTGTAAATATGTCTGCTATCTACTCCTTTGTACTTATGTATTCAAGTCTAACTTCTTTCTCATCAGCTTTCTCTCTTACTACATGATACTTTATCTCTATATGCTTAGTCTTAGAATGTAATACATGGTTCTTAGACATACTAACTATGCTGGTGTTATCACAATGTATAAAAATAGGCTCAATAAATTTTATTCAAATATCCTTCAACATTTGCTTCACCCAAATTATCTGGTTACAATTGTGTGTTGCTGCTACATACTCTACTTCTACTATGCTCTATGAAATACAATTCTACTTCTGGTTTAGCCAAGAAACCATACTTCCTCCAAGGAAAAATGCTTCAACACTAGTGCTTTTTTTATCATCATCATTTCCTCTCTAATCATCATCTGTATATGCACATAGGGTAAAATTATCATATTTTTCATACCACAATCCATACTCAATTGTGCCTCTTAAATATCTCACTATCCTTTTCACTGCTACATAATGTGATTCTCTAGGTTTAGCTTGAAATCTTGCTACAATTCCAACTGAATGTGCTATGTATGGTCTTGTATGTGTCAAGTACTACAATCCTCCAATCATAGATCTATACTTCTTCTATTCAAATGTAGGAGTCTCATTTGTGCTAGATAACTTATGTCCAGTTACCATAGGTGTTCCAACTAGTTTATAGTTTTCCTTTCCAAATCTTTTTAACAAATCATTCAAGTATTTTGTCAGACTAACAAATATACCATCACTATTCTGTGTTATCTATAATCCTAAAAAGTATTTCATTTCACCAATCATACTCATTTCAAATTTAGTCTTCATTTCATCAACAAATTTATCACTGGCTTCATCTTCTCCTCCAAAAATAATGTCATTAACAAAAATAACTACAACCAAAAAACCATTTTCAATTTCTTTTGTGTATACATTGCTATCAATTGTTCCTTTTGTAAATCCAAATACTTGTCCAATCTTGCATACCAAGTTTTAGGTGCTTTCTTTAGTCCATATAAAGCTTTCTTTAGTTTACATACCATGTCTCCTTCTTGAGTTAAAGGAAAACCTTCAAGTTTCTCAATGTAGACTTCTTCTTCCAACTCTCCATTCAGAAATGCTAACTTTACATCCATCTGATATACTTTGAATTTCTTGTAAACTACATAGGCCAAAAACATTCTTACTGCTTCAATTCTTGTTGTTGATGCAAAATTTTCTTCATAGTCAATTCCTTCTTGTTGTGAGTATCCTTTACAAACCAATCTTGCTTTGTTCCTTACTATTTCTCCTTGTTCATTCACCTTGTTCCTGAATACCCATTTTGTTCCCATAACATTCTTATCTTTAGGTCTAGGGACCAATTCCCATGTTTTATTATTTTCAATCTGATGAAGTTCTTCTTTCATAGCTTTGATCCAATGTTCATCTTCATAAGCTTCGCTAGTAGATTTAGGTTTAATTTGAGAAATCAAACATAACTATTCTTTTACCTTATTTCGAGTTAGAACTCCTCTATCTATGCTTCCAATAATCTACTCAACAACATGATTCCTTGATAAATTCTTGTTAGGTGTCACTATCTCAGATCTCACTTTAGGTGTTGGTTCTTTAATGATCTCACTATGGATTTCATTCAACAAATCAATATCAGTTTCATAGAATAAACTAGTAGTCTGAATGTTAGGTCTAGGATGAGCTCCTTCACCTGATTCATAATCAAGCATTCTTTCTTGAATTTTGAACTTTTCATCAACTTTAACATTTGCACTCTCAACAATAGTCTTAGTTCTCTTATTGTAACATCTATAAGCTTTTCTCTTCAAAGAATATCCAAGAAATATACCCTCATCACTTCTAGGATCAAACTTTCCAATATCATCATCTCTCTTTATATAACATTTGCTTCCAAAAATTCTAGAATACTTAACTGAGGGTGCATGTCCAAACAATAATTCATAGGGTGTCTTGTCTGTGTTTGCTATGATTTGTACTCTATTCATTGTATACACTGTTGTGTTCACTTCTTCTCTCCAGAATATCTTCACCAAGTCATTCTCAAATAACATAGCTCTTGCTGCTTCAGTCACTGATATGTTCCTCCTTTCTACAATACCATTTTGTTCAGGTGTTCTAGGGGCTAAAAACTATCTCTTAATACTATTCACTTCACAAAAAGTGTTAAATTCTCTAGAAGTAAATTCTCCACCTCTATCAGATCTCAAACATTTAATCTTTATTGCAGATTCATTCTCAACTTTATTCTTTATGATCTTAAACTTATCAAATGCTTTAGACTTTTCTTTAAGAAATGCAATCCATATCATTCTTGTAAAATCATCAACAAGAATCACAAAATACCTTTCTCCATAGAATCCTCTAGTCCTTGTAGGACCACTCAAGTCTATATGAACAATTTTCAACTTCTCTATAGATGTAAACTTCTTACTCGGAAATGAGCTTCTCTTCTGTTTAGCCATAATAGATTCCTTGAAAATCATGTTAGTAGGCTTCATAATTTTAGGCAAATCTCTTACTGCAAGTGTAGTACTCACTTTCACAATGTTATCAAAATTTATATGACAAAATCTTCTATGCCATAACCAACTGTCATAAATCTTAGTAATCAAACATGTCATCTTAGTAGGATTCAACTAAAATACATTACCTCTTGTTCTAGATCTAGTACCAATCAAATTTCCATCTTTGTCTTTTATCACACAAGTTGTCTCAGTAAACCAAACTTGATATCCCTTATCAACTAATTGTCCAACACTCAAAAGATTATGTTTCAAACCATCCACAAAGTAAACATCATTAGTATTAGTCTTTCCATCAAGAGTAATAGATCCTATACCTTTAATCAAACAAGGTGCATTATTTCCAACTCTAACAACTCCTCCCTCATAATTGTTAAAGTTTATGAGGTTTCTCATGTCTCCAGTCATATTATGTGAACAACCACTATCTATAATCCAATCAGCTTTCTTTTCAACTTGAGAAACTAGGGCTTTTTCTTCCTTAACCTCTGTTTCAAGATTTTCTTCTTTAATTTCTACAAATCCTATGTCATCATTATTCTCAGTATCACTTTCACTTAAGGTTCTTTCTATACTAGCTTCAAGTTCTTCATCATTTGCATAATAACATTCCATAGGTCTTCTAGGCTTAAAATTATTTCTATACTTTTTAACACTCTTAGGACATTTAGATGCAAAATGACCATATTATTGACATGTCCAACATTTAAATTTTTTCTTACTATCTAGTTCTCCCTTCACAAGCAAGGCAATACCTTCTTCAATCTTCCTATCTTCTTCATTTCTAGATCTACTAGTGCTAGCATAATCTCCACTCACACTGATGCTTCTTGACAATGTAGGGCATGTTAGAAATAAGGAATACTAACAGGGGGGGGGGAGGTGAATCAATATTCCAAAAACTTTAACTTTTTCCCAATTATGGATATAACATATTATCTTTACACATGCATAACATAAGAAACTAAACAACATGCATAGCAATAAGAATAAAGAACTCATAACACATGATTTGTTCTTGAGGAAA
The DNA here is from genome assembly GCA_027943335.1 of Chamaecyparis obtusa. Classification (NCBI taxonomy): domain Eukaryota; kingdom Viridiplantae; phylum Streptophyta; class Pinopsida; order Cupressales; family Cupressaceae; genus Chamaecyparis; species Chamaecyparis obtusa. The sequence goes on from BSBK01005987.1 coordinate 367,796, forward strand.
CCTTGGCCAAGGGAAAACCCCGGTAGGGATGGTACCCACAAAGATCCAGTAATCAAAAGTATTCTATTAAGGATGTTGGCCTTGTTAGGATTCTATTACAATAATATAGTGTATCAATCTAGATTAAGGGACTATAAGCCTTATTAGAAACCTCAACCCTGTTAGGAGTTGGTAGTACAAAATGTGATTACCAGCTGAGCCCACTGCCCAAACAAGTAATGTACAATATACACTGATTATAAAATAGGTCAAGTTACATAACCTTATACTATTTTCATCAATATCACTTTGCTACTCTTTCACTATGGCTATCATATATCTCACATATTACATCATTACTTCTCTTCCTTCTTACAATTTACAATTACATTTATACAAGTTATTAAGGCTAATAACTTTACATGGTCGGCTACCATATTAAAAAATAACTTTATCTAAGGGTAAACATCTAGGATTTCATCCCTTTATATTGTTAAGACATTATTTTGATAAAAAATAATAATCCCTTAACTCTTTACCAATCCTGTCTTCATATTCTATCTTGTCGGCTTCACATTATCTTCGGTAAAACTATCATAACTCTTTATGTACATGCCATGCTGACTTTCACTTTGATATGGGTCATCATTAGTCATCATAGAGTCTATGTTCAAGTGTGTAAGCACTGAACTTACTCCAGTCAATGTTGTAAACAAAAACTATTTCCAGGTTCACTAGTGAAAACACTGTCTCACACTTAGACAAATTTGCAATGCACTCTGCTATACTTGCTCTCTGACCTTTGTGCTCTTCATGTGGATCATATTTTTCCATAATTACAACATCTATGTATTCAACTTATCCAAATTTCCAACAATCTCCCCCTTTGTCATTGGTAGCAACATATGAGAAAATTGGCTAAGTGTACAAGTTCAAAATCTCAAAATTGTGGCCATAGTATAAGATACATATATTATCCTTATAAATCCTCAAAAATATTTATTTCTAATACAATACTCCCCCTAAGAGTATCAATCCTTATATATATACTATCAATTTTCTGCTATATCTCTCCCCCTTTGACAACAATGACAAAATAAAGTAGGGAGGGCTACAAAACTGTATCTCAAAAAGATTATACCTTAATTTCATTATTGCAAAGCTAGTAGGCTTGCAACACAATTTGAAAAATCAATCTTCATAGCTTTTATCTCCTTCTCCCATGATTTTTTAATGGAATCTACCACATTGAGTAGGGTGCATAGTCCATAAGATGCTATTTGACATGCTTGAAGGTTCTCAAAGTTAAAATTCTAAAAAGATGTCTTTGTTGAAAGACATTCTTCCAACTGCTCTTCAATAATGCTTAACTTCATAGAAGTATGCTCTCTTAAAAGAGTTAGTCTCCTCATTTTTCTATTTCTCTCATCTTGCAAAATTCTTATTTCATTATAAAGCTTTTGAACTTTCTTCTCAATATCACAAACCTTCACATTAGGGCTAGAGAGAAGGTTAGATTCATTCTAAATCTCTGCTTCCTTCAACTTGATCTTCTGATCTTCTTCTGTTGTCAAAGTCTTTGATTTTGTACACTATATGTACAAAGATTTTCATGTTCCCAAATGCTTCCTCAAATCCTTGATACAAATATCAAGCTTGTTAATATCATTTATGATATTCTGACTGATTTTTGAAAGCATTCCTACTTCATAAGCTGCTAGAGCTCTCACTTTTACAATATTAGATAGATTTATAAATTCATTGTCAAAAGTGCTCAATACCTTCTTTTCTTTCTCTAGAGGGTCTGTCTCTTCAATCTATGTAGTTACAATGCTTTGTAACTTCTCAGTTAGTTCCTTCAAACTCCCTTCAAGATTCTTTACTTTCTTGTTCTTGCCAATGATTTTATTCAATGAGGTGATCAATTCCAACTGATCAACATCATCAACTTCTTTTCCTAAATCTTCAAACAAAGATTCAATTTCATTCTTCTTTCCAGTCTCAAGAGTAAGACTAATGTCTTCTTTGGTAGGAAGGGGTGCTTGAATCTCAGTCTCTTTAGGTCCTTCACTGACAGTTTGGGTATGCTTTGCTTCTATATTTGGTTCATCAAGAGCCAAATTGTCAACAATGTTCTCTAAATTCTTGAATACATTGTCATTAGTATCCAAGTTGACCTTTGTTCCTTCTATATTTATGGTTTCATCTGCAATGTTTATGGCTGGAGGAGAGGGAATATCCTCTTGTTCTACTTCACCTGCTTGCTCTGCTACAGCTGATGGCTCTCCAACAATTTCTGCCATAACCTTGATTATTGCATGCTTTGTATCAAAATTAACTTCTTCATGTCTACCTCCCATAATTAGAATGGTTCTTCTTTTGGTTCTCAGATGGGTGCTTAAGGCCTTCAATATTTGGTTTAGGTGTACATCATCTCTCACATCACAAAGCTTTCTCACAAGATTTTCTCTGATAGTAGTGTCTTCTTCTTGTGCTCTCTTCTTTCTATTTACAAGTTTTTTATACAAATCATCAGGTATCTGACCCTAAATAGTATCAAACTTCTTATTTTCCAAAATCATAGGTTTTACAATTGCATTCTCCAAATTAAGTCTGTTTGAATAATCATAAAGATTGTAGTACTTGTTCATTCTTGTAAAGTATCCATCTTTTATAATCTCTTCATTCACTCTCTCAACTCTAGGTTTCCATGCTTTCTTCTTAACCAAAGTAGTGTCATCATCTTTAATTACTACAACTTTCTTAGGATTTGGTGGCACAAAAGTTTTCTGCCTCTTACCAGGTCCAGTGGCAATTTCTTTCATTCTCTTGCTAGGTGTGGAGGAGGTAGACCTAGTAGGTCTGCTTGCTTCTTGTTCCATCTCTGGTTCCTCTACTTTCACCTTGACTTGTGTAGCCTCATGTTGTACTACACTTGATGACAAGGGTGGTACAGACAAGATCTCTTTCTATCCAATACCTCTGATTACTATTGATGTCTTCTTTTCTATTTCAAACTCATGTTCTGTCATCCCTGAATCTTTAAATATTTTCTTTATAGTGTTGTCAACTCTCTTCTTAGATTTCTTCTCTTCAATTATAGCTTTATTAGAGTTGAAATTCTCTTCAAAAGTTCCAAATATATTGCATTGGGTGTCCAACTTACACTTAAGTAACCTGCCAACATATTCTTCTATTTCTACCTCATATATCTCATAGCCAAGAGGGTCTATGAACTCAATTCTAGGCTCCACTGCTTCAATATAGGTAAAGTCAGTGTCAACCATGAAACATATATCATCTTTATACTTCTGTACAATAGACTGTGGAATCCTTGATCTACTAGTTACCAATTTTTGAAATGTCTTCATCACTAACATAGCACTCTCAGTCACTTTGTCAACATGTCTCATATATACTTTATTTATCCTTTCCATAGTAGATTGTTCATCACTCCAATCATTTGCAATGGTGTAAGGAAATCTTCTCAATAGGTGGAAAAATATGTGTGTGACCAAAAATGAAAATCTAAATTGTGCATACTTTGTTTTCTTGATCTTTTCCAAATTTTCAAACAGTTGTATTCTCAAAATTTCACACATATCAACTAGTACCTTGTCAATGCACATCAAATAGGCTATGTGTACCATTCTAGTTTCCATGTCATCTTGTCTTGAATTTGCCAAAAACTTAGTGGTTAGGATCTTACATAAGTATCTCACATCATCTTGTTTGATCTTACTAATCATAATCCCTCTACCATTATAGGATAAACCTATGTTGTCCATGACTATTTTCCTCATATTCTCCTCATTTAAAGGAATAGCACCAATTTTAGACAATCCAGTGACTTCATGAATCAAATCAGCTATAATGTCTATCACTCTATCTTCTAACCAAAACTTTCCATTATGAATTCTGCTAAGGATTATCTTAGTGCATTCTTCATTTTCAAACTCATACTACAATGCATACTTAACAATCTCATTGTATTTCAAATGATCATATCCTTCTTTCAATGACATGTCCTGATTCTAAATCTTCTGATACTCATTTGTAAAATCACTATCACTGATGGTTTCTAACTTGCATCCAAGATAACTTCTTACATTTTCTAAATGCAAAACTTCGTCTAGTATGGATGATAAAGCTAACCTAGGGTCATCTTCTTCCAAGGGTTCTACTAGTTCCCTCTTCATTCTAGGTATATTTTTGTCTCTGACATTATGAATTAAAGAAACATCCATGATTACTTCAACTTCCTTTAACCGATTCATAGATCTGCCAAGTAAAATACCTCCTCAATTTCATGATTTAGGGCTTGCGTAGATTCGATGCTCAAATCCTTCACCAAATCATTGCAAAATGCTTCCAATCACTAATCTTTGATCTACTTAACACTTCAATTCTCTTTGATGATCAAATAATACTGATCATAACCTTATATTAATTCAATGTCACTTAGTTCTAACATCACATTCAATTCTTTCACTGCTTCTTTCCAAAAAGTTGTTTCTGCTGACCTGCAAAACTCAAAACATCTTGCAATCTCACAAAACATAATATTTTTCTTTGCGCTCTTAACCATAGGATTAGTACATCATAAACTAGCTTGCATTTACTATGAAAGACTCAATTCATCATAAATCTACTTCTACACTAATCTAAGTTCCTAATCTACTATAATTTTCATAAATTAAGTGCTTTGAGATAGGTCAGGTAAGGATTCATTCTTACCACTTGATACTTTACCTTTCTAATTACCTTCAATGTTGAATATGTCTCCTTGATCTATGCCTTTAACAAACTTCACTTCATCTACATTACTATAGCAACCTTTCTATCTGTTTCCTGCATCTTCATTTCTTCTTTCATGATTTCTAGGGTTAGGGTTAGGATGAAAAACTCCATTGTTCATTCTAAAAAATCTTTCTGTATGTCCAATCTTGTTGAATATCTAACAAACAATTCCATTTTTTCCATATCTTGTTCCTGGTGGATTAATCTATGATCTGTAGTTTCTAGCAATGTGTCCAATCTTGTTGCATCTATAACATACTACTCCATTTCTTCTGTTCATATCATCAATAGGCTTTTTATCTGCATTGTTAGTATTTCTAAACATTCTACTATTATTGTTATTATTAATAAATTTAGGTTTTCTACATTCAATAGCTCTATGTCAAAAACCATGACAATTATAACAGTAACCATTAAGAGGTTTAAATTGCTTACCCGTTCAATCTCTCTTCATATGACCAATAGTGTTACAAGAAAAACATCTACCTTTCAATTCTCTTTGCATACCTTTGGGTGATTCCTCTTGCTTCGGTGATTCTTCTTCTTTAGGTGTATCTTCAGATTTGTTGATCTTATCAGACTTCTTCTCATCTATGCTTTCAAATACTTTCAGATCTAGTTCCTTGCTTTCATCATTTTCTTTAAGAGTGTTAAATCCAAGATCAATCTTATCATAGAATGGTTTCTGAAAAGATGCTTGTTCATCAATCTTCTCACTAGTTGAATATAGCCTTTCAAGTTGTTTCTTGGATTGATTCAATTCACCTTTCACAGTCTTGTTGTATTTCTCAAGTTCAACATACTGCAAATTGACTTTCTCAAGTTTAGATGTTACATTTCCAAGTTTAGATTTCAGTCCTTCATTTTCAGTTTTTAGACTTTCATTCTCAGATTTTAGATTCACTTCATTCTTGCCATTTCCATCTTTCAAGCTAAGTTTCAAATTTTCTATCTTTAGTTCATGCTTAAGGATCTCATTTTCTTTTTCTAAATTGTCATCATAATCTTTAATAAAAATTTTGGATTCTTTTTCAGATTTTACATCTTCCAACTTCTTTTTCAATTTCTCAATGAGGTTCTCTACATCATCATATTTCCCTTTTAGAGTGTCTCTTTCATTAGTAAGTATATCAATCTATTCAAGAGCTTCTTCAAGATTCTTCTATAGTTGATCCATATCCATAGAGATCTTACTCAAGCTGCTAGACTTTCCTTGAATGATTCTTCTTCGAGTAACTAAGCTCTAATACCAATTGTTAGAAATAGGGAATACTGAGAGGAGGGGGTGAATCAATATTCCAAAAACTTTAACTTTTTCCCAATTATGGATATAACAGATTATCTTTACACATGCATAACATAAGAAACTAAACAACATGCATAGCAATAAGAATAAAGAACTCATAACACATGATTTGTTCTCGAGGAAACCCTGGCCAAGGGAAAACCCCAGTGGGGATGGTACCCCCAAAGATCCACTAATCAAAAGGATCATGCTAAGGATGTTGACCCTATTAAGAGTCTATTACAAGCATATAGTGTATCAGTCTTGATTAAGGGACTATAGGCCTTGTTAGAAGCCTCAACCCTATTAGGAGTTGGCAGTACAAAATGTGATTACTAGTTGAGCCCACTACCCAAAAAAGTAATGTACATTGATTAAAAAATAGGTCAAGGTACATAACCTTATACTTCTTTCATCAATATCACTTCATTTCTATTTCACTATCGCTATCATATATCTCACATATTACATCATTACTTCTCTTCCTTCTCACAATTTACAATTACATTTATACAAGTTATTAAGGCTAATAAATTTACATGGTCGGCTGCCATATTAAAAAATAACTTTATCTGAGGGTAAAAATCTAGGATGTCATCCCTTTATATTGTTAAGAGATTATTTTGATAAACAAAATAGTCCCTTAACTCTTTACCAATCATGTCTTCATATTTTGTCCTGTCGGCTTCACACTGTCTTCGGTAAAACTATCATAACTCTTTCTGTACATGCCATACTGACTTACACTCTAAGATGGGTCATCATTAGTCATCATAGAGTCTATTTTCAAGTGTGCAAGCACTGAACTTACTCCAATCAATGTCGCAAATAAAAACTATTTCCAAGTTCACTGGTGAAAACACTATCTCACACATAGACAAATTTGCAATGTGCTCTGCTATACTTGCTCTTTGACCTTTGTGCTCTTCATGTGGATCACATGTTTCCATAATGACAACATCTATGTATTCAACTCAGCCAAATTGCCAACAGGGTGAACACTAAGAGCATTGAATGTTGTCTCCATTCTAGGCAAGTCTCCTGATAACCTCAGGTTCATCTTTGCTTCTTCCAATCTTCCAAGAAGAGTTTCTCTAGTAAAGTTCAAAGTAAAAGGTATAACTTGTTCAATAATCTATGTTGTCATCTTAAATGTGGGAGTCAATATCCTTAGAATTTTCCATATCACTTCATTCTCTATCTTTGTTCCTCCACAAGATTTAATACCTCCAATAATTTCTGGCATTCCACCAATATAGCTTCTAATAGATTCATCTTCCATCATTCTTATATCTTCAAATGCACATATCCAATTATGTAATCAAACTTTCTTTACATGTTCATCACCTTCAAAAGTAGAGTGTAAAGCTTTCCAAATTTCATGAGATGCTTTCAAACATTTTACCTAACTGTACTCATTCTCCAAAAGGGTTGACAAAAGAGATTCTTTGGTAAGTATGTTACACATGAATAGATCTCTCTCATCATTACTACATGTTTCAATATTATCTTCATCAATGATAGTCTTCTCATTCTTTGTAATCAACCAATAACCTGGTCCTAAACACAGTAGGTGTGTCTTCATATTTTCTTTCTAGCTGTCAAAATTCACTCCATCAAACTTAGGGCTTTCTTTCCTAAAATTCTCCATGGATCTCCTTAAGCTGTTAAACTTTTCTTTCAAGGACCTGTTGCTCTGATACTAATTGTTAGAAAGTAAAGTCCACTAAGATAACTGAGAGGGGGGGTGGTGAATTAGTTATCTGATAATTATAACCTTTATCAACTTCAATAGTATTTAACCATATAAGCAATGTAATTAACAACCATAGAAATATATTCATACACAATAACACAATGAAACAAGATATGTTGACTAGGGAACCTCTTGGTCAAAGAGTAAACCCCAGTGGGAATGATGCCCACAAAAGATGTACTAATATGAATATTCCTTTTGAAAGGATGGACTCTATTAGGATTTTTATGAAATACCTTCAGTACATATGAGTCCCTATTAGGAGACTTTGAATCCTTGCTAAAAGATTCTAACTTTGTTAGGAGTTATGGAAGACAGAAGGACCCACTGCCCAAATAGCTTCAATAGCAAGATCACTTAACACATTTTCCAATTGATCTCTAGATTATTCAACAGAATAATATCAAATCTTTTTTGATCTTAGCAAAAGGTTACCTCATCTCTGACTATGCCAAACTACACTCACTACTACACCAGATCTCTATACTTCACATGACCTCTTTCACAAATTTGCTTTCACAACTTCATTCACTTCATCATTCATTCATGTTCATATTACAACAAGAAAAAACATTCCTTCTTTTATACCACACTCAAGTAATTACAAGTGAGTCGGCATCCAAATTACAAAATAAAAGTTTCCACATGTTACATCAAAATTTACACAAAACTATCAGCTTCCAATTAGAATAACTCTTCACTCCTGCAACCTCAAAGTTTGCACTATCATCCATGTCACTATCAACATGTCTTCAACTTCTCTCTAATTGCACAAAACTAGATTCCATCCTGATTAGGAGATATCATCCGATTTCCATAAACCACTACTTAGGAACACTTCCTAAATACTTCTTCCACCAAAATGCTCATAACTTCCATGAATAAAAGAATTACTATCCGTGGTCTTAACCATGAACATATAACATATCAAAAAATAAATCCTCAACATCGCATAGCTTTATCTTCAATATCCCACATGCACTAGTCCAAACAATGTATGTCTATTTCTCTACTGATCTCCAGTAGATCACTATGTTGACATCAATGACAATCACAGTTATGAATGCAACAAAAACTACTATAGAATGGCTGCCAATACTCCCATAGGATATTCAACATTCATTCCTAATAGCCAAACTATTTCACCAAGAGTCAAGGTAAAGGATCTTAATTGTTGACGAGGTAGAGAGGGACCTCGTAGGGATTTGAAACTTAGTTTTTTCCACTGCAAGTAATAAGCCAGGCCACCATTTCACCAAAGGCTCGAGCCCAAAATTGTTGAGCTTTAGTTGTAAGCTCTACAAGAAAGAAGCCCCACTATTTCACCAAGGGTCAAAGTAAAGGCTCTCGATTGTTAACACGATAGAGTGTGACCCTATGGAGATTTGAACCTTGGGCATTGACACTATAGGAAAAAAATCCCCACCATTTCACAAAAGGGTCAAGCCTCACCTGTTTCAACTATTATCACATAAGCCCTCGACTATTTAGAAAACTATTATCAGATTATTTCAAGTGTAAGGTATGTATTTTTTCTATTGAATTCAATATCTAATATGACATTTAATCTTAGAATGTAGTGAGAGATTGTACACTATCAAGCATCTTCTGAAGGAAGGTTCTTTCAATTTATTCTTTTCTAACATTTGAAATTGAATACATTGTTGTGCTCATTATGAATTTTGTTGTCTTTTTAGTATGATAATGATGTGAATTATATTCATATTGAATAGTCTTTACTAGTTAATATTGTGGACTGGTATTTTTAAAGTATTCATGTCATCTTTTAGAAAACATCACGAAATGATCATTACTCATATCAAATCAAAAATTTTAAAAATGGAAATTGGTGACCAAACTTTGCCTAAAACTAAGTACGTTAATTCCTCCAATTCATTGAACATCTTTCTCAAGATTATGTTCTTAATTCATGTTTAAGAAATTTCAATGTCTGAGATTTAAGACTTCATATCACCATAACCTTATTGTAATTCATTGTTGACTATTGGTAAATAAAATTTGACCTCAAGATTTAAGACTCTAGATCAGAATCTATATAGCCATAACCTTAAGGTACCTCATTACTGACTGGTTGTAAGGTTCTTTTTAACTTAAAATGATTAGATTTCTAAATGTTATTATAGTACAATACTACATTGGCATTACATTGTGAAAATTGAATTAAGACTTCTAATTATTTTTTGGGGAGTTATGAATATAGATATTGTTTGTCACTTTGTTAACTAATTATTATATTCTATTTGTAAATCAATATATATAAATAAATAAATTGACAGATTTAATGCAGTCAAGTTACCTTTTAATATGGGAATGAATTACCACATTACATAAGGTTATAAAGATTTAATTGATTAATTTTCATTAATGTCAAATATTTTAAGAATAAGAGTTGGGAAAGACAAGGTATCGAATTTAATATTTAAAAAATTGAGTTATGAATATAACTATTTAACTATTGGTTTAATGTGGAATATGACTTTATGAGTTGTTCCAAAGTGATTTGTTAATATTGTTAAAAAATAGAGATTGTCAAATAGACCTATCAAAATCCATAAAACTTATATTTTCTATTTAAGATCATTTGTATGATTGTGAACTATTCTCAATGATTGTAGAAATGAGCCCACAATATTAGAATCAAATCAAGCTGAATCTATTTTTTTCTTAATTAGAGAAGGTCACTTTCATCTCACCTTAACTTTCTTGGTTAACTTCACATTAATATTTGATTTGCATGCTTGATAGGGACAATTCCTCTTTGTGTCAAATCCTTGTGAGGATGCCAATTCAACAACTTTGAACAAGATCAAGGAAAATAAAAATCATGTTGTATCATGACTAACAATGTTGATGTAGTCTTGAAATTATTACATGATTTAATATATTTTTTTGTCTATGATGTGTGTAAGAATTTCTCTTTCACTTGGTCTTTAGGTATTTTGAATAATTGAGTATCTCTTATTGCAATCTTGGAGTTGACGAAGACTCGAGTCCCTGGGGACTTGAGGATTTCTTTGTCCCTTTGATTTCAATAAGATTATCTTTTTCTTTATGATCTCCTTTACCAAGAGTTTGCATCAAGTCCATACTCTTGCTAATGTGTGGGCTTAATGTATTGTCTTAAAATAGAAGCACTTCCATGATAAGAGTGTTTATCCCTCTGACTAAGTGGTTTGGGGTCGTGTTGAATGCCTTGAATGTGTACTCAACTTGGATCTGGTTTTTTCCCCTATTTTGCCCCATTTTCCACTTCATCTTGGCATTTTAGACTGTGAACCTAAGATTCTTGACCTGAGGGTCAAGGTCAACCGCAACCCTGACCTGGTTAGGATCAACCTCAATCTTGAGTTGGTCAAGATCAACCTCAACCCTAACTTGGTTAGGAACAACCTCGTCCTTGACCCTAGGGTCCAGGATCCTCAGGGTTAGCTTCTGGTTTCAGGGTTTCATCAAAATCTTGTCTTTTTCCTCTTCGGGGCCACTATTTCTCGGGTTAAGTGTCAAATTATCAAATTAATATTTGAGGTGGACCTTTCTTGATATTTTTATAGGATTCCTAATTTATTATTGGAGATTAGTCTTTCTCAAGTTTTGTGCCTAATGCTCAAATTAACTTTGGGGTTGGCCTTCCCTCAAATTTTGTGACAAGGCTCTTAAATAATTATTTTATTTCTATATTAAGGGTGGTCCCCTTCTAAATTTTTGTATCAAGAATTTAATTTAATTTTCTCTCCATGTGCACCTCTCTAGAGTTTTGTGCCATGGGCCCTTAATTATTATTTTCTATGAGGCCCCTCTTATGCCCTAGATCACTATAAAAGGGAGCCTTCCTCTCTCATTTTCTCCATCCATTCTCACCAAGAAATCTCTCGATCAAGTTTTCATGCTCAAGCATTCTCAATCAAGCAAGAAGATCAAGCATTCAAGCATTCAAGCATTCAAGATCCAATTCATCAAGGAGATCCATTAGTAGGCATTGAAGGATTCAAGCTCTACGAAGCTCTCTTGTTGAAGATTCCACCATTTCCATTCAAGCCTATTCCTCATTCAAGATCCATTCAAGATTGGTATTAAAGATCTAAAGACAATTTATTAGAGACATCCTACATTTGATTCTACATTCATCCATTCTTGTGGATTCAAGGATTCAAATCCTCCACAAGGGTTTCAACTCAAGCTTGGTGAATTGTTCCATTTACTTTTTTTATTCCAACAATTTGAATTCAATTTCAAGGTTAATTCCTAAATTGGGGTTTGACTAAGGCAAACCCCTCCCCCCCAACAAATGAAACCATTTTTTTTGCAAGTATAGGTGCAGAATTTTGGATCTGAGAGCAGATTTGGATACCCTTTTCGGTGAACTTCTAAGATCTACGAACAAAGTCAAAATCAACCTTTAGAATAAAAATGCAACCTTTGACCTTTTATAAGGGTCAAAGTCAACTTGATCTCATCTTGGAAAAATATGTCTAGGTTTTGTAGATCTCATAGTTTTGGTTAAGAATCACAAGAATCAACAGTTTTTGAGATCATTTGACAGGGTTTTTAGTCGATTCTTTTTTGGAGGTAAGTACCTTTATATCTTAATTTCAATATTAATCATCTACATTTACTTTTCATATTAGTACAATTTCATGTAAGTGTAAAATATTGGCTTTGGGGTCTCTTTTATGTGCAAATCATTGTCCTAGGACCTCATCCACATTTTACCCCTATACACTATCCATTCTAAGATTTTAATTTTTACACTCCATCAAGTCCATGTGGTGGAATTGATCCCATGTGTAGTCTTGAAACACACCACATCTACAACCAATCAAAGTGGCATTTATTGTAAGGTGCATATGGTGATTCATCCTACCCATCATGTAGGGCATTAACGGTAGAATACCAAAACACATGTAAGAAGCCTGCTCACATGGCTCACCCATCAATACAATAGTAAGACTCTAAATTAGAAGAGGATACATCCCTCTCTCCAGGACCCAAGATCCAATAAGCATCTCTATTACATGACTTACTTTTATCAGGAATGTGGAACACAAACAAATCCATGAAATTAGATAATGCATGAGGTGGTGTGCACACTCTCAACCATAAAAATAAGATGATCCATGATAGATATTTAAGTAAAACAAGTGATCAAGTCCAAACAAAATGTCACACTTGACAAAGACTACCTTTGTTAATCTCAGGTATACAAGACATTCTTGTCCATAGAGTGTGGTGGGCTTGGATAAAATGGAATTGGAGTTAATTTTGTTGGTGTGTCCATACACTCATGTCAGCCAAAACTTATCTTATTGTGTACAGATTCACATGGACCATCACATGGGCTCAAAGAAAATTCATCCACACTTGTCTGTGGTGATGGCACTTTTTTTGCCTCAATATTCAGAATGGAATTTCTTCAGAGTGTCCTCTGCCAAACAAAAGACAATTATTCAACTTTGTCTGCATCCACCAATTGAATGGAAGATTTAATAATGGCTTTTAGCAACCTATGGGAACAAAAATGTCTATTCATGGATAAGAATGTTAATTGAAGACTCAATTGTGTTGAGCAAAGTAGTTTGCAGCAAAGAAATTTTATGAATGCGTGTCTTCTTCTTGATGGGATGTGATGAATGACTGAGCAGATTGTTTCTTCATAACTAACTTCCACTCCCCCCTCACACACACATTGTTTTTAAACCTCAAGCTCAGTTTACTTTTGTTAATGTAACCGCGTGCAAGTTCAGTTTACAATGCAAGTTGTTTCTTCTAATTTTGATCTGCGTATTTGGATAGAAGTAATGTGAAAAAGAGAGATAAATTCTCTATTCTAGTAAGTGGAAGTTCTTTTTGTTTTTTTTCACCATAGTTTCACTTTTTGGTTGATTGTCTCAATCCAAAAAAGGCTCAAGTTTTGATCAATCCTAATTTAAAATAAATAGATAATTTATTTCATGTATCAATTTATTTTAAAGTTTATATATCAAATTTGAATGTAATAAATAATTAAATAATCTAAGTTAAATTTAATTTTGTAATAATGAAATTTATTTTAATTTTAATTTGTTTATTAAATAAATTAAATATGTTAAGATTTGATTAGATTGTATTTGATTCTATGTTTGGATTGCAGATTGAAATGATGAGACTTACATTGATTGATGTATATACTTGTTTTTTGTTCGATGAAAATCAGATTATATATGAAAAGAATATTGAGGAGACACATTGATGAATAAACATGTCTCTACGTGAGTGGAGACACATCTCTTCATCAACATGTCTCCTTAATTAATCAATTTTTAATCAATTTGATTTACTATATTAATATTATGAGAACTCTACTATCCTTAATTATATATGGATTAATATATATAATAATAATATCATCAATTATTATATATATATATATATATATATATATATATATATATATATATATATATATATATATATATATATATATATATATATATATATATATATATATATATATATATATATATATATATATATATATATATATATATATATATATATATATATATATATATATATATATATATATATATATATATATATTAATGTGTGTATAATAGATTATTTCTCACAATGTAAACATAGTCTCATTTATTTGAATGAAGCTACAAACATCAACACTCCCTCTTAGCTAGGGAAGATAAAAATCAAAATGTTAGTTCCAATAAGTTGATTAATTTTTGAATAGAGAAGATATCACCTCATCATGGTATGAGCATGAATATCAAGTCACATGATATTCACCATAACAAAAAGTATTTTAGATATCACCTCAATATGATATCAGTGATATGGTCTAACCAAGAATATCAAGTCTCGTGATATTCACCATAACTCATAGATTCATAAGAAATGTCATGTCATGATATTGAGAGCATTGGCCATAGAATATCAAGTCTTGTGATAGTCACCAAGTACTCAAAGTAATGGCCTACCAACATCAAGTCTCATGATGTCCACCAAGTACTCAACATATTCCCATAGGTAATGTGCACTTACCATAGGAACATACATATCATTTATCATGAATTGTTTCAGCCATCATAAGATGTCTATCACAATAGAAGATCATGGTTTGTTTAATGAACTCAATCCACCATGCAAGATATCATCTATCATGATCAATTTTAGCCATCATAAGATGTCTATCATGATAGAATATAAAGTTATTTTAAGATCATCACCTACCAATAACTTTAACAAATACAAGTCCACATGGTGGAATTGATCCCATGTGTAGTCTTCAAACACACCACGTCTACAACCAATCAAAGTGGCATTTATTGTAAGGTGCATATGGTGATTCATCCGACCCATCATGTAGGGAATTAACGGTAGAATACCAAAACACATGTAAGCAGCCTGCTCACATGACTCACCCATCAATACAATAGTAAGACTCTAAATTAGAAGAGGATACATCCCTCTCTCTGGGACCTAAGATCCAATAAGCATCTATGTTACATGGCTTAATTTTATCAGGAATGTGGGACACAAACAAATCCAACACTTTGCACAAAACATGGACATAGCACCACTCGATTAGTGACTCTAGATGAGTAAAGAATAGGTCATGTAGCACAGTGGAAACTCAAATCATAGGTTTGAAATGCTAATTTTCTTTCATTCTAATCAAATCTTTCTTCAAGATGTTAGGCTTTAATTAAGAAACCTTGCTCTGATACCATGTTAAGATTTTATTAGATTTTATTTGATTCTATGTTTTGATTGGAGATTGAATTGATGAGACTTGCATTGATTGCTTTATATAATTGTCTTTTGTTCGAACATAATCATATTATATATGAAAACAATATTGAGGAGACATGTTGATGAATAGACATGTCTCTATGTGAGTGGATACATGTCTCTTCATTGGCATGTATCCTAAATTAATATGTCATTAATCAATTTGATTTACTATATTAATATTATAAGAACTCTACTATCCTTAATTATATATATGGATTAATATATATTATAATAATATCATCGATAATTATATATATTAATATGTGTATAATAGATTATTTCTCATGTAATGTAAACATAGTCTCATTTAATATCTGAACGAAGCTACAAACATCAACAAAATTTGATTGAAACATGAAGTTGCATGATATGAATAGACCAAGAGACAAAATGAAAGATAAAAATTTCTAAAAAAATTGTTACAATTCAATTTCTCAAGGAATGAGTACTTAAAATTCTTGGGACCACTTTATGTATTATATGTAACATTGGAAAACATATATAACGTGGGTCTCATATTAGGAAAATGTATTTAATTCAATATTGGAAAAATATTAATAAAGTAAAAACTTAGTATCCAATATTAAATGTGGGGTCATTAATTTTGCACTTTTATATTTTTAGTCACATGATTTTATGTAATACCACTTGGTGGTGTCGTGTGAGCTTGATTCTATAAAATAAAATAGAAGAATAGTTATCTAAGGTTGCTAGTTGGGGTTTATCATCTTATTTTGAATAGTGCATATGTGAAGCATGTTAGCTGGAGTTTTGCATCTTCTTTTGAATAGTGCATATGTGAAGCATGATAGAGGATGTGACATGTTTACATGCTCAAACACATGGAGAATGTGTTGGAGAGGCTTGATGTTTCATAGTTGTTTATAAAAGCTATGAAAATATAATATAATATTTATAGTTTAATAATACATGTGTCATAACTACTTTTGAAGGTTGATTTTTTCCCTATTGAGGATTTTCCCAGGGTAGTGTCAATTTTGATGGACATGTTGTATATTCTCTTGCATGTTATTCTAAATACTTGTTTGAATAAATTTATCTTTTAGTTTATGTGAAAATTGTCATTAGATGACTACTAGTTTCCTTTCACACTCAACTCTAATCCACACTTGTATGGCACCATCTTACAAAGAGACATTAATTAAAGCCTCTTACATTAGATTGAAGGGACTTCAATTATATATGAAATCTTAAAAAACATTTTGAACACCTTGAGAAAAGGTTATATTGAGTTGAATTTCACTCACTTCAACCATTTAGGCACCTTTTAAAGTACATTTCAATTTAAATTAGTTTAAATTACTAGTTAGTAGTGGTTGCGACACAACATATAAGAAATAAAATAAATTAATATATAATTATGTTGTATTAGTATTATGGTTAGGGTTAGGATTTTTATTAGGAATATGGTTAGAATTAAGAATTAAAATTTTGATATTTGAATTTGAAGATTTTGAAATTTTCAAGGTTTTTAAAAAACATACCAAACTAATGCCAAAGGGGTAGATTGATACTACTAAGAGTAAGTTTTTTGTTCATTAGTTATATGGAGTTTATTATGTTTGTCAAAGTCATTCGTTAGGGTAGAAGAGATGAGTCGGTAAGAAAGAGAAAGTAGTCAGTAAAAGGAATTAGTTAACAAGGAATTTTAATTAAAGAAAGAAAGTATAGACACCGAGCAAGGATGAATCAAGCACCGAAAACCATGTTTGTACTGAGCACCTAACCAAGAATAGAACTTAGTTACCAAGATAGAGAAAATGTATTACCGAGAAAAGAAGTCTGACACCAGATGAAATCTAAGTACATTGAACCTGGACAACAATTAGAAAAGAATTTACAAATCTCAAGGAGATCAAATAACAGAACATTGGAGATTGAAATCAATCTCCAAAAGAATCCGTTAAAAAGATCAAGGCAAATATCTATTATACTACGTATATAAATACAAAAAAGAGAGAGACTACAATGAGTAGATAAAGTAATACTCAAGAATAATAAATACTTATCTGCAACATCCTTGATACAAGTTGCTCCAAAGAGAGTGCATATCCAACAATTCAAAAAATATTCTCAATGTTGATTATATCTATTTTAACCATCGATAGTCAACCACCATATTATTATCCCTTATTCATTGTAAATGAATCAGAATTTTTATTTCATTACTAACAACATATCCAAGGTGATGGAGCTTTCCTTCAATCTCTATCTTCTAGTGATCATGTGTAATTCATAACATTCATTGTGTAGATGATATTGTGTTTTCTTAAGTCTCCATGCTGAAGAGCACTAATATTCATGTATTATGCCATGTCCTCTTGAACACTTGCAACTAATGGTGACCCTCCCCATGTAGTTCATCTCATCCACAAGCAGCCTCTTCATGATTTATTCCCACTAAATCCTGTTAGCATTTTTCTTGCGGGATCCTTAAATACAAGCCTTGGCACTTGATTCAAACTCTAAGATTCCTAACCTCTTGATTCTAACAAGAAAAGGATAATTACAAAGGATTGAATCCTTCTTCACTTTTAGAACTTATCTACAAGCAGGTGTACCTATCAAATTTACTTCTTCAAATAATTACAACAGTAGTTTGTAGCCTTGATACAAACTTAGTCATCTCAGTTATTCAAACATGCATAAAAGTAAATAGTCATTCAAGCTTTTGGTGGTGGTTAAATGCCTATAAATTGAGACTAGACAAGTGCCTTATCCTATGGCTAAGAGTAAAAAAGAAAGCATACATCAACAAAAAACTTCTAAGTAAAATACACCCAAAATCCAGGTGAGGTGCCTTAAAAATCATCCTCTCTTAAACACATTATGTCATCAAATTCTTGTATAAACCACAAATTCTTAGAGATCTCCCTTAATGCTTATTATTCCCTTGAAAGAAGCTTAAGATTAACCCCCACAAATACCTTGTAAATGATGTGATAAAAATTCCTTATAGATTTAACACAAGAAAAACTCAAGACTCATACCTAAAGATAATAGAAATATGCAAGGGAATGCCAATATATTCAAGTAGACTTTCTCTGTCTCAATATTTTCAGATTGACAAATATTCCTACAGGACTCAACACTGATGCTAGAGGCTCTCCTCACCAAGATTTTTCTCCACCCCTCAAAATAATGGAGAGGAAGAAAATATAAAGGAAAATCAAAGCCAATTTCAACAAATTGATAACTGCCAATTTTCACAAAATATCTTCATCTTCCCTCCAAATTTTGATTTTCTTCTACTTGGTCTCTTGCAACTGCCTTTATCTTTACAATGATTTCTCCCTCCAAATTTTCAGCCAAAATAAAAAAGCTTTTACTCCTCGTTCTCACCAAGTCAACTCTGAATTTAATCATTGCCATTGGATTCCTCATTATCTTTCCAATGACATATAATATGTCTATGTTCTAGTAAAAATTGAATCTCCAGGTCAAAAATTTGTGATCAATTACATTCTTTTAAATTTTTGAATTTCTCATATAGTCTAGACTATGCAATTTCTACAACCTTTTAAATCTGCATATTTGAGCCTTTTTCCTGCACATTCTATCCAGAACCCACCAGAATTGGAGAAGTGTTATAAGTTGATTATTTGCTAAGTTTAACCCAGGGTTTGACCTTTAATCTAGAGATTGGGTGAATTTCCTCATTCTCCTATTCTTTGAATGTAGCGCCTACCCATAGGTTTATCTAGAGAATGGGTGAATACATTGCTCTCTGAATCTTTGGATACAATATCTAACCATGGTCAAACTTGGAGATTGGACGAATACACTCATTCTCTGAATCTCTAAATTGAACATTTAACTCTAGTTATATTGGGAGATCAAGAAAATGGCCTATTCTCATGATCTCTCGATCCACCTTTTAACCATAATCAACACTTGAAGATTAGGTGAATGACTTATTCTCCATTTCTCTGAATGCCATCCACTAACTACCAAGAATTCAGAGAATGGGTGACCAATCAATTCTTTGAATATCTTGATGTTAGTCCCTAACCACCAGGGATCTAGGAAATATGCAAATACACTATCTTTGAATCGCTTGATGTTAGAGACTTATCTGCCAGCATTTAGAAATTTGGTGACTAACTACCCACCAGGTCACCTCAAGTTATCCTTAACCACCGGTTCATTGCATGAATGCGTGACATGCCACCACATGTCCACTTACTGGTCTTGTCTCCTACCATTTTTTTGCAAAACTATGTGGTCATCGATCTATTGGCATGCTTCCCAATGCACCTCTAGAGCATGTGTGTGCATAGCATCCATATCCTTCTTCAAACTATCATGTGAGCATATTTCCTTCTAAACAATCACAACTTCTCTCATTCGACCAATGTGGGACTAAATCCCAAAGCATTTTTAAATACTTCATTAAAATTTGTCTTATGTACCTAGCTGGCATGCAATTCTGGGCAAGCCCACAAGCCAAGAGGCCAACTAATGCCTCTCTTTCTTCTAATTTACTTCTAATCTAAGCACCCTTGTATTTAAATTTCTCTAAAAACCAATTCAGGGTGCATGTGGGATAAACCCACATGCACACCCATTACATTTTACCTTCTTCTCATGGTTTCCTGCACATTCCTTTTCTATTATTTTATTTCCTTGGCCTTAATGCTATGTTTATTTTTTGCTTACTGCAAGTGCCATGAGTTTAGCATGCACCATCCAATCTTCATTGCCTTCCTTATACCATGTGTAGCCTCCCTTTCTCTATAATTGGCATGCAATCACTGGCAAGTAGCACTCACCCTCCAATGCATTCATTTCCCTTTTAAACTATTATGAAAGCCTCATTATGGTGGCACACACTTCTCCAATTTCAAATCCAAACCTCAATGCATTTGTTTTGTTGGCATTCACCTTGTCTTGTTTTCTTTATGGTACGCACCAATCCTTCAATACTCACATACTCAGCTTTCCCTCTACTCACAACCCTCTATTTTGTTTACCATGCTGGTTTTTTAGCATTTACGCATTTCACATTGGCTTTGTCTGGGATCCTCCTCTACAAACTTTGGCACATGGTTTGGTTTCAAATTCTATGCTTATGCACAAGTAAAGAATCATATGCACACCTTTCACCTAGTAGCCTAACTTCAACATCACACATCCTCAATGCACCTTTCAAATTGCCTTCTTCACTGGTCTTGGTATGCTCATAGCCCCTTTCTTGTTGGCATTGTGCACTACCACTTCATTACCAATGTGCACATTCTATCTTCAGTACAAAATGTGCCACTTCAAAACTGTATCATACTTTGTTGCAGGTAGCTCCTCAAACTCTTACGCACCAAAATTGGACTGGAAACCAATTAACTTTAGCATGCCCATTGTCTTATGGGATATATTTTGTAGGCATTGGAACATACCACTACTGCAAACATTGGTGCATACTCATTGTTATAACTTGGTTGGAGCATTGTCTCTCTTTGCATACTTGTTTATTTGCTAGCTTCATTCCAAATTCAAACACTCCATGTTTTCCTTTTAATTACCAGATCATAGCCACTTGGTGAAATCAAATAATGCTATGTTAAAATTTCAACTATATCAATCAGTTCATTACATCTCTACAAGATTTCTGAAAAACAATAAATGGCCCCTGGAGACTGCCTCAAAAACTAAACGAGAAGCCTCAAAGAAATGTGCCAACAGAGACTTAAGATCATTTCCATCATGTAAGTACACTCGCTAAAGGAGATTGCATGAAAATACTTGAGCCAAAATATATTCACGATCAAACATGGCCACATGAAAAAAAATGATTCAATCTGCTCTACCAAACTGCACGAATCACCTTAGAAGCTGGGTTTGAAAACTTAGCCACTGAAACCCTCAAGATCTAAAATATTGAATACTGATTCATTCTCACATAAGGAAAATGAATCCACAACTAGCTTGATTAGAAGATCAAAAGGCTGATATATCATTGAACACAAAAGTCAGCTTGTTAGACATACTCTAGATTAAAATAGTGAAATATGCAAAAACTAGGTTTGGAATTGGCTTAGGAAAATGACCAAATGGATTGGTCATGGTCCAAAAATATTTAGGGAGGGTCACTCCTAGGTCTACAATGTAGAAAAACCTTAAATTATACTTTACCTCGCATTGGGTGCAAATCACAAAGCCTCAAAGTAGGTCACTTAGATTTCTGATTTTGCAAATGCAATGAAACTTAACAATCTGCAAATGGAATGGCTCCAAAAAATAGGATAAATGAGCACATGGGGTGATAAAAATGGGTATGGATACTCTTTCTCATGCCTATAGCATGATGCAACAACCCCAATCATAAGAACATTCACTAGTCATAAGATGCACTCTTCCAAAGTGGGCTAGTTTATAAGATTCTGGAAAGACAAAAAATGCAGATTTCTGGAAACATCTTCAAAAGCCTATTCCCTAAACATGTTGAAACTAAAATTTGAAACATTAGACCCATTACATATGTCAAATGATAGGTTATGAACACCCTATCCAAATGATTCATCATGATTATCAACAGGCCCTTTTATCCATGCACTCAAACTTGGCCTCTCCATAATGATTTTCAGGACACTAATTTATACTTAGAGAAATTTTTTAAATACGGACTCAAAACATAATCAAGATTTTTGAGCTCCAATAGTAGCTCTAATTGGGGACATGTGCCCCATGTGGGGACACAAAGAAACTAGAATCTCTTGGTACAATAGACCAACCAAAGAAGAAAACCAACCTGACTTTTCCTTTCTCTTCTCAAAACTTAGAACCCTTTATTAAAAGTAAACACTCCACATGACTAAAAGGAAAAAAACTATCTACAAAGTCTATAATATCAAAACTTCATTTAGTGGCCCTAGGCCACCAAAGGAAAATCAAAACCCTCCTGAATCAAAGATCTAATTTTCATCCACATATGTGACCATACATCTGAAAGTATCATGGTCATCTCGCTGCCCACATACATGAATATCTTGGGGCTGAAAAATAAAACCATAATTGCTCCCCCCACTTTTTTCCAGTCACAACAATCATATTCATACTCCAAGAAGTATGGAATATCATTTAATTTATCTTGTTGGGGACTAGAAATACAAAACTCACCTAGTAATGCATAAAAATTTAAACCACAATGATCAATATGCATTACTACAAACTCACATGCCTGAGATACAATTGTTACCTCTAATTTATCTTCATGAGACATTTTAGCCATTGAGTAACTTGGTTCCTCCATGATATCTTCACAAGCTGGATCATGAACCAAGTGTGAATCATTTTAACAAACATTGTGATAAAGGGATAGTCGATCTAAATCATCAATTTTATCAAAACAAATTTTGTCCCGATCATTGAAGACACTGTCCTCAATGCTATCACAATCATTTTCAGATTTATCAAAAGAGGGAAAAGGAAATGAACAAGAAACTTGTTCATCACTAGAATCTTTATGACAAGAAAACACACTATCATGTCCTTCATCTCCTTCTTTTATGAAATTACTACATGAGAGGAAACCTAACAAACATGGATCATATTCTTCACTACTTTGAACACTTCCCTCATTATCAGTGTCAAATAAAATGTCAGCAGGGTTTTGCAAAGAAAAGTCTATATCAATTGCATACCTTTGAAAGTCATTAGCCAAGAGTGTTGAAATATTTTCACTGCTCAATGGATATTGGACTTCACATTTTATTTCATTTTCCTCACTCTTGATGCTACAAACATCATCACTGTCTAGAACATTGACTGACATTTCTTTCCTTGAATTATTTTGTGCAAATCAGTTACAACAAGAATCATCATCTGCATCATATTTATTTTCTGGCTACTCACACAAAACATTCTCAAACTGAAAAAGGAAAACTACCGCTTCATGTTGATAAGAAGAAAAATCTGTAGACATAATGGAAACATTATCAGCCATAGACTCATCTTAAACATCCTCATATTTACTGACTTCATTGTTAGCATCATAATCAATATTTGCTGCATGATGAGAATCAACATCAGAATCATTGGCCTCTTCATTTTCAATATAAAGAATAGCCAACGCCTACAACCTTTTATCTTTAGCATCATTCTCTGCAATTTTCTTCTTGAGAGTAGCAATTTCAATGAGTAAATCCTCATAATCATTTTCATAGATGGTGTGATCAACAGAGATACTAGTGTCTTGGTAATGATCCTCAATTTTTTCTTCCCACTAATCAACACCATCTATCTCATCAAAATATTCAATAAATGTTTCTCTCAATACATCCCAAGAAGGGATTGAACATGATGGAAGGGATAAGAACCAATCTCTCATATTTTTAGTAAGAGACTGCACTAATATTTTCATTGCAACATCTTCATGTTCAATCACAACCTCATACATTAAATCAACAAGATCATATAAATGTTCTCTCGTTGGATATGATCCATCACCACTAAATACTGGAAAATATTCCCTAATCTTAGTAGGAATAATATTAGGGGAACCTGCAATGCCGTCAAAACAAAAGGGCCTATAGTCTTCCATGAAGAAAATACTACAAGAACTTTTGTGGGTTACATATGAAATGCAACAAAATCATACCCTCACTTAGTGGTTAAATCACTTGATAGGGAATCAATACTTTTACAACTTATTTTCATAAAAATAAATTTGTATATGAAAATCAAAATACCTAGAAGTATTTGAAATGAAACTCAAACCATTGACTCAGAAATAGGGCAAATCTAGAGCATTCTTTGTGGCTCCATCAGGTTCCTTTTTCGTAGAGTCGCCACCTCCTTGCAGAGGAAAATATTTTACTTACTTTTGTATTTATTTCCAACCAACACAAATCTTCATCAGGATTTAAAAACTGTTTACATTAGAACTGCAAATTCTTTACATTCTCAATCTAAGCACTGATCAAAACAAAGAGCTCAAAGTCGTCACTCACACTCGGTGAGATAATATAACAATTTTTTTTACTTGACTCTATCCAAGAGATCAAACTTTGGGATGATTCAGAAAGGTAATGAAACAACCATCTTAAACTTGTTGTCCTTCATTCCTTCCCCAATAGAGTCACTAATTTGTTAGCATTTTTTTCTTGTAGGATCCTTAAATACAAGCCTTAGTGCTTGATTGGAATTCTAAGATTCCTAAAATCTTGATTCTAACAACAAAAGGCTAATTAATAAGGATTGAATCCTTCTTCACTTTGAGAACTTAGCTATAGGTGGGTGTACCTATTAGATTTACTTCTTCAAATAATTACAACAATAGTTTGTACCATTGAAACAAACTTAGTCATCTCAGCTATTCAAACATGCATAAAAGTAAATAGTCATTCAAGCTTTGAGTGGTGGTTAAATGCCTATAAATTGAGACCAAACCAGTGCCTTATCATAGGGCCAAGAGTAAAATAGAAAGCATACATCAACATAAAACTTCTAGTTAAAATACACCCAAAACCCAGGTGAAGTGCCTTACAAATCACCCTATCTTAAACACATTATGTCATCAATTTTTTGTATAAACCATGAATTCTCAGAGATCTCCCTTAAGGCTTATTCTTCCCTTGAAAGAAGCTTAAGCTTAACCCCCACAAATACCTTATAAATGATGTGATAAAAATGCCTTACAGATTTAACACAAGAAAAACTCAAGCCTCATACATGAAGACAATAGAAATATGCAAGGGAATTCCAATATATTCAAGTAGACTTTCTCTATCTCAATAAATTTTAGATTGAAAAATATTCCTATAGGACTCAACACTAATGCCAGAGGCTCTCCTCACTGAGATGTTTATCCACCCCTAAAAACAATGGAGAGGAAGAAAAGATAAAGGAAAATCAAAGCCAATTTCAACAAACTGGCAGCTGCCAATTTTCACAAAATATCTCCATCTTCCCTCCAAATTTTAATCTTCTTCTAATTGGTCTCCTGCAACTGCCTTTACCTTTGAAACCATTTCTCCCTCCAAATTTGCACCCAAAATACAAAATCTTTTACTTCTCTTTCCCACCAAGTCAAATATGAATTTAATCATTGCCATTAGATTCCTCATATCCCGTCATTTTTTATGACATATAATATGTCTATGTTCTGGTAAAAATTGAATCTCTAGGTTAAAAATTTGTGAGTAGTTACATTCTTTTAAATTTTTGAGTTTCTCTTATAGTCTGGACTATACAATTTCTACACCCTTTTAAATCTGCATATTTGAGCCTTTTTTCTGCACATTCTACCTAGAAGCTACTAGAATTGGACAAGTGTTATAAGTTGATTAGTTGCTAAGTTTAACCCAAGGTTTGACCTCTAATCTAGAGGTTGGGTGAATTGCCTCATTCTCCTATTCTCTGAATGTATCTCCTAACCATATGTTTATCTAGAGAATGGGTGAATACATTTCTCTCTGAATCTCTGAATACAATATCTAACCATGGTCAAACTTGGAGATTGGGAGAATACAATCATTCTTTGAATCTCCAGATTGAACATTTAACTCCAGTTATATTTGGAGATCAAGTGAATGACCTATTCTCATGATCTCTTAATCACAAAAATAAGAGCATATCTAGGTATGCTTTCCCTTGCTACATAAGATGTGTCAATATCACCTATCACTCCTTTAGATGAGTTGACTACACCAATACCCCGTTACCCTACAAATAGCCTTATTAGCTATCCATTTACAAAGAAACTGCTAACTTCATTCATCCCAAAACTTCCCAACCATTAAAAATATTCTACAACTTATCTAAATCAACATATTTTCTAGTTTATAGGAGATGCCACCATGTTTTAAGATCCCGATCACCAAACCCTCACTCCTAGGGACACTAGCATAAGGATTTGTCAAAATGACTCCTCCAAAAACTACCAGATCCTTCCAATGGATCCCACACCATCTAATGAACATTTCTAAGCATAACATGTCATAAAAAGTGGCCCTCCTTCAAGTGGATCCACTCCATACCCTCAATCAACACTTTCTCTCAATTAGAGATCTCCCTATTTAATCTCTTGTCCATCCCTACAATCAAAATCCTAATGGAACATATAGTATAGGTATCAGCTTCTCCCATAGGCCACATTAACCATAAAATGTGGGAGAGCCTATGTAATCATTGTGACTTCAAACAATTGACTGATTGAACAAAACATTGTTCAGGAATAGTCAAGATAAAATTTAACTCTTTTGCCTCAAAGCTTAAGGTCAAAAAAATATATCAAGTAGATGGAAATGAAATAAACTTAAACCATGACTAGTTTAATTCATTCCGAATCAATTTTGCATTTGAATGAAGAGTTTAGTTACCCAGAAATAGGGATTGTGCCCTTATGGCTAGGACTATGCCAGTTGCAACAAATGAATTTGTGTATTGATTCAAACTGTGTTTACATTCCTTTGTGAATCATACACACCCCTACCAATGTCCCTAAACTCTATCTTCTCACACTCACATACACACTACCTAAATAATCCTCCCCAAGTCGGTTAATAGTTCTAACACCCTCCCAAACTGACATCAAACGGTTAATTAATTGTTGCATTTTAGTTTATTGTTGTCAAGTTCACAACATAGTTGTCAAATTGAAAACTCTTTATCCATGAGAATTTATATAAACTTCTAAATTCCCCTTAGGATCAAATCCTAATAATTAATACCTTAAACTCTTAAATCCTCTACTAGCCCTTATAGGCCTATTATGCCAATTAGCCAATATTACATGCGTTTTCACTTTTAGTCCATTTTACATCTTTTAATGGCTCTAATGGCCAACTTACACCCAATATTGACCTTATAGCTCTTCATCAACCTCATTTACACTTAGATCATCAAGTGACCCCAAAAAGTGCTCTTCTAGCCTCTATTTCTAAAATGGCTTACATGATTGATCTTATTAAAAAATGATCAACATACTACCAAAACATAATAAAATGACCAAAATTGGTCTTATTATAATGAAACTAAACCATCATGGTCATGGTTTATCTTCAAATCCTCCTAGGGTCTATGAGTGATCCTGGTGTTCCTCTTTAGCCTTTATGCTTGGCCTTGGTGCTCCTACACCATGCTCTTAAGCTTTAAAGATTTTTCAAGTCCTATTGGGAACCTGCAAACAAAACAATGTAAAACAAATTTGGGCCTTCATCTTGACCGTAGGCAAATATAGGTCCTCTTTGAACTATTTTTTCATCTCTTCTTGCATCTTCATCTTGTATTTTTACTTGCCTCCTCTCACCAAGGTGATCATTTCTTGCTTGTGTTTTTGTTTCTTTTTTCTCACCATCATGCCAACCTACATTTTTGATTCAACTTGTGCCATTTCTATGTGAGGAGAAAATATTATCACTTCTTGAGCCTCCTCATGGCCTCTCTCTGCAAACTTAGTTTCTTCATTGAAGCCTTCTCCCTCTTGTGCCTCCAAAACACTTCCATAACTTTGTCATTCTTCAACTAGATAGAAGCAAATTTCTCCCATAAGATAGGTTATTTTACCTCAAGCCTTTCTAGACTTGCCTCTATGCTATCTCCTCCAACATCAACCAAGACTCCATCACAAGCCCTTACACCCTCCATCATAGGTGTAACCTCCTCTCCAAGAGTACCCTTCCTTGTACCCTCCTCTTCTTCAACCTTTCTCTTCTTCCTTGTTGCTTCTCTTAGCCTTTGATTAGGCCATTTCACCTTCCTATTTAACCTTAAGTTCCAACTTGTAGAATCCTTAAGCATCTCCTTAAGTCTTCTCAATATTTCTTCACCTTCTTTCAAGTCTCTTTCTAGACTTCTTATCTTTTCTTCCCTCTTCTTTCTCTTTTTATATTTTTCCTTCTTTTCTTCATTACTTTTTCTTCCTTCATCCAAGTATTATTTTAGTAACTTGGCCAACTCTCTTTTACCCCTGGTCATTTCCATCTCCTCATATCAATCTAGGATTCATCAGATATCAAGTCACCACTTTGGAATTCTTTCAGAGGATAATTCAACTGTTAGAATCAACAAAGGACTCTAAACCTTCCAAATCCCAAAAATATCTTCTCCACCACTTCACCTAGGATTCTCTTAAGCTCTAATACCACCTGATGCAGAGGCCTAGGTGGACTTACCTTTATCAAATTCAAGAGGGACTCCATTTTCTTTGTAACAACACCAAACTACCTTCTTCACTAGGTGTTAGATAACTGAGAGGGGGGTGAATTAGTTAAGTATAGTTATCCTACAGTCCCAAACACTCCCTGAGGTATAAAACAAATCTTTGAAATAATTTAAGCAACTTGGTAAGGTATCAACTATGCCTTTTTGTTCATCTACTGAATATCAATAAATTAACTACTATATTTACCGATCAATATAGTTATAGTAATGTGTAAAGTAAAATAACAATTCAACACATCCATACACATATAACACTTTGATTTTTAACATGGAAACCATGTTAGGGGAAAAACCACCTAGGACCGGTAACCCAAAATAATTCACTCTTATGAAGTGAGCTTGCTTAAGAGCCAACCCTATTAAAGGTTACATAATAGAGTGTAAGGTTTGACCTGGTTAGAGGATTTATCACTAACAATTCTCTATTACCAAACATTCACTATGGGTCAACAAGAAAACAATCAACACTCATTGAATGTCATATTGAAATATAAAGACTTTTAAGTCCCACTTGATTAAGATACTTATTTGTAGCAATGATTAGAATGTTATAGTAATGATCTGATTCAAATACAACTTATTTTGTAGATTTTCAGATCTATGCTAAGCTCAAAATACCTCTAGTCAATAATCTCAATTCAATCTCTTTGTTTCCTCCAACTCTGTTCTGCTCAGTAATTTATTTCTCTTATGCTCAGTGTTGTCTGCAAAATTGTTTGGTTCTATCTTCAACCAGTTTGGCCAGCTTCCCATTAATGCAATATTCTCACATGAATTCTCCAATAGAATTAATAATTAATCTCTTGTCTCTTTTTATAGACATCATAAAACTTTTTATTTCCATCCATAGATTTTTGCTCTTAATCTTCACTATTGATTTTGTTGCTTTAACCTTCCTTGGAAGTTATGTCATTAACACATTTCAATCTCCTTCATTTGATCATCCTTGAATTTTTTTAGTCATTTGATCATCATAAAAAATATTATCTTTTACCTCATAATCATCAACAATTGTCTAGCTCATCATCTTTAGTTGGAAGTTGTAAGTTCCATTTAATTCTTTCACTTGG
Organism: Chamaecyparis obtusa; assembly: GCA_027943335.1. NCBI lineage: Eukaryota > Viridiplantae > Streptophyta > Pinopsida > Cupressales > Cupressaceae > Chamaecyparis > Chamaecyparis obtusa. The sequence continues at coordinate 397,671 of BSBK01005987.1, forward strand.
TCAATATTGTGTTGTGTCGGTGATAACTAACTCAATTAATACTGTACTCAGTATATACTACACTTTCTCAATGTACCCTATTTAAACTTGGTGTATACTAAATTCTTCAGTTATTGACCACATAAACTTGTTCATTCTTGATCTTCAATTCATAACAGAATCATGTAATACAATTAAGTCACTAACATAGTGTCATAGAATCATCAATACTTTACCTAATGAATACCATACCCATATCTTTCACATCCATCTCATCTTCATGTAGATATCTCATTCCTTCACCATTGTTTCCTTCTTAATATGTTTGTAACCATCATGATAAGTAAAGTCAAAACTAGTTAACATCAATGACAATACATTAACTGATTTAATGTCTAATATATACCTTAGTAGCTTTGTGATCAGCAATCACTATCTTTCAAATATCCAATGAATTTTCAAACTTTCCTTTAAGATATTTGACCAGTTGTAGTTCTTTCAATCTCTCCCTTTGGCATTAATGGAAACACAATATGAAAATGCAATAGAATAATAAACATCTATTCTATAACACCATATGCAAATGTTATAACTTGGTAAGCTCTCCTTAGCTTATACATTTAATATGTTTAATCATTTATCTTTTGTTCTAACTAATATCTCTCTATTAATCTCTCTATAGATAAATATTTCATGTATATTCTCTCCCTTTGATAGAAATGCCAAAAAGAAAATAAATAGCTCTATAGAAGCCAAATTAGTATCTTTGTTATTCGGTTTAGATCTAGTACCTTGCATGTACTGATATTCAATTTTAGTTTGTCTTCCATCTGTCAATTTTCACAAACTTAGGAATCCCAAAGTGTGAACATTATGCATCAACATCATTTGATATTTTGATAAAGTATAGGTTGATGCAACCTCCTAATCACCTTAGTGACTGATAGATAGGGTATGGACCCCTAGTCTACTCAAGTATTCAAATGTGTCCTTTGATAAGGGTTTAGTAAAAGTATCAGGAAGTTTTTCTTGTGATTTCACATACTCCAATCTTACTTCCTTCTCTTGAATGTGTTCCCTCAAGTAGTGGTACTTAATAAAAATATGCTTTTTCTTTGCATGCATAACTGGGTTCTTAGAAATATTAATTTCATTTGTGTTATCAAGATAAATTATCGCTGGGATAGTGATCTCCTCATTCATATCTTCCAATAGTTATTTAATCCATGCAATGTTTGAACAATTAACAATAGAAACAACATATTCTACTTCTACAGTGGACTGAGAAATGCATCCTTATTTCTTACTTATCCAAGTAACCAATCTTTCTCCCAAAATGAATACTCTACTAGTAGTGCTCTTTCTATCATCAATATTTCCATCCCAATCCACATCTATTTAAACTTTTAGTTCATAATTGCCTTCTTTCTCATACCATAAACCATAGTTTTGAGTATTCTTCAAGTATATCAAAATTATTTTCACGACAATCATGTGTGATTCTTTAGGATTAGCAAAAAATCTTTCTACAATTCCAACTGCATGTGCAATATCTAGTCTACTATGCACAATATACATCAATTTACCAATCATAGGTCTATACAAGGTCTGATTTACCTTGGTGGACTTGTCATCCTTTTTCAATTTGCATCTAGTGACCATAGATGTATCGACTGGTTTTGAGTCCTCCATATCAAATATCTTCAATACTTCTTTGATATACTTTGATTGTGTGATGTATATGCCTTTAGTTTGTTGTAATATTTGCAAGCCAAGAAAAAATTTAATCTCACTGAACATTGCAATTTAAAATTCTTTCCTCATTTCATTAGCAAATGATTTGTGTAAGTTATCATATCCTCCAAATATGATATCATCAACAAAAAATTCAGCAATAAGAATCTTGTAATCAATTTCACCTTTCAAATACAAATTGTTATTGTCACTTGTTCTAACAAATCCAATACTTATTAAATAGGAATGTAATCTTTCATACCATGCTCTCAGTTCTTTTTTTAGTCCATATAATACCGTGTGCAATGTACATACCATATTCCTCTGATTCAGATCAACAAAACCTTCAGGTTGTTCAATGTAAACCTTGTCTTCAAGTATCTAATTCAGAAATAAAGATTCAACATCCATCTCATAAAATTTGAATCCTTTGTAAGAAGCATATGCAAGCAATATCATTACTCCTTCAATTCTAGAAACTGGTGCAAAAGTCTCACCATATTCAACCCCTTCTTCTTGCGCATAACCTTTACATACTAGTCTTTCTTTATTCCTAGTGACATCTTCATTCTCATTCAATTTTTTTTCAAATATACATTTGGTTTCAATCAAATTCTTGTCTTTCAGTCTTGATACCAATGTCGATGTCTAGTTTTTTTGTATCTTCTCAATCTCTTCATTCATTGCATTGAACCATTCATCATTTTCCAATGCATCTCTAACAGTTTTAGGCTCAAATTCACAAAAAAAGCATGTTTTGTTTCTCCACTTACTTCGTGTCACCATTCTTGCTCTCTTATCTCCAATTATTTGATTTTGTGGATGATGTCTTCTTACATATCTAACAAGTATAGGTTCAGTTCTCGATTCTTCAATGTGTTCTCCACTCAGTGCATGATCATGATCTTCATCAGTAATAGTTTTTTTTATTCTCAATCTGTATAGACTAATTCTCGGTAGCATTACCCTATTGCTCGATAACTCTAGGATGTTGCTCAAGTACAGTGTCAATTCCTCAATGTAAACAAATCTACCATAGTCTTCTGGTTCCTTTTTACTTTCTTCATCATTCTTCTCAACAAATTTATCAACTCTCACATTTTCACTTTCAATCATCTTGTTAGTAATTCAAACATTTATAAGCTTTGATTTTAGTAGAATATCCTAGAAATATTCTTTCATCACCTTTTAAATCAAATTTCTCATTTCTACCATCTTTCAAAATGTAACATATATTTCCAAATATTTTGAAATAACTCACATTAGGTGTGTAGCCATACCATAATTCATAAGGTGTCTTGTTTGACTCTTTGTTTAGTAGAACTCAATTTAGTGTGTAAACAACAATATTAATAGCTTCTCTCCTATACATTTGTGCAACATCTTTCTCAATCATCAGTGTTCTAGCACAATCCACAATTTACCTATTTCTCCTTTCAGCAATCCCATTTTGCTGGGGTGTTCTCGGTGTAGAAACATGTCACTTAATTCCATGCTCATTACAAAAATTAGTGAACTCATCATAAATAAATTCACCACCTCTATTTGATCTTAAGAATTTCAATTCTTTACTAGTTTCTTTTTCCACTTTAGCTTTATACCACTTAAACATTTTGAAAGCTCCAGAGTTTTCTTTCAAGAACATGACAGTCATCATTCCAGAGAAGTCATCAACAAACAAGATAAAATCTATGTCTCCATAATAAATCTAAGCTCTCATAGGATCACATAAGTTAGTATGAACTATCTCCAAAATAGCATTAGATGAAAACAAATTTCTCTGAAAATTAGATTTTGACATTTTCCCCATTTGACATTGTTTGCACATAACATGGTCAGGTTTAGATATGCTCAGTAAACCTCTAACTTTTCTTTTCCTACTGATCTTAACCATGTTGTCAAAATTCACAAGACATAAACTCTTGTTCCACAACCATACATCTTCATTTTTAGCCAATAAACAAGAAGTCTCAACATTGTCAAGCTAAAATAAATTACCTTTTGATTGTTCAGCAGTACCGACTAACTTTCCAATCTCCTCATAGATTTTCACCTTTTTTTTTTCAAATGCAACTCGATGACCTATAGTATTTAGAGCTATGCTACACTCAACATATTATAATCTTCTTTCAAATCCACAAATATCACTTCTATGTCTTCTTCAGTGTCAATGTCGGTGTCATCATCATCATCATCTTCAACTAGGTAACATGCCTTCTTGACTTTATCTTTGTAATCTCGGTTGTCTCTCTTGTTATACTGTCGATTGCCTCTGTGATCTTGATTATCTCTTTTATCATACTTCCTTTCATTAGATCTTTCATTTGTTTTCTCATCTTCTTTCCTGTCGGACATCTAGCAGCAATATGCCTAATCTCTTTACATCTAAAACATACCAAGGGTAGTTTACCTCTATATTTTCCTTTACCTTTTTGAAATATTCTAGCCATTAATGCTTCAAGTTCATCAAGTTCATCCACTTGACTTTCACTATCACTTTGATTTCTTATCTTATGTTTGCAGCTTGATTTACCTATTTTTAGAGATGACATAAATGTAGATTCAACAGTAGGAACAATATTGTTGTCATAATTGTTCAACTCAAATGTAGTCAATCTATTGATTAGACTATATTATTACTAGGAGATAATCTCATTTATTGAATTGTATAATCTCTAATAGCATGGGCAAGTAACAAGGTTCTGAGAATTTTTCTTACCACAGTTTCTTCATCAATAATTCCACCTACTCCTCAGATAGAATTCACAACCTCCTTGACTCAGTTATTGTACTGAGATATTTTTTTACCTTCTTTCATTTTTATGTCATGAAAATTTCCTCTTAGACTTTTAGCTTTAACCCTTAGCACATTCACATCTCCTCCATGAACTAGTGTGAGCTTGTCTCACATCTATTTAGCAGTTGTACATGTCTTAACATCTTCAAATTAGACATTTGATAAGGAAGAAGAAATCTCTATCATCATAGCATTGTGTTCATGTCTTTCTCTCATTTGATCAATAGCCAAAGGTCTAGAGGGTAAGATAAAATCATTTTCAAATTAGTATGTAATAGACTCACCAATCCCTGATAGATAAAATTTCATTCTTCTTTGGCATGTTGAGAAGTCGTCTTTGTTCAGCTTTGGCAACTCTCTCCTATACATCTTGTGATCTTTTTCTTAAGCCCTTCAAACTTTTCTTTCAAGAACTCTATTCTCTGATACCAATTGTTAGATAACTGAGAGGGGGGGTAAATCAGTTAAGTCTAGTTATCCTACAGTCTCAAACACTCCCTGGTGTATAAAACAAATCTTTCAAACAATTTAATCAACTGGGTAAGATATCAATTGTGTCTTTCTATTCATCTACTAAATAGAAGTAAATTAACTACTTTATTTATCGATCAATCTAGTTATAGTAATGTGTAAAGTAAAATAACAATTCAACACATCCATACACATATAACACTTTGATTTTTAACATGTAAAACCTATTAGGGGAAAAACCACCTGGGACTGATAACCCAAAATAATTGACTATTCTGAAGTGACCTCAGTTAAGAGCCAACCCTGTTAAAGGTTACAAACTACATTGTAAGGTGTGACCTGGTTAGAGGATTTATCACTAACAATTCTCCATGACCAAACATTATTCACTATGGGGTCAACAAGAAAACAATCAACATTCATTGAATGTCATATTGAAATATAAAGATTGTTAAGTCCCACTCGGTTAAGACATTTATCTATATAAATGGTTAGAATGCAGTTACAGTAATGATTTGATTCATATACAACTTATTTTGCATATTTTTAGATCTATTCTAAGCTCAAAATACCTCTAGTCAATAATCTCAATTCAATCTCTTTGTTTCCTCCAACTCTATTATGCTCGGTAATTGCTTTCTCATACACTCGGTGTTGTCTACAGAATTGCTCGATTTTCTCTTCAACTAGTTTGATCAACTTCATATGAATACAATATTCTCAAGTGAATTCTCCAGCAGACTTAATAAGAAATCTCTTGTCTCTTTTTATAGACATCATAAACCATTTTATTTCCATCCATATATTTTTCCTCTTAATCTTCACCATTTATTTTTCCACTTTAACCTTCCTCAGTAGTTGTGTCATTAACATGTTTCAATATCCTTCATCTAATCATCCATGAATTTTTTTAGCCATTTGATCATCATAACAAACATTATCTTTTAGCTTGGAATCATCAATAATTTTCCAGCTCATCATCTTTAGTCGACAGTCATAAGTTTCATTTAATTCTTTCACTCAATAAATACCATGTTATGTCAATGATAATGAACTCGGTTAATATCATACTCGGTATAAACTACACTTTCTTGGTGTACACTATTTCAACTTGGTGTATACTGAATTCTTCATTTACCAACCACATAAACTTGTTTAGTCTTGATCTTCAACTCATAAAAAAATCATGTAATACAATCAAGTCACTAACATAGTGTCATAGACTCATCAATAAGCTATCCATTGAATATCATATCCATATCTTTCTCATCCATCTCATCTTCATGTAGATATCTCATTCATTCACCATCATTTCCTTCTTAAGATGTGTAACCATCATGACAAGTAACGTCAAAACTAGTTGACATTAATGACAACACATTAACAGATTTAATGTCTCACATATACCTTACTAGCTCGGTGATCATCAATCACTATTTTTAAAATATCCAATCAGTTGTCAAAATTTCCTTTAATATATTTGATCAGTTGTAATCCTATCACTAGGATCATCCTCATTGATCCAGTCCACACCATAACATAATCAGAGCACAAATAAATTCCTTATGCCACCAATAGGCTCCACACCTTATAAACAACCCAATGTCCCTCAATACAACCACTGGTTTCATCCAACCAACTTAATCCATCAACAATCCCTTACCCGGGTGCTAACTAGGCCTAATTCCTAGTAGCTATGTTCAATGGGTTTCCAAGGATTACACAAAACTTTCCCAAAAGACTTACAAAAATAAGAGCATATCCAGATACTCTTTTCCCTATTACATAAGATGTGTCAAAATCACCTATTACTCCTTTGGAAGATTTAACCATACCAATACCCTATTACCCTGCAAATAGCCCTATTAGCCCTCCATTTACAAAGTAACTACTAAATCCATTTATGCCCAAACTTCCCAACCATTAAACAAAGTTTACATATGATCTAAATCAAAATATTTTATAGTTTATTCCACCATGTTTTTACATCCCAATCACCAAACCCTCACTCCTAAGGACACTAGCCTAGGGGTTTGTCAAAATGACTCCTCCACACACAACTAGATCATTACAATGGATCTTACACCATTCAATGAAAATTTATAAGCATAACATGTTATAAAAAAGTGTCCCTCCTTCAAGTGGATCTCTCAAACCTTGATTGGTCCATCCACTCCATACCCTCAATCAACACTTTCTCTCAATTAGAGTTCTTCCTCTTCAATCTCCTATCCATCCCTCTAGTAAAACTCATAATGGAACATATAGTACAAGGATAGGCTTCTCCCACAATCCACATTAACCATAGAAAGTAGGAGAGCCTATGCAATCATTGTGACTTCAACATAATTGTCTGATTGCATAAAACACTGTTCAGGAATAGTCAAGATAAACTTGGACTCTTTTTCCTCAAATCTTAACAAAACAATATATCAAGTACATGGAAATGAAAGAAACTTAAACCATGACTAGTTTAATTCATTCCCAATCAATTTTTTATTTTAATGAAGAGTTTTGTAACCCAGAAATAGGGACTATGCCATGATGTCCAAGACTATGCCAATTGCAAGAAATGAATTGGTTTATTGATTTAAACTATGTTTATATTCCTTTCCTTATTGATACACACCCCTACCAAACTCACTAAACTCTATCTTCTCACACTCATGCACACACTACCTAAATAAACCTCTCCAAGTTGGATAACAATTATAACTCCCTACCGAACCGACAACAAACAATTAATTGATTGTTGCATTTTAATTTATTATTGTCAATTTGAAAACATAGTTGTCAACTCAAAAAATCTTTATCCATGAGAATTTATATCAACTTCTAAATTTCCCTTAGGATCAAATCCTAATACTTAAGACCTTAAACCCTCTACTAGCCCTTATAGGCCTATTGTGCCAATTAGGCAATATTACATGCTTTTGCACTTTTAGTGAATTTTACATCTTTTAATTTCTCTAATGGCCAACTTACACCCAATATTGACCTTATAGGTCTTCATCAACCTCATTTACACTTGGATCATCAGGTGACCTCGAAGAGTTCTCTTCTAGCCTCTAGTGCCAAAATGGCTTACATGATTGATCTTATTACAAAATGATCAACATACTACCAAAACATAATCAAATGACCAAAATTGGTCTTATTACAATGAAAATGACCCATCATGTTCATGGTTTGTCTTCAACTCCCCCTAGGATCTATGAGTGACCCTACTGTTCCTCCTTAACCTTTATGCTTGGCCTTGGTGCTCCTATACCATAATTTTATTCACATGGAATATAAAATGGTAGTTGAAGATGAAGAGTATAAGGAGAAGTGATGAACAAAATAGATATGTTGAATTTGAAAGCATGATGAAGCTTTTTCAGAAGAAAATGCATGAAAGGAAAATAATCCCTTGGAGATTAGTTGACTTGTATAAGGATGAAATTTGTTTCATGGTAGAAATTGATAGTACATTCTTTGAAGCAGTTGAACCTAGAACTTTATGGGCTACTCATATGGTCTATGAAGTTGATTACACCATTTTGGAGTTACATATTCAACATGTTTTATAGTCCACTAAAGACCCCAATATTATTATATGGGGAACATATTAAGAAAAGTATATTGGAGTAAAGGAAGAGATGGTAAAGGTAAGAAAAGAAAGAAAAGTTGAGTCCCTTGTTGAAAAAATAGTAGGGAAACATGGAATCACCAAAGAGAAAATGAAGATTGTCAAAAAAAAAGTTGTAGGACTTGGGGAGAGACATAACATTACCCCTCCTCAACCTAAGATTGGAACACCTCAAGCTATGGAGGTTGAAGAAGGAGAGAAGGACAAGGATAACACTCCTACACCAACTAGGAGAATATCAGAGAGGCAAGTTGCACAAGAAACTAAACAAGGCAAAACACCTCCTAAAGCTAGACCAAAGGCCATGGCTAGTGGACCAGATAGAAATAGGATAACATTTGTTACTCCTCCATCTTTAGAAAGAAAGGGTAAACAACAAAAGGTTGTACAAGAATAGGCACAAGAAGAAGAAGTTCATGTAATGGAAATAGAGGATATAGAGAAGACTGAGGAACAAAAGAAAAAGGAAGAAGAAGATGAGAAAGATAAAAAACTTCAAGAGGCTAACTTGAGAGCGCTTGAAGCAGAAAAAAAGAGAGAAGCACAAGAAGAGAAAAAGAAAAGTCAAGAAACAAAAAGACATTTGTTCAAACCTTTCCTGAAAGTATTGGAGAAAAGAGTAGCAAATGAAGGTAAACTAGCGTCTATTGAAAATTATTATGACAGATATGATGATGAAGAGAAAAGTAAGATATAAGACATAGTTTTGGAACAAATTCTTACTTTCAAGAAGAATTTAATTGAAATAGAAAGTCAAATCAGCAAAGAAATATTTGAAAGATTAGAAGAAAGGAAGAAGAGAGCATTGGGTGAAGACACAAAAATGAGACAAGATATCCTTCTTCAAAACATTCCTACCATGTAAGGGAATGAGATGGTAAATTGGCTTGAGAAGTTAAGGCCAAAATTAAGGACTAAAACTAGAATCGTCAAGTTTATGGCTCGAAAGTATGATGAGGTTGAGAAAGAAACACATGATAAGGTTGTACAACTAATCCTTGAGAAGTGACCTAATCTTGGAAGGTCTACAAGGACTCCAACCCCAGTAATCATCTGTACTAAACCCAAAATTGTAAAACTTGCAGAGGAAGTTGATGTGCCTGAAGAATTGGAGGTAGTAGATACTACCTTACCAAACTTTTATATTGATAATGTTGGGATTTCATTGAACACAAAGAAGGATAGACATGATCCATTTTAGATGAATGAGATATTGGCTAAAATTGATACAATAGTAGAGAATCTTGAGCCTCCTAAGATCTTTCAAGAAGATTCAACAAAAAAGGAGTAGGAAAAGGAGAAAACTCTTCAAAAGGAGCAGGTTGCAGAAGACAAAATTGGAGAAAAAGAGAAGGAAGAAGAAAAGGAACAAGATCAAGACAAGGAAGAGGAGAAGGAAATTAACACTCCTAGTGCAAAAGGATTACTACCTATCACTCCTTTTTCCAAACCTAGTTTGTTGGCAATTGGTTCCCAATTATTTCCAGCTAACCTAGAGGACGTAGATGTGTCTGATTTGATGCAAAGGTCAGTACTTGCTTTTGCTAAGGAAAAGGAGAAATTTTAAAAGAAGGTTGAAAAGACTACATAGCACACAAGTTTTGATTAAGTTTTTCAATACACCTCCTGATGATATTGGAGATAATGTAGATAATCTAGACAATGTTCTAAGTATAGTACAATTTTTTTTTGATAAATTAGAGGATGCTGCAAGAATCAAATTTGTTGATGATTTTAAGAAGTTAAGGATGAAAGATACTCTTGATGGGATAAAGAGTGATCTTAATACATTGATTTCCACTAAAAGGGAAATTAAATTTTGTCTTACGGATGGACAGGATCTCTCTAGATTTTGCATGACTTCACTCAAGCATGTAAAGAATATATCAAACATCATAGCATAGGATTAAGAGGCTTTGGAAAACCTCTCTAAATATTTTTGAGATAATAAAATTATGGACATGAATAAGGAAGTTAACAGGATCATGGATCAAATCCATACCTTACAAATAGAGAAAGACCAATTTTAGAGGATATTTACAGAACTAAAGAACATTTTTACCCTAAAGATCAGTGTTTTGGAGAGAACCTATGAGGACTTACAACTTGGCTTCAAAACACTTCAGGAACTAGTGTCTACCGATGTAGAGACAACAGTTAAGGCCACATTTAGTCTAAGTGGAATGATTCAGATGGCAGAGGAAATAAAAGACTCATGGAATGCCAATATACATATTTTGAGGACCAACTACAAAGATGTGTTGTAGATACTTAAGTTGTGATTTTGCATGTTCTAACTCTTTTTTTTGTTTTTTAATTGATTTTGAAATTTTGGTATCCTTTTCCATTGATGTCAAAGGGGGATAGATAGAGTGAAAAATGCCAAATGTAATGTGAGGAAGAGAGAACAATGTAAAGGGGGAGTAGACAATTGTAATGGGGAGAGAAGTGAGACACAACTAAAGTGAGAAAGAGAGAAATTTTGTGTGTGTAATATGAAGTACAACAAACATAAATAAAGGGACTTTCTTGAAGCTTATGTGTTGAATCTTTGTGTGTTAATTTTTTCATTATATTTCCTTTTAACTTTTTGCTTTGATGATGCACTTACTCATTTTTCACCAAGTGTTTCCATTAATGCCAAAGGGGGAGATTGCTGGCAAGTGGTCAGCACATGCACATATATGAACATGTACGAAATGTTATCATTTATGGAAACACTTATCATTTTTATGGTCACACATACTGGATATGATGATTATGTTTGATTGAAGTTGTTGAATGAAAAATGCCTAAGTCCATAGACTATTTCGATAACCCAGTCTGACAGAATAGCTTAGCTAGCTTCAAAAAAGTTGTATTGAGGCATATGATCCTAATGACATGCTTGTAGGACACTAATGAACACATCTATGAGGTCACACATGTTAGTATTGATGGATCAGAGAGATATGTTCAGTTGATTAGATGCAAAGACAGTAAATAGAGCATAACATGCTAGCAATCATTGAGGCTGAATTTGTGAATATTTGGAAACTTATTTTTGGATGCTATCTTGGATTTGAGGTTGACTAAGGATGTTAATGAAGTGTGCAATTGTTCTTGATGTTTTATAAAGAGTGATTTTGAATAAATTTTTAGTTATACTCCTAACATGGTATAAATATGTAGACACTTTTGTAAAAGTAAGTATGAAAAATGATAATATATGGATGTAATGTTGTTGGATACGAATTGTGAAATATCTAAAGTATACAACAGAGATCATGAGGAAGGAGAACAAGAGGAGTTCTTCTAGAGATACTATGTTAACTGTTTGTATTCTAGGTAGTAGATTTGTTGTAAGAGCTATTGCACCTATTGTACACCCCTAACATGGTTTTTTTTCCTTTAACAGTGTCAACTCCTTAACATGGGTCTTATTGTATACATCCCCTAATAGGGATCTTCTTATACTATATTAACTAGCTCCTAACAGAGCTATAACTCCTAACAGGGTTTCAAGATTCATAATGTAGAACATTGTGGGTACCATCCCCACTGGGGTTTTCCCTTGGTTAGGGTTTCCTTGAAAACAAATATGGTGAACTATGAGTTCTTCTATGTTTTTCTTTGTTGCATGGTTGTTCATTTTTTGTTAGATCTTATTTGTTGCTTAAGGAAAGTAAAGAAGCTGAAGAATTCAGTAAAGTATTATAACATCGATTCACCCCCCTCTTAGTGTTACAAAATCCTAACAATTGAAGGATGTATAGGAAAAATACATAGGAATTTTTTATAAGATCCCCAAGTCGGATAGCAGGTAAATATTTTGATCTTTTTGTTAAAAAAGGGGGAATATAGATAAAAAGGGGAATATACAAGTATAAGTATAAGGGGGAATATATACATAGCAGAGAAAGAATAGATATATAAAGTATTAAGATGTACCAAAATTATTACTTCAGGGGAGTAATAAGTTTTATCAAGGAAGAAGAGATATAGGCCAGGACAAAATTTTTGATATATGAATTTGAAGATTTTGAAAATTTGAAGGTTTTTAAAAATCATACCAAACTAATGCAAAAGGGGTAGATTGATACTTCTAAGAGTATGTTTTTGGTCATTAGTTATATGGAGTTCACTATGTTTGTCAAAGTCATTCAGTAAGGCAAAAGACATGAGTCAGTAAGAAAGAGAAAGCAGTCGGTAAAAGGAATTAGTTAACAATGAATTTTAGTTAAAGAAAGCAAGTATAGACACTGAGAAAGGAAGAACCGAGCACCAAGAACCATGTTATACCAAGAACCTAACCGATAAGAGAACTTAGTTACCAAGATAGAGAAAATGTATTACCAAGAAGGGCAATCTCACACCAGATGAAATCTAAGTACATTGAACCTGGACACTGATAAGAAAATAGCTTACAAATCTCAAGGAGATAAAATAATAGAACATTGGAGATTGAAATAAAATGAATATACATGATTACAAGGTGAGTTTAGCCAATGATAATTAAGAATGGATCTGCATTGGAAGTATACCCAATGCTACCACCACTTGAAGATGAAGATTCTAGAAATTCTAGCACTGCTTCAAGAAATTGTATATAAGAAGATCAAAGTGAAAAGATCAATGGAATGCTAGCCTATGAATGTGTGAAGAGAAATTGGAGATTGTAAATTAGAGAAGAAGGGGAATAAACATAGTAGCTACCAAGTATCATATTATTGAGGAAGAGATTCAGAATCAAGCTACTGAGAATTGAATTAGTTAGTATGATGGATACATAGTATGAGGTAATGGATTGATGAGCACATATAGCCTAATAAGCATTTTCTGATAAAAATTGTATTGAAATTTTGTTATTATTGATTAAAGGTTAATTAGAATTGTATAAGTCTCTCAATCTAGCACATCTTAACAAATCTTATGTATAAATCCTTTAACATGGCATAATTCTTAGATTAGAGTTGTGAAATTACTTAATAGAGTAGACTTAGCAATCTTAGAAATATTAACCGGATTAATACCTTTAATAGGGTAAGCTATCATAAATAGCTAAGAATTTTAGCTCTAATCAAGAAAATTTATTCCTGCAGTAGTGAAGAGTTGTGGGTGTCATCTCCACTGTAGTTTTTATCCTCTAACAAGGATTTCTGTAATACCTAAATTATTGTGTAATGTGATCTTTATCTTATATTTATTTATTTTCATGCAATGCATGCAAAGGTTAAGTAATCAGTAAGTGAATGAAATTTTAGAAAAGTTTAAAAGATATTTGAAGTACTGATTCACCCCTCCCCTCTTAGTAGTTACCTTTCCACACCTGTATCCAACACTAAATTGTTGAACCTTAGTTGTAATATCTACAGGAAAGAAGCCCCACTATCTCACCAAGGGTCAAAGTAAAAGATCTTAATTATTTACATGGTAGAGAGAAACCCCATGAGGATTTGAACCTTGGTTGTCTATATTATAGGTAGGAAGCCCCACCATTTCACCAAATGGTCAAGCCCAAATAATTATTGAACCTTGGTTGTAATCTCTACAAGAAAGAATACCCACTATTTCACCAAGGGTCAAGGTAAAGACTCCTAATTTTTGACATAGTAGAGAGAGACCTCATGGGAATCTCAACCTTGGTTGTAAAATTGTTGAACCTTGGTTGTAAGCTCTACAAGTAAGAAGCCTAACTATTTCACCAAGGGTCAAGGTAAAGTATAGTAATTTTTGATAGGGTAGAGAGCGACCTCATAGGGATTTGAAAATTAGCTTTTTCCACTACAAGAAATAAGCCTAGCCACCAGTTCACCAAAGGGTCAAGACCAAATTGTTGAGCTTTAGGTGTAAGCTCTACAAGAAATAAGCCCCACTATTTCACCAAGGGTCAAAGTAAAAGCTCTCAATTATTAACATGATAGAGAGTGACCCTATGGAGATTTGAATCTTGGGTGTTGACACTATAGGAAAAACTCCCCACCATTTCACCAAAGGGTCAAGCCTCACCTATTTCAACTATTATCACATAAGCCCTCAACTATTTAGAACAATATTTTCAGATTATTTCAAGTGGAATGTATGTATTGCTTCTATTGAATTCAATATCTAATAAGACATTTAATCTTAGAATGTAGTGAGAGATTGTACACTCTCACGCGTCTTCTAAAGGAAGGTTCTTTAATTTTTTTCTTTTTGGACATTTGAAATGGAATACCTTGTTGTGCTTATTATGAAGTTTGTTATCTTTTTAGTATGATAATGATGTGAATTATATTCATGTTGAATAGTCTTTACTAGTTAATATTGTGGACTGACATTTTTAAAATATTCATGTCATCTTGTAGAAAACACCATGAAATGATCATTAATCATATCAAAAGTTTAAAAAATAGAAATTGGTGACCAAAATTTGCCTAAAACTAAGTATTTTAATTTCTCTAATTCATTGACCATATTTCTCAAGATTATGTTCTTAATTCAAGTTTAAGAAATTTCAATGTCTACAATTTAAGACTTCATATCACCATAACCTTATTGTACTTCATTGTTGACTGCTAGTAAATAAAATTTGACCTCAAGATTTAAGACTCTAGATCATAATCTCTACAAGCATAACCTTAAGGTACCTCATTGTTGACTAGTTGTAAGGTTCTTTTTAACTTAAAATGATTTGATTTCTAAATGCTATGATAGTACAATACTACATTGGCACTACATCGTGAAAATTAAATTGAGCCTTCTAATTATTTTTTTGGGAGCTATGGATATACATATTGTTTGTCACTTTGTTTTATCCTCTACATGAGCTTTTGATGTTCTATGTTCAATGCATTCTTCTGATTTCTTTTCCAATTCATCTGTAGTTACATCTTGTCCATCAGAGATCTCAATATCTACAACATTCATAGCATCAAGATCTTGAACATCGTCAATATGTTCATCAATCTCCTTTTCAGTCTCTACCTCATCTGGCTTATCAATAATATAGTCTTTCTTAGGCATTACTTCTCCAACTTCCTGTACTGATATTTCAAACTTTTAATTCATTACTCCTAGGATATCTTCTCCATCATCTTTTATAGTACTCAAAGAAATAGGTACATTGGATATAAAGAGATCTAGCTTCATACCAGAGGAAGTAGATGGTTTATGCATAGCATATTTAGCTTCTCTCCTCTTTGTCTTTGGGTCCTTCTTTGATGCATCATGTATAAACTCAATAAGCATTTTACTAAGTATATAACCATTTGTTTCTGCTATGATTTATTCTGATCTTCCATTCATGAGAATATTAATTCTCATTTTCGTCAACAATATATTCTTTGCTTCATCTAGTAAATTTTTACTCTCATCATTACTAATAAGAAGAAATGTCTTAGAGATAGCTACCTGTCTAATCCTGCAGTCTTCCTCAAGTACAAGTAGTCTCCTTTCTTCCAAGTTGTTGTACAACTCATCAAGTATATGATCCTTAATCTCAACTGGTGCTTTGATCAAATTGTTCAAATGAATTTAATCACTTCTTGCTTAAGTCTCACTCACTCTTTCTCATCAAGTAAATGACAATACTTCTTAAATTCAACCAAAATACCAAGTTTAGTTACTTTATACAAAATCTTGTTAACAATATTTTCATTCTTACTGACACTCATAGGTATGTCCTTGACAATTCTTGTTGTTAGTGCTCCTTTAGTCTTTCTTTTCTTCTTTGTCAAATATGAATCAATGGATGAAACATCCTCATTTCATTTATCTCTTTTATGTGGACCAATAATCTTCTATTTTGACTTTCTCCTCACTAGTATAGACTATGATTTCTCAGTCATCTTCTTCTCAGGAGGTGTAACCAAATCTTTGGATACACTCATGGTTGTCCTTTGACTAGGTGGTATATAAATAGGTGGAGCAAGTGATGTTTTGTTCTCAACATCAATCGATTCAGCTTGGGTTGAACTAATCTTCTCTTTCTCCTCTACATTCTTCCTCAACTCTTTTATTTGATCATTTCTTATGCCTTCCTTTTCTATAATAAAATTAACCATCTTCTTTATCTTCTTTCTCCTAGCTACATCATGAAGACTACTATGAACTTCCTAATACTTCTCTGCATAAGTATCAACCCTTTCAGCATTAGGATCCTTTGGTTTGATCAACATCTCCTCAACATACCTAACCAAAATAATAGGGCCCACTTCATATCCCATTGTTGGAATCCAAAGGGTCCTCGGTTATATGACCAAAATTATTGCATTTATAAAATATAACCTTCAAATTTACATACCTCTAATTAGTTGGGTTTTTCAATCTACAATCTTTCACTATGTGTCCAAAGTTGTTGCATTTAAAGAAGGTAGTGTTTCATAAGCTCATAGGATAGTTCATTTGGAATTTCATTCATTTGATTTGTGTGCATAATTGTAGTAGATGAAACAATAGCCTAAAAATGTGTTAATCTTTCTTTTGCACTCCTTTGCATTGTGCCCAAACCTACTACATGTAGAGTATCTTCCATTTAAATTTTGCAATGTAGGTGTCCTTTTAGGTTCTTCCTTCTTTCTACATGAATCATTACTTTCCCAACTAGATCCAGAGCTTTATTCTTTCTCAAATCCCTATCCTTTCTTTTCTTTAGGTGCCCTTTGATTCACAATTTTCTCATCAAGATTTTTAATGATAGATTTAAACTTTAATTGAATTTCCTTAGCCAATGCAAGATCTCTTCTCAATATCTCATTTACTCTATCCAACTCTTACTCATTATGTTTAGATTCTTTGAGATAAACTTGCAACTGTCAAACTTCGCTATTCAACTTATAACATTCTTTGATTTTAGCCTTCAAGAATTGCTCAAAAATCTTATTTTCTTCTATCTCCTTAGTCATCTTGATTATTATGGATTTCATCTCATCTTTAGGTTGTCTCTTTCCTTTGCAATCAAATCATACTCTTTAGGTTTGTCTTCTCCAGCAAGTGTAGAGTCACTAGCTTTCTCTGATAGTTGATCCACAAGGTCTATCTTCTTGTCTCTAGATTATGTCAATTGCTATTTAAAGATTTCAATACATCTATTAGCCTCTTTCAACTTTTCTTCTAGATCAAGGATAGGAGCATTGGATTTTTATAAATCTTCAAGTAAATTCAAAATCTAATTATTAATACTTCTACATACTTCCATCAGGATCTCCCTCAAGCTTTTAAACTTCTTCCAAGGAACTAGCCTCTAACACCAATTGTTAGGATTAGGGAGCACTGAGAGGGGGGTGAATTGGTATAGTAGTATTATTAATTTTATTAATCCAATACAAAATCTTGAAACCAAAAATAACTGAAAGGAAATAAAATAGGATGAGCACACATAACATCATAACACCATGATTTATTTTTGAGGAAAAATTTGTTAGGGGAAAAACCTAGGTGGGGATGGTACCCACTAAAATTTCTCACTACTACAATAATAAGTACCTTGTTAAAGGTAATAGTATATATAAGGGGTATTCACATGAATTCAAGCTTACATCCTAGATCTTACGACTCAATACAAAATCCAAAGTACATCAAGGCATTAAGCCACTTAAAAATCAGATTGAACATGCAGTCCAAAATCGAACTAACAAATAGTATCAACTATGACAATATAGTTCTGATGAAGCTCTATCAATTTTGCATCAATATTACATCACAAATATTATTCTATTTGTACACCATATCTTCTAACTGTCATGAATTACTGCCTTCCATCACATCTAAAAACTCGATCTTATATACATGTCAAAAACATATCTCAATCAACCCAATAGGTGTATAATGAAACGTGTAGAAGATTCCATTATACCTTGATTAATTCACCATATAATAATGTGCTATGCAAATATAATACTCTCCATAGTTGGACCTATCAAGATAATTCATCAAAATAAACATAGTCAATGATATACCAAGATTACTGATAGATCAAAACAATATAGTCACTATCCTAGATAGTTTATTGATAACCCAATACATAGTTAAGGATATCTCATACATCCAACAACTCCAATATCTGCAATGATCAAATTAGACATATCATGATGTCTACTTTCAAGGTATAGCTTCGCAACATCTGACACTTTTACCTCTGTCTATGCTAACTCGATCTTTGAACCTCTATCTTGTAATGTTCTTCATACTTAGCTTCTTTTCATCACTAAAATAATCGGTAAAAAAAATATCTAAAGGGTGTCCAAGAGTAAAGTGTATAGTTTCCCTCAAATACAACATGTCATGCACTATTAGTTGTGTCTTGCCAACAATTTGATATACTCAAGTTACCCTAAAGTATCATTATGAAAGGGTATATGATCTAAATGTATAGGGAGAATGAGATGCATAGCAAGATCATTTGAAATGGAAAAATATGAGGATCTCCTTGGATCTCCAAAGGTTGAGTCTAATGTGTTTAGGGACGCTCAAGATCCAATATAGAACATGTTGTATTGGGATTCACACTACTATAAAATTATTTTTACAACCTGGTTTATTATAATACCCCCAAATTATCTACCTCTTGGTATGGTTGGTTTAGGTACATATGAGCCCATACAAACAAGTTAAAAGATCTAGCCAACTAAGATGTGTTAGTAAACCCTTTTTCTAAGATGATAACTATAGGATGATAAAAAATATTTATGATAACCCCATAGTATGAAATTATTGGGACCAAATAATCATAATTCATGTAAATCAAACTAAATAAAATTGTCTTATGAAAATAAATTCTTTCCAAGTACCAAAATGTCTAAGTAATTGGCTAACATGTGAAAACACATAATATTGAATAAATTTACCTATAGAAAATATAATAAAAATACATGAATAGGTCTAAATATCTTTAAACCGCCTTTCTAATGTCACAAGAACCATAAAATAAGAAGATACTAGTAAAAAAATATGAGCTCAAAAGTAAGAAAGATCTAATTTTGTAGAATAGAAAAAATTGAGGATGAAACCTACACCTCTAAAAAACTCTTATAAGTAGTTTTAGGATGATATATGATTTGCCTAATTTTGACGTTGTATGCTCAAGTTATGAGTTTTTTAAAAATAGGCTACATTAAACTTGCTAATAACAAGTAGAGATGAGCCTTTTAACTTGATTTCTTTAAATTTACTGGTTGCATGAAAAATCTAATGAATACCCAAATAACTTTTCATAACTATGATCAAAACATGAAAAACATTTTATTCCAAAATTAACTAAACAAAAGTAATAAACAGTTATTTTTTTAAAATTTTGGCAAACTGACAACTACTCAAACAACTAATTCTAGTTGTAAACAAAACCCATAAATAATTTTTCTCCAAGATGAGCCAATTTTCCTCTTCAAGGCTTGATCTCTAGGAAAATAAAAGGAAGTCACATATATCGTGCTCTGATAGGAAGAGAAAAAACCATGATTGGTGCCATGCAACTATAATGGAGATTGATCTATAGAGGAATTTGATATTGAGATTAACTTATGAATGAATTGGATAGATTGCATTGAATGATTATAAAATCGTAAAGATAAAACCCTAAATGAAAACTCTAGGAGAAGATTAGATGACAGCTTAACAAGTGTTCACATCATAATGAATAAGAAAAAATATTCCTAAATTAGTTAGTTTAAGTGAAAAAAGTAATAAAATACCTAATTAGGTAATTATCTAGGTATGCAACTATTTTCAACTATGACAAATTTAGGAACAATAGATATGTAGACTCTTTGACAAAGTGATAAGAATACATAACGTTGCATTAGGAGAGTGTTTTTTTGTTATTCACTAAATGCATTAGGTGTTGTGATTTTCAAGACCATAGGACCTATATGGTCCATTATTAAAACTTGTTAACCTAGCAATTTAATTTGTATATTTTGTGACACTCCTCACTTAATTAAAAAAATATTTTCCCACACAATTATAATGCAAATAGAAATATAAGATCCTTAAAAAATTGCCAAACAAATGTAAGGAAAAAATACTCAAAACAAAAATTGTTCAATTTTTCAATCTGAACATATGTATTAATTTATTTTTCAAAATTATTAACTAGTAAAAATGACTTCAAAGAAATACATAAAAAATAAAAAATTAAATTTTAATACATTTTAAAAAAATGATAATACTTGTTAAAATGAAATAGAAAGCAAACTATAATCTTTCGATAATATTTTATTAAATAGTAGTTAAATAATTTTAACTCTTCTAATTATCTAGAATCAGATTCCAATTCTATATTAAAATGGTGTTGGCTAAATAGCCAACTAAAACGTAAAATATATAGGAGTTTGAAAAAAGTACTACTATCAAATTCCCCTCTTAATCAGTCAATCTAGAAGTATATTTAAATTGCTGGTCACGGCACCCACAAAACTTTTAATTTTCTATCAATTTCCGAAATATCGGCGGAAATGTAGGCGGCAAGGGTTTCATTTTGTACGGATGTCTAAGATTAGTAGTTAAATAATTTTAAAAATATATAGGAGTTTGAAAAAAGTACTACTATCAAATTCCCCTCTTAATCAGTCAATCTAGAAGTATATTTAAATTGCTGGTCACGGCACCCACAAAACTTTTAATTTCATCATTTCCGAAATATCGGCGAAAATGTAGGCGTCACCATTGCCTATTTGGCAAGGGTTTCATTTTGTACGGAGCAAGGATATCTTTATTTTATAGTTATAAATATGAACATCTAAAGCGGGATAAGATTAGTAATTGCTTCAAATTGTTTTTCCACTCAAGTCAATTATATGAAAACTACCCATTTTTATTTATAAAAATAAAAGAAAATAATGTTTATATATATAACTTGTGTTTTAACTTTTAAAATGGATTTTAAATTCATAAGATCTTTAAAATATGATAACTTTTTTTAGAAAGCTTCTACTTAATAATTAAATAATAAATAAATAATGAATTCCGCTCCTTCATCGTGTAGCGTTATCTATATATTCTTCATCCTCATTTCTTTCAATTCAATTATATCGCCTTGTTGTACTTTGTTGCCTGCTGCTCTAATCTGCTCTACCATGGCTCCCCTCTTCTTCTTCTTCCTCCCTGTGATGATGCTTTCCATGTTTTCAGTCTCCTCTCTTCCTCACTCTCTCAATGATCAACACCAACAACAGCATTTGCTGTTGCGATTCAAAGATGCCATTTCCCACAATAGCACCGCTTCTCTGCCAGACTGGAGTCCCCATGTACCCCTCTGCAATTGGTCTGGTGTCGCCTGCGATCCCTCTTTCCACTCTGTCCGTGCCATCAATTTATCCCAAATGAATCTACACGGCACAATCTCTCCTGTGCTGGGGAATCTTTCATCTCTTGGATCCCTGGATCTATCCAACAATGCCCTCACCGGTCACATCCCGCCTCAACTCGGCCAACTTGCCCGTATGCAGAAACTCTGGCTATACCGCAATCAATTACACGGAACAATTCCCTCCTCTCTCTCTGCTTGCCGCAGTTTGTATGACCTGAGTCTCTCCTATAACCAACTGCACGGAAGCATTCCCCCAGAGCTGAGTCTCCTATCAAGTTTGAAGATCCTTTATTTGGGAGTAAACAATCTCACCGGTTCCATTCCTAGCTCTCTGGGTAATCTTACCTCTCTTCGATCCCTGGATCTATCCCACAATTCCCTCACCGGTCACATCCCGCCTCAACTCGCCCAACTTGCCCGTATGCAGGTCCTTTCTTTGGGAGCGAACAATCTCACCGGTACCATTCCCCCTGAATTAGGCATGCTCAGTTCTCTGAAGGTTCTTTTCTTAGAAGAAAACAATCTCACAGGTAGCATTCCCCCTAAATTAGGCATGCTCAGTCACCTGCAGGTTCTTTACCTCTGGAAAAATGACTTGTCAGGTACCATTCCCAGCGTTGTAGGAAATCTTTCCAAATTGACTATTTTATCCTTGTCACAAAACCATGTGACAGGTACCATTCCCAGCGTTTTAGGAAATCTCTCAAAATTGACTGAGTTAAATTTGTTTGACAATTATCTCACAGGTACCATTCCCTCCTCTCTCTCTGCTTGCCACAGTTTGTATGACCTGAGACTCTCCTATAACCAACTGCATGGCAGCATTCCGCCCGAGCTGAGTCTCCTATCAAGTTTGAAGATCCTTTATTTGGGAGTAAACAATCTCACCGGTTCCATTCCTAGCTCTCTGGGTAATCTTTCCTCTCTTCGATACCTGGATCTATCCCACAATTCCCTCACCGGTCACATCCCGCCTCAACTCGCCCAACTTGCCCGTATGCAGGTCCTTTCTTTGGGAGCGAACAATCTCACCGGTACCATTCCCCCTGAATTAGGCATGCTCAGTTCTCTGAAGGTTCTTTTCTTAGAAGAAAACAATCTCACAGGTAGCTTTCCCCCTAAATTAGGCATGCTCAGTCACCTGCAGGTTCTTTACCTCTGGAAAAATGACTTGTCAGGTACCATTCCCAGCGTTGTAGGAAATCTTTCCAAATTGACTATTTTATCCTTGTCACAAAACCATCTGACAGGTACCATTCCCTCTGAATTGGGCATGCTTAGTAACCTGCAGGTTCTTTACCTTAAGGAAAATGACTTATCAGGCACCATTCCCAGCGTTTTAGGAAATCTCTCAAAATTGACTGAGTTAAATTTGTTTGACAATTATCTCACAGGTACCATTCCCTCCTCTCTCTCTGCTTGCCACAGTTTGTATGACCTGAGAGTCTCCTATAACCAACTGCATGGCAGCATTCCGCCCGAGCTGAGTCTCCTATCAAGTTTGAAGATCCTTTATTTGGGAGCAAACAATCTCACTGGTACCATTCCCAGCTCTTTGGGAAATCTGTCTGCTTTGACAGATTTGGAATTGGAAGAAAATGATCTGACAGGTGCCGTTCCTCTTCAATTAGGCATGCTCAGTTCTCTGAAGGTTCTTTACCTTTGGAAAAATGACTTGTCAGGCACCATTCCTAGCGTTTTTGGAAATCTCTCAAAATTGACTAATTTATCCTTGTCACAAAACCATCTGACAGGTACCATTCCCCCTGAATTGGGCATGCTCGATCACCTTCAGGTTCTTTACCTTTGGAAAAACAACTTATCAGGCTCCATTCCCACCTCTATAGGAAATCTCTCAAAGTTGACTGAGTTAACTCTGGCACAAAACCAGCTTAGCGGAAAAATACCAGATTCTCTCGGTAACCTTCACCAGCTAAGACGTCTTTATCTAAATCGCAACAAATTAACGGGGGAGATCCCTGATAGTTTACAAGCATGTTGGATGTTGGAGAGGCTTTACTTATCTTACAATAATCTATGGGGAAAGATGCCTTGTTGGATTCAATGAGTACAGCAACGTTTGCACTAAAAGAATCTATTGGCTGTATTGCTCGAGGTAAATTTTTTCGAGTTTTCTTTTTAAGACAATCATTTTCTTTAATAGTCTTTTAAGAATTTCATGAATAAAATTGATTGCAGAGTAGAGATTGGACGAGATGTTTCTATAAAAGAAGATGTACAGGTCTGGAAATCTGATATTAGATATTGTTGCAAGAAACTGTAAGAGGCCAAATAATAAGGTGTCTGTGGGATTCATGGACATGTAAAAGCGGGTGATGTCAGAAGTTTCATATGGACGGTGGCAGCTATTGACAGATGTGAATGAAAGCATGGAATACAATAGATATCTTCTTCAGTGGCAGTCATTGTTCTAAGTTTTAGATGTTTGTAAGTTCAATAAGAAGTTTTAGTACTTTATGTTTGCTAGTTTTTAATTTGACTTCCATCACAGGCTAGTCTTCTTTGAGATTGTAAGTTGTTCCAATCCATTTGTATGTGCTATACAAGTTTGAGAAAGTAAATTGCTGTCAATATATATTTTCAGAAATACTGCAAAACTTGCAACATCATCTTATTTATAGTACTTCCTCTCATATTATGCGAGAAAAATCAATCTTTTTTCCCTGTTCCTTGGTATTCATTAATCTCCAAACTCAAAAAACGAGAGATAAATCTGGATGCCATATTAAAGATGATATATCTGTTTGCAGAGAGGATAAAACATGAATAAGAATTTAAAAATCATCTCATTTTTTAAAAAGTTTTCTGAAAATTTTAGAACAGTTAAATGAACTATAATATAATTGTATGCACTTTTTACTTGGGCACTTGAAATCTGAAAAAATATGTTGTACATTATGATGGAGTATTTATTATTTTTTTTTATTTGTATAATTTTTTACTTTTATTTTTGTTCTTCCATTTTATTTATAATAAAATAAGTTTTGTATGATAAGTTTTTAAGAGTTAAATTGGCTGTATCTAAAATTTCTATAAAATGAAGCATATTTTCAATTAATCTGATTTTAGATCATTTGATCAAGTAACCTTTGTCATTCTAGTAAATTAATAAAACAATTTATTTTATTTCAATTTTGTATTTCTTTTAACTACACGCTAACAATCTTTCCTAAATATTAGTCTTTAGACTATAGAGCTGTCTTGATTGCAATAGAAATCTCAAATCTCACTCTGCAAAATGCATGATAAAGAGAATAATTTGGCATTATCTATATGCTCTGAGTTGGATTTTGTTGGCAACATGATCAACGTCCTTTCTGGATTCATGACAAGTGACTAACCTCTTAGTCTGATTCTATAAGTCTACTGGTTGTATGGGGCTGATCTTTTAGTGCAATGCCAACCACACTTTAACAAATTTAAGGTTACTCTATTCCGAAGGTTACTTACCTTAGAGACTCACTATCATCTAACATTTTGGCTTAGGGTTAATGATTTGAATGTTTTATAATGAATTTGAAATCTTGATGAACTTGAAAGAACTAGCTGGATGCCAGAGATAAGATGATCCACAAAATGAGAGCAATAGCAGAAAATAGACTCAATGTAGAAGTCGATTACATATAGGCGTAGACTGCAAATGAGCCCAACCACTAAAGAAGGGATGAATTGGAGTGGTGGAAAAACCGCCCAAGAAACTAGAATGATGTGTCGAAATGAAATTGACACATCTCTAGTAGATGTATGAAACATGACGACTTGTGTAGACAAGTGTTAAACATGAATGAACAACTAATTAGAATTAAAAGCCTAAGTGTAAATTAAAAAATTACACTAACAGAATTGAATCTAATCTCAGTGAGAAGCAGGTCGTGTGCAAGATTCTGGGTTTTGTATAAATCTCAATGTTGAAATATATGGAGTTACAAAGTTGATACTATACTAATGTGCTGTAAAATGTCATGCAAGCCCCAATGGATATTTATAAAGGAGGCAAAACCTCTTTTGAAGTTGTGATATAAGATTTCTTTTTGTCGGCAACCATCTCTTTATTAACAGTTTATATGTTCAAACTTACGGACAGACTAATTTAATGCACAGGATGCTCATTGTGTACTTATTAAGGTGGAAAGTATGAAGGCAGTGCCAAAGTCTTGGGTTGATTAGGCACAGCCTAATTCCATGGACTTTCTCAAAATTCTCTCATTCGTACTGAATAAATTTAGCAGTTTCTTTCTGGGCTTTTCGATTTATTTTTGAGGACAGGTTCTCGAAGGAAAAAAATGTTCTAAGATTAATTGGAATATTTTTATTAAGAACACAATCTTCATTTCATCATTAGAAATATTGAATGGTTATTGAATAGAACACAACCGTCAAGAATGGTTAACAATTATCTATAAGTTAACATGTAAATAATACATAGTCAAGTACAAACAAATCGTAGGAGCATAATGCTCAAAAGTTTGTCATTGATGTCTCATATTGAACAACTCGTTAGTAATCATGATAAAGTTGGAAGACAAAACAATGTAAAACACTTCATACAAGAGCGCATTACAACAATATGGCTATCTGTTTTACTAAGAACAAATTTACCAAGATAGAGTTAATGTTATTAGTCCCTGCCTTGTAATGGCGGGGACTAATGTTTTCGATGCTCTATTCGGTATTAATTGCCACCTCGGTTATCGTGCATGTTCCCCAATTTCCTGTTTAACCTATGGTCGGTTCAACATTTCTCATTAAACAAAATTATTGCATTTTAATTCCTGTTTTTTCATTGGGCGAGTTCCTTTTTCCCGGCAGTCTTTTGTATTTTATGGCCCACGAAATTTAAGCGAAAATAGGGATGGAGTGACGCAGGGGCAATAGACGCGTGTTTTTCAGAAACATTGTGTGGCATTGTGCATGAGCTTCACGTGCCTCCCTATGCTTGCACAAATGGCAGGCTGGTACAGACGCGGCCAATATCTTTGGGCATGCAACATCCCATAGTAAGCATTTACCCTAGATAGAATCGATTTCATTTAAGCGGATTTGCAGAGATGAGGGGAATACATTTTCAAATAAGCAATAGCCAGCAGAAAAGGTTGGTCAGCTCTCTCAATAGCAGGTGCTACAATCAGCCGCTAAAATCCCTTCTTCAGTCTATGTCAATGTGGGCGATGTCATTCCTCAATTAACACACTGATCGTGAAGGTACAAAAATTTCTCAAACCCATTCTGTTTAAAGCTTCCAACACCTTGATCCTCATTGTGTTCAAAGTGATCATCAAGTTGCAAAATTTTCTTAAGTCCATTCTGTAAAAAGGCTCCAATATACTGTCAAAGCTGCAAAATTTTCTCAGACCCATTCTGTTTAAAGCCTCCAACACATTGATCATTAAGCTGCTGCAAAATTTCCTCAATTCCATTATGTTCAAAACCTCCAACACATCGATCATCAAACTGTAAAATTTCTCCAAACTCGTCCTGTTTAAAATCTCCAAAGCAGTGATCATTAAACTGTGGAATTTTCTCAACCTCGTTCTGTTTAGAACCTCCATTACATTGATTATTATTTGTCTCACACAAGTTACCGTTGTTTCATTATAATCTATCTTTTTCAATTTTAATTGCAGTCAACTGCAACATACTTGGTTGCATCCAGGCTTTCTAGTGCGACACTTCCTTCAGCATATGATCTTAGTCATGACATTGGTTGGCAGGTATGGATTTAAGATGCGATCTTTAGCTTTATATCTTTCCACTTTTTTCCAATTTTGTTGTCTTTCATTCATGAATGACATAATGTTTAATACTATGACTTTTAACAGGGTATTGGGATACTCCTGGATAGTCTATTTCGAATAGGAACTGGTTCAACAGTTTCAGTGTAAGAAGGATAATGCTTACATTTCTATTCCAGACATAGTTGCAATTCTTTTAGATTCTACAACCTGTTATTTTTTCTAGGGCTTATGACTGGAAATCAAAATTTACAGCCTGAAACCATGTCATCTTGTTTCAGTGAGAGTGTTGTGCTTCTTGTGGTGTCCGTGGCTGCTGTGTGGTGCAGATTAAACCACATGCAATTGACAAGAAAAAGGGAAACTCCTCAAAGTAGAAGTATACTTTGCCAGAGTAGTGAAAGCGGCCTCTGAAGACTGGTAAGAAGCTCTTATGCATCTTTATCATTTTATGTTCGAAATGGATTGTAGGCCCTTTGATTTTATGTTAATGAGATATAAAAACCATTCTAGATCCTGTTGTGCAGTCTGTGCTTTGACTCTTTGAGCACCAAAACCTGAAAATTCATTTCTTGAGGTGAGACTTTTCATTTCAGTTATTCTGCAAACTCGAACATGGTCTTGGCATTGGAAAAATTTGCTAAACGGCATGGATGTTCAACAAGTCATGACTGCTTTTTTTCCTGCCACTAAATACGTCTAGTTGTATGCCATTTGTTGTGCATTTTGAATTTCTTGGTTTAAATTACTTTTACTCGATTTCACAGTATCTTATGATT
This sequence comes from Chamaecyparis obtusa, assembly GCA_027943335.1. Classification (NCBI taxonomy): domain Eukaryota; kingdom Viridiplantae; phylum Streptophyta; class Pinopsida; order Cupressales; family Cupressaceae; genus Chamaecyparis; species Chamaecyparis obtusa. The sequence goes on from BSBK01005987.1 coordinate 426,079, forward strand.
GAATAAATATTTATGAGGTTTAGTGACAACTAAATTTATAATAACTTAAATTCTGCACATTTTTCTGATGGCACTTGGCTTTGCAACCTGAATATCTTTCACAAGTTAATACAAATCAATATTCTATTTTGCAACAATTATTTTTTCTTGCCTTAGCCTATTAGTTAGAGATTTATTATGGCCAAACCTTTGTCACTGATGCCATAGCTACCACTTACCATATAGTTTAGTTTTTTTTTGTTCAACACAATCTGATTCACTAAATTTTGGGGCAGGGCGTTGCATTTGTCACATGGTCTCTTCTTTCATAGTACCCAACCCACATCAGAAGCACTTAAATCTACTTGATGTACTAATAATTTTGAAAATATGTTATCCATCCTTTCCCCTCTTGCATATTTTGCAGAAAGTGGATTTATTGAAATGGCTTTAGAAACTTTCAAACAAATGTAATTGGCAGGTATAAAGCCAAAGAGATGTCGTTTCATGAAATACAATAATTGCAAGATTTGCAAAAGGTGGATTTGTTGAAATGGCTTTAGAAACTTTCAAACAAATGTAATTGGTAGGTATAAAGCCAAATTATTTGTCAATGTCCTCTCTCCCTGTACCAAAATGGGAGCTTTAGAATAGGGTATGGGTGGTTTAGTCCACTTTGGCTTTATACCTATATTTTGTGGATGAATTTGAAGCTCCTTTTAATTTCCTATTGCATTATGTTTGGGGTACGTGTGGCTCTGCTAACTCATTCATTCAGATTCATGTTCATAAATCGCTGATAAAAAAATATTTGAAATATCCATACAAAATAAATCTGTGATATTCTATGATTTTCCTTCCGACTTTTTTTCCTCAACAAGAGGATTGAATGCTTAATATGAATTGTGCTTTGAATGATTTTCTGGAAGGAAGGTTCTATTTGGACACTAGCAAACTAGCAAAGTGAGCCTAACACTATTATCATTCTGTCATATTGTGCAGGTTACTTAAAATCTTGTGAAGCAAATTGGCATAGGTACCATATGATGAAAATCGGTCTAGCTTCTATATGTAATTGCTCGCATAGCCTTGCACTGTTGCGTTTTTTGAGATTCCTTCAACTACTGAAGAAAACTATTACAGTGACATGTATCTTTTGAAGAAAATTGTTCATTAGTCTAGATAAATCATATTACAGTCAAGTTTGAAAGCCCAAACTACTAATCTCCATATGCCATTAAAGATCCTAACTCTGTTTTCACTTTTGCAATTAAAGATCTAGACTCTATTTTCACTTTTATATTCATAATAGCAATACAGTATTTTTATTGCTCATTGCTCCTTTAGCTGTAGCCATGTTTCATCTTTCCCTTTCCGTGTCTTCCTACTCCACTTTCTCCTACGCCAAGCCCAATACTTGAATAATGTAGCAACTATTACTAGGAAGCAAGTCCCATAAAGATTAATTAAAGAAAAGGTGTGTTTGCATTAGTATTTAGTAACCATTGTTAAGATACGATTTAGAAGAGATATAGTTTGTAAGTGAAGGGATGTAATTATTAATATGACTAAAAGAAGCTAATAATAAACATGTTTCTTCAATCCAAAAGGGTACGACTCTTAGAAGTAAAGATATATATAGAGATTAGAAATGGAGTTTCATAAGTGCACGTGGGTGAAACAAAGCAAGATAGATCAAGTACATACACCAAATCTAGAGGGAGCATCATATGAGAAGATTACTTCAGATTTGATAAGAAGTATATGAGAAGTTCATGAGCATATTTTGAATATGAGATTGAGAATATTTTGTGGGAGATTCGTGGTCAAGTTAGAGAACTAAAGGAGGAACTATTGGAGATTAAGAGGGTTATAACTTTTGTGACTACATTTTGAATGTGAGGCTGGTAAATTTAAGTGAACGTGAGGTTGGTGTCTCTAGAATTTGTAACAAGCAAATTAATATAGGCAAATTTCTGTCATAGTTTTCTCCTGTAAGGGTTTCCATGCAAACCTTGTTATTGTTGCATTGCTTGTTATTTTTTCACACGTGCTAACTTAGAATTTAAGTATAATTGTATTGAATAAATTTTAAAAAGTTAAAAAGAATTTTACTATACTAATTCAACCCCTCCCCCCTCTCTCAATATAACTATGTGTTCAATATGTGGTATAAGAGTTGGATCCTTAAAGTTATCCTAACCAACTAGAAGGTGTTGGCAAGTTGACTATACTTAGGTGTTGGCAAGTTGACTGTATTGAAGTATATGACTGTATTTAGTGTTGTCATTATGGCAACAAAGTCATATGAAGTTTTGGAGTCAGCACATAATGTAGAAGATCAGAAATATGGCTAAGTATGGAAGACTAGACTGTTAGCAGAGCATCAAATGAACAAAGCATTAGCGCACGTGCGTCTGACAGAATTATGACATGGGCCCTTGAAGATAAGTTTCTAAGTATGTATTCATGCTAAGTCTAAGAGCACATGATGATATGAGTCAGTATGAGGAAGTTGCAGTCAGATGAAGTGGCACAGATAGTGAGCGGCAGAACAAAATAGAGCATGGAGCCGACTGTTTGTATTTTGGTTAGTGCTATAATATTGTTTTGTAAAGGCTATGAATCTATTTTATTTAGGTCATAGACATGTTAATATGATTGTATGTAAAACACTTAGAGCCAATTCATTTAGAAGCATTGTATCTAAATAGTTATAGGCCGACTTGATGAAGAGTTTTATATGCACATATAAATAAGACATGCACCCTTGTAATTCAGTATGGCATGAGAAATAGAGATTGAATAAGAAGAGCAGAAGTATGCTAAGAGAAGATAAAATGTGGTAGAGCTTTTCATGAGGCTAAAGCATCAACGTACAAAAGGAACTGATCAGACAAGTAGTGTCACAACAATAGTTCACCTTGCAGATATAGTGTGTATCTGATATCCAAAAGGTTGTAGCCTTCATCACTTGAGCAGTGAGCTCTAGGATAGTGTGTCCCCACCCATAATAGGATTAATTGTAAAAGATTCCTAACAATGTCTTACCCTTGACCAGGTCACTGTACTAAAGCATTGTAAAGAACAACTCTTAACATGGTTGCAAGATCTTCTAATAGGGATCATAATACACAAGTACAGTTCTTAGTAGGTGTCAATTCCCACTAGGGTTTTCATCTATTTGGGTTTCCCCGTAATCATATTTGGTGTCATGTGTTATGAATGTTTATCTTATTTGCATTGATGTTCATTTCAATTACTAAGCAATTAAGTGAAGTTTCAAGTATCAAAAAAAGCAATAAAGTATATAACACTGATTCACCCCCCCTCCCCCCCTCGTAGTGTTCCCAATCCTAACAATTGGTATTAGAGTCCTGGTCCTCTGAAGATAATTTTAACCACTTGAGGAGATCATGGATAAGGGTGAAATGAAACATCTGAAAAATAATCTTGAAGCATCTCTTGAATACCTTGACAGATCTAAAAAGGAAATTGAACACTGATTCACCCCCCCTCTGTATCAGAGCCCCGGTCCTCTGAAGATAAGTTTAACCACTTGAGGAGATCATGGATAAGGGTGAAATGAAACATCTGAAAAATAATTTTGAAGCATCTCTTGAATACCTTGACAGATCTAAAAAGGAAATTGAAGAACTAAAAGAAAAAGTCAGTGATTCTCAAGAAGTCATCAAAAGACTAAGAAAAGAATTGAAAGACTATTCCACAAGTGATTTGGAAAAAATGGTTAAAAATCTAAATGAGGAAAATACATCTCTAAATATATCAGATTGAAGAACTGGATGAAAAGCTATTGAACAATCAAGAAGCCTATGAAGAATAGGTCAAAGAGAGCAAGTAGTTAGATGAAGAACTAAGACAAGAAAACATGAAAATCTTAGAGCTAGAGAGCATCAAGAAACAGATGGAATCTGAATTGACTAAGGAAAAAAACTATATTGAAAAATTACACAAGCAAGGATCTTATAGAGTCACAATTGTATGCACAAAAGATCAAAGGACACCAGTGGTATTGGGTTCAATGAAGCACATAATTAGATCAATGACATGTGAGTAAGAAAGAAACTATCAGAAGAAACTACATAAGCTAAGAAAATAGGAAATAATACACTAGTTGAAGCTAAACCATTTATGGATGAGCGCAAGCTAGTAAACAAGACTTGTTATGCCTGTAACAAGCATGTTCACATAGCAAGAAATTGTAAAGAGGTAAGACCTTTTAATGGTTACTATTATTCATGCAATAAGTTTGGTCATAGAGCTATGAATTTTAGATTAAATCAAAATCAGAATCATAAAAATTAGAGAAGTCATCCATAATAGAATGTAAGAAACTCTCAGAACATTACATGTCAGATATGCAATTATGTTGGTCACATAGCTAGACAGTGCAGTATGGTAACCTACAAATTGCCCCAAGAAATTTGAGGCCTCCAGTCATTTGTCACTCATGCAACAAGGCTAGACACATCTCTAGATTCTGCAAAACAAAAGTGCAAATATAGGAAAGCCCTAAAAAGTCAAAAAGTTCAATAGCAAGAGAAGTCAAGTTTGTGCAAGCTTCAAATGATGCAAGCTTGATTTGGAAGGAAGAAAAGAAGGAAAATGTTGAGGAAACAGTTGAGGATACATCCACAATGGACACACCTCCTATTTATGGTTAGATGACCTTCATGGTCATAGGGGGAGCTATATTAGCTGTAGACCCCTACACAATTGGTATACTCACTCTCAGAGTATGTGTCTTGGACTACAACTATTTGGAGACCATGTGATGCAGTATGCGAGAGCGCACTGCCTGATTGTTAGCAGAAACAAAGAACAAAATTTATAATTGCATTATGTACTTACATGGAAAGCATTAATGGTAGAAAAGTTTCTTTATAGCCATCAGAAACTCATTATTCATCCATTGCATTCTAAGTTGAGCATTCGGAGAGCACTAAAGATCAAGCAGTTAAGTGAAGAAGTGTTGCAATTGAATCAATTAGCGAAGGAGGAAAATAGTTTGTTACAAAGCCACAGCTTGATGCGACATCTCAAAAACCTTTGGAAACCATTCAGAAGCATTCAATCAAGTAAGTCATGGCTACACAAGTTGTATTTGATGTTGCTGAAAGAAATATATATGTTTTTAAGAAGAATCCATTTAAGTCCACCCTAAATGACCTAGAAGGATCATTCTCAAGAACCCAATGGGTGTCATGCATGTAGAGGACATATGCACTTACATCTATTGTAAGAAAGAGCCAGTTGGTTTAGATAGGATTAGGTCACACCTAGAAACAATGATGAATCAGAACAAAACATTCACTAATGAGTTCATGCACCTTGAGAATCATCCAATCATTCAATAAGCTACTGCATATGAGTTTTATGAATCAGAGTGGATTAAGATTCTGTTAAGTAGGATTCATGATGACCTATTCTACATAGGAGAAGTCCCTGTAAGAATAACCAATGATCTCATTCATGAGATGACAGGACTCTCTATGTTAGGCATCATTCTTCTAGTTGGAAAAGATGTCAAGAAACTAGTAGAACAAGCATGTAAATCCCGCAGTGATAGGCGCAACATGACCATTAAGCTGATTGAGGATAAAGACATCAAATTGATGTCTATGATACTTGGGTACAAATTTCAACATACAAATAGGGTTAATAGTTTTTCCACAACCACTATTCTAGAAGCTATCATATTGGTAAGAGAAAATGGAGAATTCAATTTGTGTGAGATCTTGCGTGCACAATTGATAGATAACATAAGGGAAATTAAGCATGATAAGAGTAAGATTTTCAGATTTGGATCACTTATCATATATATGTACTTCCACATAGTCAGTAAAGTATCACACTTATTGTTGGCATTAAGTATGATTGTCATTAGTGACAACACTTATTCAGACTCTCAGTGCTTACTAAGCAGACAATGCTTACCGAGCAGACAGTGCTTACCGAGAAAATAGTGCTTACCGAGCAGACAGTGCTTACCGAGTAGATAGTGCTTACCGAGCGGACATTGCTTACCAAGAAGATAGTGCTTACTGAGCAGACAGTGTTTACCGAGTGACACTATATCTACCGAGTCTCCAGTATATACAGTGTTTGAAACTACAACCAAGTGGTTAGTATGGACCGTGCCTCAACTTCTACCGAGTGCATGATGATGCCGTGTAACACAGTGGATGCCGAGTATTAGAAAGTCATCGAGTTAGTTTGCAGTAACCGAGTCACTATATTTGGGCTGACTCAGTAATATTTGTGTTAACTTGTTTAAGAGCTGACTTTGTAATTATGTTGTAATTGTTTTAGATTGATATATAAACAATGTTTTATATCATATCAAAAGAAGAAATATAGCGAAGTATGAAAAAGAGAGAAAGGCAGAGATAAGGGAATTACAAAGGGCTACAATAGTATAAGAAGCAGCAAAGATATATCCATCATAGAAGGTGATCAGTACATCAGAGAATCTCAATTAGCAAGTACAGTTGCAAGTAAGAAATCTACTGTTTCATCCTAACAGGTGAATTAGCTTGAAATCCTTTAACTGGGTAGACTTAACAGTCTTTGTAAAATCTCTTAACTGAGTGCATACTTCATTGTATGTTTGTAAATCCTCTAACAAGGTGGACCTAGCAGTCCTTATTGCTCCTAATAGGGTAGATCATCAGAAGTGATCATTGTAAGCCTTAACCGGAAAACTTTATACTGCAATATTGAAGTTTTGTGGGTATCATCCCCACCCCAATTTTACTTTCTACTTGGAAGGTTTCTGGGTCACCAAATCTCTGTGTTCAAAGTGTTATGAATGTTTTATTCTTTCTATTACTCATGCATGTAGTCAGATTATCAATCTAATATTATTAAGATCAGAATCTATTAAAAGTTTTGAAGTTACTGATTCACCCCTCCCCTCTCAGTAACCTAGATAGTCTTTGAATATTTCCAACAATTGGTATCAAAGCTCCGTGGTTCTCAGAATAAATTTTCATAGCTTGAGAAAACATTTAGGACAATGGAGATATTCAGACTTAACAAAGTAATTGAGAATGAAAAGCTAGATCTAGAAATGGCCATAACTCAACTCAAATAAGCAAGAGAGCATCTTTCCCTTTCCCTAAAAAGAAGGAAGGAACTTGCAAATCAAATCAACGACCACCAGTATGTTGAAGAAAAGATTGAAGACTTTTTTCCTTCAAGTAGCTCAGATGAAGCAAACAATGCAATCAAAGAACTTCTAGAAAAGAGTGGATCTCTGCAAGAAGTGAGAAAATTGAAAAGAGAACAGGAAATTCAGTCAACAAGATTCTGTGAAGTCTTGGAACAAAGAAACAAGATGAAAGATGAAATAGATGGAAAGAACAATGAAATCCAGAATCAAACCCTTTAGCTAGAAAACCTTATTGATCAAATCTCCAATGCAAATGAAGAGATCTTGACTCTGAGATCAGAAAATGAAAATATAAGAGAGGAGCTGAGATCTGAAAAGAAAATCAATTTAAGAGTGATGAGTGACCTAGATGCTGAAAGGCAAATCAATGAGAGAATGTTGAAATCTCAAGAAGATATGAATCGGGTGTATGAACGAAATCTTCATAGGCAAAAAGGAAAAGCAGGACTTGGATACAAAGAGGAAGGTGAATCCTCCAAACAAGGTACTCAAAAGAATCAAAAACCTACTTGTAATCACTGTGGTAAAATTGGTCATACTTCAAACAAATGTTGGAGCAATGGAAAAGCAAAATTCAATGGAAAATGCTACAATTGCAATCAACTTGGTCATAAAGCAAATGAATGCAAGGAGAAACCAAGATTTGAAGGAAAATGTCACAAATGTAGCAAACAAGGTCATAAGGCATCAGAATGCAGAACTAAAACATCCAATCCAGCGGAACAAATTATTAAAGCAATGTTTGGTTGGGATTACAAAACTTGGTGTAGATGTCATTACTGTGGAGAATATGGACACATTGGCATGAATTGTGTAAGGCACCACTTGAGAAAAAGGGATTCTACCATAAGATGTTATAATTGCACTAAGCTTGGTCACATAGCTAAAAACTGCATGAATTTAGGAAAATTTGAAGATGAAAAGAAAGCAAAAGAAAATAGCATTAGGAAGTAGATAAGACAATAGTGGATTCCTAAACCTACCGAGAAAACCAGTCCTAAAGTCACTCATGAAGGGAGTGGCTCTATGAACTCTAACTAGTCTCCAAGAAAGCACTATAACTGTATCTTCATAGACATATTCCAAAATAGTTCCTGAACTAAAAGGAAGACAAATCCAAATCAGTATGTAGGATATAGCAGGATCACAAGAAGGTCGGTATCAGTTACCACTGAGCAAGGTCGGGAGTAACCTAACTTCATTTGGTTACCGAGTAAGGTCGGAGAAGTATGAATTTGTATGTTCTCTGAGTTATAGAATCTTCACCGAGCATTTAATGCATAGTGGATGACAGTTTGTCGAATTCAATACCCTAATTCCTATGAAGCATTAATGACAAAGTTTTTAACAAAAAACATGAAATCAAGTTCATTCTTCACTGCGAATATCAGCATTTTGAGGAGAGAAATTTCTAGTACAATCAAGCAATTCAAAGAAAAATTTTAAAGCAGAAATTTTTCTACTGTGCTACCATGGCTTCATCCAGCACCAAATTAAAGAAAGGTTCGGAAATGTTAGTTCATGGAGAATGGAAAGCGCTGGATTTCAAACTCGTGCCCGTGATTGCAGAAAACCCTAGCTGAATGGGACGGTAGAGGTATGAAAATTAACAGTATTACCAATGTAGAACTAAAATTTGGCACATATGTAATAGCTCACAAGATATACAGTTCAAGTCGGCAGAATAGTGTTCCGTGTGAAGCAGTTGACCTAGCCTATAAAATTGTGAAGAACAATCTGTCATTTGACCTAGCAGATCTTTTGTTGAAACAGTTCAACAAGAACATGGAGAGCATCCAAACCTCAAAGAACAATCCATGTAAGTTTGGCTCACTATTGGTTTGTTTATTTTTCTATGCTCAAAAGTTTTTCCCATCAAAAGGCACAGTAAAATGGAGAAAGGATGTACCTATTCTTTATTAGATAAATGAGTATATTGCAGAAATGGGTGAGAATTTTACAAGTATAATGGATAACTATTTTGAATCTTTTAAGGAGAAGATGAATAACAGATTCCGTATTCCACTAAAATTGGTGGAAGATTATAAAGATGATATTTGTTTCATGGTTGATTGTGATAGAGTATACATTCAAGCAGTAAGGCCCAGGATTGTATGGGTGAAACCTCTTCCTTATGAGGTAAACATTGATGAAACAAAGGATATAATTGAAGCCCTAGTAAATCAACCTGTTGATCCAAAGGCTCCATACTTTGGAACATATGATGAAGCTAAGATAAGAATTGAGCTAAGCATAAAACTTCCATAGGTGGTTAACAAAGGTAGAAAGAGGATGGCCAAGATGCAATCTAGCACACCTCTAATGTTAACCAAGGGCATAGGAGAAGATATTGTAGAAGAAGAAGAAAAGGATGAGAATAAAGAAGAACAAGTGCCTGTAAAGAAGAAAGGAAAGGTAACTATCACCAAGAAACCCGAGCAATCCACTGCAGTATTCACAAGGAGAAGATCAAGGGGCAAGGCAGGTAAAATCAATGATGATATAGTACTCAAAAGGCCTTCTCCCTCATTTGAACAAAAGATTAAGGATTTGAGAGAAGGATCTGGAATTGCAAATTTCAAATCTCTCAAATATGAAATTAAATCAAAGGTAGAGCAGCAGGAAATAGAAGATGCTATCATTGAGAAAATGGGAAAATGGAAGTACTCACCTGATGATATGGCTTCTCAAATTCTAGGTGTTCTATTGGATAAAGTAAAGATGAGATGGTTTAATGCAAGACAAACTATCAAGGACATATATGCTCAAACCTTAAGACAGTTAATGCCAAGTTTGAAAGATGATGAAATAAATAAGGCATTGATAGAAAATGAGAGCAAGATGACACTAAAATTCAACAGTTGTTTAGTTTTGATCAAAGATATAGAGTCAGTTGTGAAGAGTGCAAATTCTACTTGGAAAAACATCTATCATCTTCACAAATCGAGTACTGAAACTGTGATAATCAAAGATATTGATGATGACAGTGATGAAGAAGAAGAAGAAGAAGAAGAAGAAGAAGAAGAAATAGTTCAGATTGATAATGTTGTGATAGAGGAAGCAGGGACAGAAGCTACCAAGGAAGCTGAGGAGAATGTTGAGGAAGATGATCCAGTTTGGATAGCTGCAGAGGTAATTGCCTCACTTCCCCACTCTCCAGTAAAAATTGCTACATCTAGCTCGGAGAAAACTTCAAGTGTGATTGTAACAACTCCCTCAGTTACATCAAATGTCCAATCATCACTAGCACAGCTCAATGTATCAACGACAGAAGTGGCTACCACTTCATCTATCGAGCTTCAGCCTCCTTCTTCCACCGAGTTGCAGTCTTCTGTACCTTCTTCAAATTTGAGTTTTTCAGCAATAAGTACTTCAGATTCTACAGTTGTAAATACTTCATTTTTTGATTTATCAAGTATTCTAGTTAGCATCCCATCAGTCAGAAGTTTATCAGTTTTCACTACTAGCCCTACTGTGTCTACAATAATTTCTACTACAAAGACAATAAGTATAAAGACTCAACCGAGTACAAAATTCCTGAGTAAGAGTGTAGTAGAAGGTATAGATCTAGATGAGGAGATACAAATTCCCCAGCTAGATTTTGCAAACCTCACTACAGATCAAATGCAAACAGTTGGTGAACTCCTCCAGAAGAAAGAAAAGCAGAAGAAACCAAAAGAAGAAAGAGATAAGAAATATAAGATCATTGAGGATGCCAAGAACATTTTGACAGAAGCTATAGGTGCTAAAGTTGATTCCTCTCAACACATTTTGTTGCAGTTGGTAGAAGCAATTAATAGGTTCAATGATGATTCCTTTGGAACAGACAAGTTGCTTGAAAAGGATGAGAAGAAGTTTGAAAATGAAGTACTTGAGCACATTTCTCAACAAACAGCTATCAATCAGGCAGGGTTATCTTCAGTTTTGACTAGCATTGAGTCCTCCTATTCCAAGGTAACATCTCTTTTTGTCAAAATTTGTAATGTTGCCGAGTTCTCAAAGGAAATTAAAGACAAAATAAATAAGATTGATGAGGATTTGAAGATCAGTGCACAAAAGTTGCAACTTGACCCTAGTTCAAGTTCTGCACATCAGATGACAATCAGATTCCTATCTGATAAGCAGTCAGAGTTATTGAAAGAAGATGCAAGGATCAGATCAACAATAATAGATATTCAGAACATGATCCTTCCCATCATGGATACAATGCAGAAGCATATTGCATACTCAAAAGCATTGATCCATGACAATCAATTTTGAATTGCAGATCAGATGATTGAACTCTCTGCAGAAGTCCAAGTTGCACTCCATACATGCAAGATTTTGCAAGAGAATTGGGATAGTACTCTAGCACTAATTGGAAAGGTGCATTCTGATTTTCTCTCACGTTTTGGTATCTCCATGTAAAATATTTGTATATACACCTTTGGCATTATTGTCAAAAAGGGGGAGAAAGTATATGAGATATGAAAGGGGGAGAAAATATAAATAGAAAATATGAGTATGAGGTGAAATAAGATATTTTGTATATATACTATATAAGGGAAACATTAAATGTATATACAAAACTAGTGTTAGCATGATTGTGTATATAAGTTTTGGGCAATAAGTGTTTTGTCAGTAATGCCAAAGGGGGAGATTGTTGGCATTAAGTATGATTGTCATCAGTAACAACACTTATTCAGACTCTCAGTGCTTACTGAGCAGACAGTGCTTACCGAGCAGACAGTGCTTACCAAGCAGATAGTGCTTACCGAGTAGACAGTGCTTATCAAGCAGACAGTGCTTACCTAGCGAATAGTGCTTACCAAGTAGACAGTGCTTACCGAGCGAACAGTGCTTACTGAGCAGACAGTGCTTACTGAGTAGATAGTGTTTACCGAGTGACACTATATCTACCGAGTCTCCAGTATATACCGTGTTCAAAACTACAACCAAGTGGTTAGTATGGACCATGCCTCCACTTCTATCGAGTGCATGATGATGTCGTGTAACACAGTGGATGTCGAGTATCAGAAAGTCACCGAGTTAGTTTGCAGTAACTGAGTCACTATATTTGGGCCGACTCAGTAATATTTGTGTTAACTTGTTTAAGAGCCAACTTTGCAATTATGTTGTAATTGTTTTAGATTGATATATAAACAATGTTTTATATCATATCAAAAGAAGAAATATAGCGAAGTATGAAAAAGAGAGAAAGGAAGAGATAAGCGAATTACAAAGGGCTATAGCAGTATAAGAAGCAGTAAAGATATATCCATCATAGAAGGTGATTAGTACATCAGAGAATCTCAATTAGCAAGTACAGTTGCAAGTAATAAATCTACTGTTTCATCCTAACAGGTGAATCAGCTTGAAATCCTTTAACCGAGTAGACTTAACAGTCTTTGTAAAATCTCTTAACCGAGTACATACTTCATTGTATGTTTGTAAATCCTCTAACAAGGTGGACCTAGTAGTCCTTATTGCTCCTAATAGGGCAGATCATCAGAAGTGATCATTGTAAGCCTTAACAGGCAAACTTTATACTGCAGTATTGAAGTTTTGTGGGTATCATCCCCACCCCAGTTTTACTTTCTACTTGGAAGGTTTCTAGGTCACCAAATCTCTGTTTTCAAAGTGTTATGAATGTTTTATTCTTTCTATTACTCATGCATGCAGTCAGATTATCAATCTAATATTATTAAGATCAGAATCTATTAAAAGTTTTGAAGTTACTGATTCACCCCTCCCCTCTCAGTAACTTAGATAGTCTTGAATATTTCCAACACTTATATCTTAACAAGAGTCTTCCTACTATCCCAAAAATCTCATTGAAGGCATCTACTAAAAGCACCTTGAAGGATTACATGGAGTTAGAACTCAAAAAATTTAGGATAAAAATGCAAATGAGGTACATGATTCCTGAAAGTATAGTTGAGAAGTACAAAGATGGTATATGTTTCATGGTGGAGACAGACACCACTTGTATGGAAGAAGTGGAACCAAGGACCAAATGGATTCATCCACTTGGGTATGAAGTGGAGGAACACATCTTAGAGGCATATGCACAAGTCCTCCTCACAACACCAAAGGATCCCAATTAACCTAGATGGGGTACCAATGAAGAAAAGAAAAGAGAAATTGATGAAATTCTTAATAGTGCTGTGACCATGAGGAAAGCTTCCAAAATTACCTTAGAAATACTGAAGATTCATGGTGTGACACAAGATGATCTAGATAAGGAAAGGGAAGGCAAGATTGTTATGCAACTTGAGAGCACATCCACTGGTGAACAAAAAGATGAGAAATCTAATGATCCTAAGGAAAAGAAGAGAAAAAATACTAAGACCACCCCTATGCCCTTAGTCAGTTGATGTAGAATCCACATCACATCCTGAGTATAAAAAGATGCCAAAGAGGAAGAAGGAGACCAGTGCAAACCATCCATCCTCTAGGACAACCAGAAATCTAAGAAAGAACACTCAATCTCCTCATGAGGTAGGTTTTAGACCTAGTCTTCAAGTATTGAAAGCTAGGATTGTTGATGAAGGAAGAATTGATCAGATAAATAAATTCTATGATATGTATAATGAGATTGATAAATCAGAGATCCATGGAATGATAATCAAGCATATGATTAAGTTCATGAAGACAGTCTTGGAGCTTAAGATAGTTGTTCTAGACATAGTATGGAACATTTTAGAATTCTTGAAGAGGCAGGCTATTGAGAAAGACCTCAGAATACGGGAAAAGATTTTAGATGAAAGCCTCCTTGTATGCTCATTAGAAGAGAAAACACTATTATTAGATTTAGTGAAGCCGCACCTAAGAACAAAACTGAGAACTCTACAAATAATGGATAAAGACTATGAGTTGGTAGCAAAAGAAATTGAGAAATCATTTGAGAAAGTTTTCTTAAATAAACACATGTATCCACCTACTGTGTCCACAACTTGATGTAGGAGCATCCTAGGTGTAAGGGCAATCTTGCATCACCCAAAAAATATTTCTGATTTCTTTTCAATAAGGGCTATCTTGTGCAAAGTTGCTATTTTTTGGAAATTTACTATTTTTAGTAAGTTTTTTGTTTGTGCTCAAAAAAGTCTATTTTCTTCCATGGAGGTTTATTTTGGTCATATTAGCCTTCAAGTAAAGTTTCATTGCCAGATCAACTCTACTTTTAAAGATATTGAAGATTTTTGGTACTGGCAATAGGGTATAGAAAATTTGAACTTAATTTTGAAGGCTTTAGAGGCCCTGGATGAGGTCAAAAATTTGGCTGATTGGAGCTTGCACAAGTCAAGTGCTATAGAGTGCTTCATGCCCTTTCCAAATTGGGGTTATAATAGTCAATCAAGTCAACGATTGATGACTTATGGTCTTCGAAAGTTGGGTCACCTGAAATGGCAGAAAAAATTTTTCCTTCAAAATTTCTATTTGGGTTTCAAAAGTTATTTTGAGCTGACTTTGATGTCATAAATTGAAAAATAAAACAATTCTAAGTTTGGTCAGCCTTGATGGCTAAATTTTTGGAACCTTCCTAGGCGGTGGAAAATTACCTATATAAGGAAGGTCATAGTGTTGTCTTAGGCAGTTCAGAGTAGTTCTGGGTAATAATTTGAGGCTTTTTCCTATAGAATATTGTAAGGAAAATGCCCATGTGGCTTTGCATATTGTAATTTTGAAATTTGTAATTCCACATTTGTGGAGATAATAAGAAGTCTATTTTTTGTTCTTGCAAATTGTTGTTGTTTCTCTATTTTTGTTATGTGTTTGTGGTATTAAGGGGAGCACCCTTCATCAATTGGTATCAGAGCGGGAGTTCCTAAGTGTGTAGATAGATCACCAACTATGAGGCAATTTGCACCAGGACCATGGTTAGGGTTCCAGTGAGCAGCGTGAAAATGCCTCCATGAAGGGAATGTGTCAGAAGAGCTGGTGTTGTGACACTTGAGGTTAGAGCACTCCAGAGACAAGTGCCAACATTGCAAGAAGAGATTCACAAAGGAATGAATCTTAATGTTAGAGTCAAAAGCAAGGATGAAGCTGAAGAAAGAAATTATGAAGGAGAAGTTGAAATTGGGAATCTGGAAGAAGAAAGACTTTTTCGAGCCATTTCCAAGATCGAAAAAAGACCTAAGATTGAGGTTCCTTCATTTTTAGGAAATCTTAACCCAAAGGAATTGATTGACTAGATCAATGAATTTGAAGAATATTTCGAGTATGAAGATGTTGAGGATCCTGATAGGGTCAAGTTTGTGAAGGCCAGACTGAAGGGTCATGCAAAGATCTGGTGGAAAGAGATTCAATTGGAGTGAAATAGAAGAGGAAAGGATAAAATTGCAAGATGGGATTAGATGGTGGATAAATTGAAGTGAAAGTTCATTCCTATTGATTATGAGCTTAACCTACTGAAGAAAATGCAAAGTTTGAAGCAAGCAGGAAGATCTATTCAGGAGTATATAGAGTAGTTCTATCGAATCCTCATTAGAACAGGCCATGCAAAAGTTGATAAGGAGAAAGTTTCCCGTTAACTTAATGGGTTGAGGCCAAGCATTTAGGAGGAGTTGAATTTAGTTTGAATGAACAATATTGAAGAGGCATACTAGTTTTCCCTAAAAGTAGAGGAAAAGTTGAACAAGAAGTTTGAGAGCAGACAAAATGGAAGAGGTCATGGTGGAAGATCTAGTGGACGTTCATATGGAGGCCAAAATGAAGATCCAAAAAAGAAGGATGAAGTTAGTAGTAGTCAAAATCAGAGAGAAAACAATTCCAATCATTTCCATGATTGGAATAATAGAGATCAGAGAGGAAGAGGAAGAGGACAAGGATCTGGAAGAGGAGGCTTCTGTGGAACATGTTTTCACTGTGGAGAAGAAGATCATAGGGCATAGGAATGTCCTTAATGCCAAGGAAGGATAGATAGGAGGAATGAAGGACAAGCTAGAGTTGCACATGTGGATGAAGATGCCAAATCATCACATTCTGAAGATGTTGAAAGAGGACAAACACTAATTAATAAAATATTTTTGCTAAATGGTGAGAATGAAACTAAGCAAAGAAGGAGCTTGTTTCACATCAGGTACAAGTGTGAAGGTAAATGTTGTGATGTGATTATCAATAGAGAAAGTAGTGACAATTTGGTGTTCGAAGAGATGGTGACAAAGTTGAAGCTCAAGAGAGAGAAACACCCACATCCATATCAGATTGTCTGGGTGGAGGATGACCACAAGGGCATGGTCAATGAACAGTGCCTAGTGAAGTTCAAGATTGGCAAATATGATGATGAGGTACTATGTGATATCATACCTATGGATGCATGTCATATGTTATTGGGTAGATCATGGTAGTTTGATAGGCATGTTGTACATGATGGTCGTGCGAATACATATTCCTTAACAAAGGATAAAGTGCAACATAAGCTAAAACTATTGAAGGAGACAGAAGAAAACATATGTGGTAATGCAAGAATAACTTTTGTTGATGGAAGAAAATTCCAAGATGGTATGAGGCATGAGAATATGTATTTTGCATTAATTCCAAAAATTGGTAAAGAGGAAGTAGAAGATGTACTTGTAGAAGTTGCAGATTTGTTGAACCAGTTTCAGGATATTGTATCCGATAATGTTCCTGATGGATTACCACTAGTGAGAAAAATCAGTTATCAGATGGACTTGATTCCAAGAGCTAGATTTCCAAATAAGGTAGCACATAGATTGACACCAGCAGAAATTGAGGAGTTGAACAGACAAGTAGAGGAGTTGTTGCAGAAAGGATTGCTCCATGAGAGTTTGAGTCCCTGTGTTGTACTAGTACTATTAGCACCAAAGAAGAATGGAGAGTGGAGGATCTGTACATATTCTAGAGCTATCAACAACATCATAATCAAGTACATATTTCCTTTGCCACAGATGGATAATATTCTGTATTGTTTGAGTGGAGCTATGTATTTCTCAAAGATAGATCTAAAGAGTAGATATCATCAGATTTGAATCAGAGAAGCAGATGAATGGAAGACTACTTTCAAAAAAAGGGAAGGACTATATGAGTGGTTAGTCATGCCTTTTGGGCTAACCAATGCACCAAGTACTTTCATGCTGCTGATAAATGAAGTTCTGAAACAATTTTTGGGTAAGTTTTCTATTGTTTACTTAGATGATATTTTAATCTTTAGTAAGACATTGGAGGAGCATATGATGCATATTTGTATGGTTTTTGTGAAGCTGTGAGAAGATAAATTGCTGATTAATTTGAAGAAGTGTAGTTTTGTAAAGGAGTTAGTATATTTGGGATTTGTAGTTTTAGTAGAAGGTCTAAAAATGGACCCAGAGAAAGTGCAGGCTATCCTTGAATGGCCTACTCCAAGGAGTGCTACTGAGGTAAGATATTTTCATGGTTTGGCTAGCCTTTATAGAAAGTTTATCATGAGTTTCAGCAGTATTTGTGGACTCTTGACTAAAACAATGAGAGGGGATAGGAAAGAGTTTAAGTGAACTAACGGGGAAAAAAAGAGTTTTCAATTGTTGAAACAAAAGGTTACAGAACAACCTATTTTAGCACTTCTAGATTTTAATAAGGTGTTTCAAGTTGACTGTGATGCTAGTGGTACTACAATAGGAACTATTTTGAGCCAAGAAGGTAAACTTGTTGCTTATTTCAGTGAGAAGTTGAATGATGCCAAAAAAAAATATTTGTTTATGATTAGAAATTTTATGCTATAGTTCAGGCATTGAAGAAGTGGAGACACTATCTTCTTCCTAAGGAGTTTTTTATGTATACTGATCATAAAGCTTTGCAATATTTGAATAGTCAAGGAAAGTTGAATCAAAGGCATTTGAAGTGGGTTGAGTTTTTGCAGAGTTACACATTTGTTTTGAAACACAGAAGTGGAAAGTCTAACAAGGTTGTAGATGCACTTAGCAGAAGGAAAATTTTGGTGATAGAGATGCAGATTGAGTTGGTTGGGTTGAAGGAACTCAAGAGTTTGTATCTAGAGGATCCTGATTTTGGTGAAGTTTGGAAAGTTTGTACAGAACCTATTACTCTAGATAGAAAAATGTGGCTGGATTTCATCATCCAGGATGGTATGTTATTCAGAGGGAGTCAATTGTGCATTCCACAAAGTTCTATGAGGGATAATCTCATCAAGGAGAAGCATAGCAGAGGATTGGATGGACATTTTGGTCAAGATAAAACCATTGCTATTGTTAGTGAGAATTATTATTGGCCACAGTTGTAGCAAGATGTGAAGAAGTTTATGTAGAGTTTCAGAGTATGTCAGATGGCAAAAGGAGTGAAGCAGAATATGAGATTTTATTATCCATTACCTATACCAGAGAAACCTTGAGAATATATCAATATGGATTTTGTTCTTGGTTTACCGAGGACATAGTGGGGACATGATTCAATTTTTGTGGTAGTTGGCAAATTTTCAAAGATGACACATTTTATTCCTTGCAAGAAGATTAATGATGTTGTTTATATAGCAGAATTGTTTTTCAGAGAAGTGGCGAGACTACATGGTTTTCCAAAGAGCATAGCTTAAGACCAGGACACTAAGTTTGTTGGATATTTCTGACATACATTGTAGAAGAAGTTGAAGATAGATTTGAAGTTCAGTTCATAACATCATACACATACTAATGGGTAGATAGAGGTGGTGAATAGGAGTTTGAAGAATTTTTTGAGATGTTTGGTTGGAGATAAGCCAACAGAATGGGATTTGATTCTACCACAGATAGAATTCGCATACAATAATTCTATCAACAGGAGCATTGGTAAATCACCATTCCATATTGTATATGGAAGTAGTCCCAGAAATGCATCTGAGTTGAGGAAGATAGATAAAAGAGAAATAAGTAGTGTCGAAGCTGAGGATTTTGCAGAACATGTGAAGAATATCCATGAGGAGGTGAGGAAGCACATTACTAACATGAATGAGCAATATAAGGCTAGGGCAGATGAGAAAAAGAGGCATAAGGAATTTTAGGTTGGTGATGAAGTCATGGTTCATTTGCAAAATGAGTGATTTTCAGTGGGTACATGCAACAAGATGAAAATGAAGAATTTTGGGCCATGTAAGATACTGAAGAAGCATGATTCAGGAAATGCATATGAGGTAGAATTGCCTACTAAGCTGAATATTTCACTAGTATTTAATATTTTAGATATAACAAAATATCATGAGAGAGGTGTTTAAGATGAGATCACGGAAGAATGGTGGATTATTTCAACTACTACTTCAGCTACTAAAGAGATTGAGGACATACTAGATAGTCATGTTGGCAGAAGCACAAAGAATAGGATATATGAAGAATATCTGGTCAAATGGAAAGGATGACCTATTGAGGATTTATCATGGATGACAAGGGAGCATATTAACCATCTTGGTTTTCCTCTTCACACCTGAGTCATGATAGGGTCACTTTTCAAATTACCCCAGGTGTCTCATGTAGGAGCATCTTGGGTGAAAGAGCAATCTTGCATCACCTAAAAAATATTTCTAGTTTCTTTTCAATAAGGGCTATTTTGTGCAAAGCTACTATTTTTTGGAAAGCTACTATTTTTAGTAAGTTTTCCCTTCCTTCTCAAAATGGTCTATTTTCTTCCATTGAGGTTCATTTTGGTCATATTAGCCTACCAAGAAAGTTCCATTGCTAGATCAACTCTAGTTTTGAAGATATTGAAGATTTTTAGTATTGACAGCAAGGTACAGAAACTGTGAACTTAGTTTTGAAGGCTTTAGAGGCCCTAGATGAGGTTGAAACTTCGGTTGACTGAATCTTGCATAAGTCATATGTTGTAGAGCACTTTGTGCCCTTTCTGAATTGGGGTCATAATAGTCAGTCGGGTCAATGGATGATGACTTACGGTCTTCGAAAGTTGGGTCACCTGAAATGGCGGGAAATGATTTTCCTTCAAAATTTTTGTTTGGGTTTCAAAAGTTATTTTGAGCTGACTTTGATGTAATAAATTAAAAAATAGAATAATTCTAAGTTTGGTCAGCCTTGATGGCTAAATTTCTAGAACCTTCCTAGGCGGTGGAAAATTGCCTATATAAGGAAGGTTGTAGTGTTGTCTTAGGCAGTTCAGAGTAATTCTGGGTAATAATTTGAGGCTTTGACCTACAAAATATTGTAAGGAAAATGCCCATGTTGCTTTGCATATTGTAATTCTAAAATTTGTAATTCCACATTTGTGGAGATAATAAGAAGTCAATTTTCTGTTCTTGCAAATTGTTGTTATTTATTTGTTTCTGTTATGTGTTTGTGGTATTGAGGGGAGAACCCTTCATCAAGTGGTATCAAAGTGGGAGTTCTTGAGTGTGTAGATAGATCAACGACTGTGAGGAAATTTTCACCAGGACCGTGGTTAGTGTTCTAGCAAGCAACACAAAAATGCCTCCATGAAGGGAACATGTCGGAAGAGCTAGTGGTGTGACAGTTGAGGTTAGAGTGCTTGAGAGACAAGTGTGAGCATTGAAAAAAGAGATTCATAGAGGAATAAATCTTAATGTAAGGGACAAAAGAAAGGATGAAGATAAAGAAGGAAATTTTGAAGGAGAAGTCAAAATTGTGAATCTGAAAGAAGAAAGACTTTTCTGAGCCATTTTCAAGATCGAAAAAAGACCTAAGATTGAGGTTCCTACATTTTTAGGAAATCTTAACCCAAAAGAATTGATCAACTGGATCAATGAATGTGAAGAATATTTCAAGTATGAAGATATTGAGGATCCTAATAGGGTCAAGTTTGCGAAAGCCAGATTGAAGGGTCATGCAAAGATCTGATGGCAAGAGATTCAATTGGAGTGAAATAGAAGAGGAAAGGATAAAATCACAAGATGAGATCAGATGGTGGATAAATTGAAGTGATAGTTCATTCCTGTTGATTATGAGCTTGACCTACTAAAGAAAATGCAAAGTTTGAAGCAAGCAGGAAGATCTATTCAGGAGTATACAGGGGAGGAGTTCTATTGAATCCTCATTAGAACAGGTCATGTGGAAGCTGATAAGGAGAAAGTTGCCCATTACCTTAATGGGTTGAGGCTGAGCATTCAGGAGGAGTTCAATTTGGTTCGAATGAATATTATTGAAGAGGCATACTAGTTTGCCCTAAAAGTAGAGGAAAAGTTGAACAATAAGTTTGAGAGCAAACAAAATGAAAGAGGTCGTGGTGGAAGATCTGGTGAATGGTCATATGGAGGTCAAAATGAAGATCCGAAAAAGAAGGATGAGGCTAGTAGTAGTCAGAATCAGAGAGGAAATAATTTCAATCATTTCCATGATCGAAATAATAGAGATCAGAGAGGAAGAGGACAAGGATCTGGAAGAGGAGGCTACCATGGAACATGTTTTCACTATGGAGAAGAAGGTCATAGGGCATATGAATGTCCTCAATGCTAAGGAAGGATAGATAGGAGGAATGAAGGATAAGCCAGAGTTGCACATGTGGATGAAGATACCAGAATATCACATTCTAAAGATGCTAAAAGAGGAGAAACACTAATTAATAGAAGATTCCTGCTAAGTTGTGAGAATGAACCTGAGAAAAGAAGGAGCCTATTTCACACTAGGTGCAAGTGTGAAGGTAAATACTATGATGTGATTATCGATAGCAAAAGCACTAACAATTTGGTGTCAGAAGAGATGGTGACAAAGTTGAAGCTCAAGAGAGAGAAACACCTACATCCATATTGGATTGCCTGGGTTCAGGATGACCACAAGGTCATGGTCAATGAATAATCCCTAGTGAAGTTCAAGATTGGTGGGTACCATGATGAGGTACTATGTGATATTATACCTATGGATGTGTGTCATATGTTGTTGGGTAGACCATGGCAATTTGATAGGTGTGTTTTACATGATGGTCATACAAATACCTATTCCTTGACAAAGGATGGAGTGCAACATAAGCTAAATCCATTGAAGGAGACAGAAGAAAAGGTATGTGGTAATCCAAGAATAAATTTTGTTTATGGAAGAAAATTCTTAGATGGTATGAGGCATGATCATGTGTGTTTTGCATTAATTCCAAAAGATGGTTAAGAGGAAGTAGAAGATGTACCTATAGAAGTTGTAGATTTGTTGAATGAGTTTTAGGATATTGTATCTAATAATGTTCACGATGGATTACAACTAGTGAGGAAAATCAGTCATCAAATAGACCCTATTCTAGGAGCTAGTTTTCCAAATAAGGCAATACACAAAATGACACTAGCAGAAAGTGAGGAGTTGAACAGACAAGTATAGGAGTTGTTGCAAAAAGGATTGATCTATGAGAGTCTAAGTTCCTATGTTGTACTAGCCATATTAGCACCAAAGAAGAATGGAGAGTTGAGGATGTGTACAGATTCTAGAGCTATCAAAAATATCACAATCAAGTACATATTTCCTTTTCCACTGATGGATGATATTATAGATTGTTTGAGTGGAGCTATGTATTTATCAAAGATAGATCTAAAGAGTGGATATCATCATATTCAAATAGGAGAAGGAGATGAATGGAAGAATTCCTTCAAAACAAGGGAAGGACTGTATGAGTGGTTAGTCA
Organism: Chamaecyparis obtusa; assembly: GCA_027943335.1. NCBI lineage: Eukaryota > Viridiplantae > Streptophyta > Pinopsida > Cupressales > Cupressaceae > Chamaecyparis > Chamaecyparis obtusa. The sequence continues at coordinate 448,784 of BSBK01005987.1, forward strand.
TGCCTTTTGGGCTAACCAATGAACCACATACTTTCATGTGGCTGATGAATGAAGTTCTAAAAGAATTTCTAGGTAAGTTTGTCATTGTTTACCTATATGATATTTTGATCTTTAGTAAGACATTGAAGGAGCATATGATGCATATTTGTATGGTGTTTGAGAAGTTGAGAGAAGAGAACTTGCTGATTAATTTGAAGAAGTGTAGTTTTGTAAAGGAGTTAGTATATCTGGGATTTGTAGTTTCACTAGAAGGTCTAAAAATGGACCCAGAGAAAGTCCAGACTATCCTTGAATGGCCTACTCCAAGGAGTGCTACTGAGGTAAGCTATTTTCATAGTTTGACTAGCTTTTACAGAAAGCTTATTAGGATTTTTAGTAGTATTTGTGGACCCTTAAATGAAATAATGAGAGGGGATAGGAAAGGGTTTAAGTGGACTAATGGAGTAGAAAAGATTTTTCAATTGTTGAAACAAAAGGTTATAGAACAACCTGTTTTAGCACTTCCAAATTTTAATAAGGTGTTTCAAGTAGACTGTGATGCTAGTGGTATCACAATAGGAGCTGTTTTAAACCAAGAAGGTAAACCTGTTGCTTATTTTAGTGAGAAGTTGAATGATGCCAAAAAAAAATATTCTATTTATGATCAAAAATTTTATGCTATAGTTCAGGCATTGAAGAAGTTGAGACACTATCTTCTTCCTAAGGAGTTTTTTTTGTATACTGATCATCAAGCTTTGCAATTTTTGAATAGTCAAGGAATGTTGAATCAAAGGCATTTGAAGTGGGTTGACATTTTGTAAAGTTACACATTTGTTTTGAAACATAGAAGTAGAATGTCTAACAGGGTTGTAGATGCACTTAACAGAAGGCAAATTTTGTTGATAGAGATGCAAATTGAGGTGGTTGGGTTGAAGGAACTCAAGAGTTTGTATCCAAAGGATCCTAATTTTGGTGAAGCTTGAAAAGCTTGTAAAGAACTTGTTACTCTAGATAGAACAAAGTGGTTGGATTTCATCATCCAGGATGGTATGTTATTCAGAGGGAGTTAGTCAGGCATTCCACAAAAATCTATGAGGGAGAATCTCATCAAGGAGAAGCATAGCGGAGGATTGGATGGACATTTTGGTTGAGATAAAACCATTGCTATTGTTAGTGAGATCTATTATTGGCCACAATTACAACAAGATTTCAAGAAGTTTGTGCAGAGTTGCAGAGTATGTCAGATGGAAAAAGGGGTGAAGTAGAATACAAGATTGTATCAGCCATTACCTTTACCAGAGAAACCTTGGGAAGATATTAGTATGGATTTTGTTCTTGGTTTATCGAGGATGCAATAGGGACATGATTCAATTTTTGTGGTAGTTGAAAGATTTTTAAAGATGGCACATTTTATTCCCTGCAAGAAGACTAATGATGTTGTTCATATAGTAGAATTGTTTTTTAGAGAAGTGGTGAGACTACATGGTTTTCCAAAGAGCATAGTTTTTATATCGAGACACTAAGTTTGTTGGATATTTCTGGTGTACATTATGGAAGAAGTTGAAGACAAATTTGAAGTTTAGTTCATCACATCATCCACAGACTGATGGGTAGATAGAGGTGGTGAATAGGAGTTTCAGGAATTTACTAAGATGTTTGGTTGGAGATAAGCCAACAAGATGGGATTTGATTCTACCACAGGTGGAATTTGTGCATACAATAATTCTGTCAACAAGAGCACTAGTAAATCACCATTCCAGATTGTATATGGAAGTAGTCACAAAAATACACATGAGTTGAAGAAGATAGATAAAAGAGAAATAAGTAGTGCTGAAGCTGAGGGTTTTGTAGAACATTTGAAGAAGGTCCATGAGGAGGTGAGGAAGCACATTACCAAGATGAATGCACAATATAAGGCTAAGGTAGATGGCAAAGGGAGGCATAAGAAATTTTAGGTTGGCGATGAAGTCATGGTTCATTTGCAAAAGGATTAATTTTTAGTTGGTACATACAACAAGCTGAAAATGAAGAAGTTTGGGCCATGTAAGATATTGAAGAAACATGATTCAGGAAATGCATATGAGGTAGAATTGCCTATTGAGCTAAATATTTCACCAGTATTTAATATTTTAGATTTGATAGAATATCATGACGGAGGTGTTGAAGATGAGATTACAGAAGCACAATGGAGTATTCCAGCAACTACTTCAGCTACTAAAGAGATTGAAGACATACTAGATAGTCACAGTTGCAGAAGCACAAGGAAAATGACATATTAAGAATATCTAGTCAAATGGAAAGGATGACATATTGAGGATTCATCATGGTTGATAAGGGAGGAGGTTAACCATCTTGGTTTTCCTCTTCACACCTGAGTCATGACATGGTCACTTTTCAAATTACCCTGGGTGTCTCATGCAGGAGCATCCTAGGTGTAAGAGAAATCATGCATCACCCAAAAAATATTTCTAGTTTCTTTTCAATAAGGGCTATCTTGTGTAGAGTTGCTATTTTTTAGAAAGCTTCTATTTTTAGTAAGTTTTATGTTCATGCTCAGAATGGTCTATTTTCTTTCCTAGAGGTTCATTTCAGTCATATCAGCCTACCAGTAAAGTTTCATTGCCAGATCAACTCTAGTTTTGAAGATATTGAAGATTTTCAGTATTGGCAGTAGGGTACAGAAACTTTGAACTTAGTTTTGAAGGCTTTAGAGGCCCCAAATGAGGTCAAAATTTCAAGTGACTAGAGCTGGTGTGAGTCAAGCATTGTAGAGATCTTTGTGCCCTTTCTGAATTGGGGTCATAATAGTCAATCAGGTTAATGGGTGATGACTTATGGTCTCTAGAAGTTGGGTCACCTGAAATGGCAGAAAATGATTTTCCTTCAAAAAATTTGTTTGGGTTTCAAAATTTATTTTGAGCTGACTTTGATGTAATAAATTAAAAATAAAATAATTCTAAGTGTGGTCAGCCTTGATGGCTAAATTAATCGAACCTTCCCAGGAAGTGGAAAATTGCCTATATAAGGAAGGCCGCAGTGTTGTTTTAGGCAATTCGAAGTAGTTCAGCGTAGTTCTGGAAAATAATTCAAGGCTTTGTCCTATAGAATATTGAAAGGGAAATGCCCATGTGGCTTTGCATATTGTAATTCTAAAATTTATATTTCCACATTTGTGGAGCTAATAAGAAGTCCATTTTTTGTTCTTGCAAATTGTTGTTGTTTCTCTATTTCTGTTATGTGTTTGTGGTATTAAGGTGAGAACCCTTCATCACAACTCAAGTGCCCTCTACAAAAGCCAAGGAGTCAGATATCATGAATGCACCAGTAACAGGTTTGTAGGATTCAATACCATCAGTGACAATGTCTACAGATGAAGTAAAGTTTGCGCCCATGCCCGAAACACAAGAGGATGACACCATAATGATTGAAAATGTGGAGATATCAATGGCAGCCACTGACAAAGACTTGGAAAAATTTGAGGAAGCTTTTGTGAGTACACAAGAGGTGGAAATACTATGCAGTGATAATTCACCTAAGCAGCAAGAAGAAGTGTTGATTGAGGATCTGGCAGGTAAAGAAGAGGAGAAAGGAGAAGGAGAGGAGGAAGAAGAAGAAGAAGAAGAGAAGAAAGAGAAGTAACCAATAGATAAAGCCTCTATTGAAATGCCAATAAGGATAAAAATAGAAGTGATGGATAGTACACCTATCACTCCTATGCCATCTGCATGATTGTTGTCAAGTTTGAATCCTGACACTACAAGCTTGGACTCTTGGGGAGAGGAAGACCTGATCAAGATCGGTGTTCTTGCTATGGAGAAGGCAAAGGAAAAACAAGTGATGAGGAGTCCTCTATTTGTTGAGTCAGTAAACATCTTGAACAATCTACTGCCAACAAAAAAGAAGGTACCAAAAGTACACTCAGTGGAGGATGTCAGCTACATCCTAACAAGCTTCAAGGAAAACTTTTCTAGCATGGAGGAATCATCAACCAAAATAGTAGAAGAGAAGTATCTCAAGAAGAGACTGAATGAGCTAATAAGTAACTTCACACTTTACCTTAGCTCTCTCAAGGTTGGTCAAGCTTCACTAAAAGAGATTGCAGCTCAAGGAAGGAAAATCATAGCAGACTGCATGAACCAAGATAAGCTGACTACAGACCTCTATAAGAAAATTCAAGAGGCAGAGGCTATGATAGACAAAGTGAGGAAATCAGTAGAAGACCCTTCTACAGATGTGAACATGTGCAACAATGTATACCAAAGACAAGTGGACAAAATAGAGAATACAAAAAAGGAAATGTCCAAGATAAGGGCAAGGCAAACATAGCTAAGAAATTCTCTTGCACCCTCACTAGATGTCTCAAATCAAAATATCAAGGAGATCGATGACACAATGGTGACATATGATCAAGGTCCATGTACAGAATTGGAGAAGATGGAAAAGTTAACATATGCTTTGTGTGCCCATCTCTAGACACTAGACACACTAAAGAAATTTTGGCAGAATGAGATTGCTAATCTAAAGATAGCATATCTGGATGTCTTCACTTTGTAAGTACTTGTGTATACATTTTTTGAGCACCTTTGCCAATAATGTCAAATAGGGAGTATAGTATGTAGAAGGAAGAATATGGAGCCTTGTAATTGATGTAAATAAAAGTATAGTACATAAGGGGAGATATAAGTTAGAGTATGTATAAGAAAATTTTGTATAAGGATACAGTTAGTAACTTCGCCATATTCCTTGGTTGCCATTAATGACAAAGCAGGAGATTGTTGGCAAGTTGACCATACTAAAGTATATGACTCTATTTAGTGTTTTCATTATGGCAACAAAGTCATATGAAGTTTTGGAGTTAGTGCATAATGTAGAAGATCAGAAATATGGCTAAGCATGGAAGACTAGACTACTAGTAGAGCACCAGGTGAACATAGCATCAGTGCACGTGCATCTCACAGAGTTATGAAATGCACCCTTGAAGATAAGCTTCTAATTATGTATTCATGATAAGTCTAAGAGTGGATGATGATATGAGTTAGTATGAGGAAGTTATAGTTAGATGAAGTGGCATAGACAGTGAGCAACAGAGCATAGAGCCGACTGTTTGTATTTTGGTTAGTGTTTGTAATATTATTTTGTAAAGGCTATGCACCTATTGTATTCAGGTCATAGACATGTTAATATGATTGTATGTAAACATGCTAGAGCCAATTCATTTGGAAGCATTGTATGTAATTAATTATAGGCCGACTTGATGAAGAATTTTATATGCGCATATAAATAAGACATCCGCCCTTGTAATTTGGTATGGCATGAGACATAGAGACTGAATAAGAAGAGAAGAAGTATGTGAAGAGTAGATAGAATGTGGTAGATCTTTACAAGAGGCTAAAGCATCAGCGCACAAAAGGAACTGATTAGACAAGCAATGTCACAGCAACAATTCACCTTGCAAATATAGTGTGTATCTGATATCCAAAAGGTTGTAGCCTTCATCACTTGAGCAATGAACTCTAGGATAGTGTGTCCCCACCCCTAACAGGGTTAATTGTAAAAGACTCCTAAGAGGGTCTGAGCCTTGACAAGGTCTTTGTACTAAAGCATTGTAAAGAACAACTCCTAACAGGGTTACAAGATCTTCTAATAGGGATCATAATACACAAGTACAGTTCTTAGTGGGTGTCAATTCCCACTAGGGTTTTTACCTATTTGGGTTTCCCCGTAATCATATTTGGTGTCATGTGTTATGAATGTTTATCTTATTTGCATTGATGTTCATTTCAGTTACTAAGCAATTAAGTTTCAAGTATAAAAAAAATAAAATAAAGTATAGAACACTGATTCACCCCCCCCTCTCAATGTTCCCAATCCTAATAGAAGGAAGATCTAAATGAGCACACATAGGTGGAAAAGAAGGATTCTCCTCACACAACCTCCATAGATCAATGGAACAAACTATGTTTTTTTGAGCCCAAGATTGGATACTTACATAAGTGCGTTAGGAAATTAGCTTTAAATAAATATAGAGCTCCATCAACTTCTCCAAAAAATAAAGAAAGGAAGAAAGCATATGAAAGCAATGAAAGAGAAAAAAATGTAATTTTATGTAGATTAACAAAACTAGAGCTAGTGAAAGTGATACATTAAAAATGTGCCAAGAACATATCAGATAAGTTGAGAGATATTTGTTGAATTGGATAAATAACTGAGGCGAGGGGTGGAATAGTTATTTCAAGATACTTTCTAAAACTTTACTAATCTGGTATAAGAATAAACCATAAAAATAATTAAGATTGATAAAAGATTCAAGGAACTAGAACAATAAATAACATAACACTAGATATAACTTGGAAACCCAAGATGGGAAAAACTATGGAGAAATGCATTTTCATGAATGTAAACACCGATTAAGGTAACACCAGTTAAGGTGATTTTTATAGAGGGATGACAGTCAGTTTTCTCACTCCTATTTGGCTAATTGTCGATCAGGCTAACTACCCTTAGACAAAAGATGTATTAAAAAATATGTCTTATACATAAAATGTGAATTGATGAAATTGCATATGTATATGCAAGAAAATAATTCCAACTAATAGTACCGTAATAACCATTAGTAGTAGATCTAGTTATAGATCTTCTACCATATACTTCTAGGACTATGTATGTAAGGCACTTCCTGACATTACAGTTACTCTCCACACATCTGACTTCTTCCACACAAAATTATAAAGTATTCACAACATCATACTTTCACTATATCACCTTCAGTGTAATCTCTCACTTATCACCTCATATACAAAATGATTTCTCTATTTATATATACATCTAATATATATGTCGGCCTAGCCACAAAACATGTCAGATATATTACAAGGATGTTACAATTAAACTTTAACGCTCTACCACCAAACCTAAAAATAGGTCATATATATGAATTTTTCATACCACATTACCATGCAACCTAAAGATAGGTCACACTTAAGATATGCACATTGCATAGCACAATTACCAAAAGATAAGTAAATTCTAGAACCAATGGAATGCCATAACCAAGTCCATGACTTGATCACCAAAACTTCTAAATCAACCAATAGATGGAACCTAATAGAACCTATCTAGGAACATAATATAACCATTGTTCCAAAAACATTTGATGAATTGCAAGAATATTCAAGTGGTAGGGATACCTAGAAGAACATTGAAACTTAGCAGCCAAAAACCACCATCTGAAATAACATGCTTCTATGAATACCAAAATAAATAGATGAGCCAGAAAGATATATTTAAATAATAGAATCAAGGACATCCATCATCATAACCTGAAATTGTATTTACTTAATCTATTCTGCACAATACTGAAACATAGATAACTAAACAAAAGCCATAGAAAACCAACTAGTATAGACAATAATCGGTATAAGGTTTTGACATCAATAATAACATTGTCATGCATTTTCTTTATATGTTCACCAATGTCCCCCTTTGGCATTGATATCAAAATAGAAAAAATACTCAAAAAATACTCAAAACATAAAAACTCCCCCTGAGTTAGATATTCCTCTAGTATTTTGTCTTCTTATTTTTTGTCCCCCATTTTTTCAAAATAGCAGAGAGCCAATGACCAAAACTTAGATAATCAAAGAAGAATAGAAGACCTGACCATAATTTTTTTTTGTACATTTCTTTGATGATCAAAAGCTTTTTCTTCCACTCAGCTATAGGTACACCCATCTAGGCATACAAACTAGGATGCACTAGCATGTCAAATGATGAAGTCCAATCTAGAGGTCAAAATTAGCGCTCATATTCATTTGCATTAGAAAGAATGTACTAGAAATGTACTCTAATCTAACCTCAACTAAATCCTTCACAAGCTTGAAGTTCTTTATGAAATCCTCTCTCTATCTCTTTAATTGAAACATCTCAACCCAAACCTGACTAACCTTGATTCTTTGTCTTCCTCCTTCATCCTTGAAGTAATCATAAGTCTTACATATTTCATTCAAATCTACCTTAATAACCTTAATTCTACCTCTAAAACTATTCACAATAGTCGACCATTGAACATAATACCTGTAAATATCTAAAATTTATTTTATACAATCTCTTTTCTCTTTGATCATCTTAGATAGTCTTTATTTAGAATCGGTACATTTCTTCTCAATTGCATCTTTGATTTTCCTACAATAAGCACCATTCTACAACAATCTATTCTCAAAATCTCTAACCTAATCAACTAGTAGTACACCAAATATATTAGAAACAATATTCTTCTTACTGATCAAGTGATCAGTCAACATATCTTCTATCTCAGTTATGCTCTCCTAAGAGAAACTAGACCACAAATCACTAACTTTGTCAAACTCACCATCTTCTAGCATTGACTTAACCACATCAAAATACACTCCATAGAGTGAGATTCCAATGGATCTAAACAAAATCCTACTCCATCTTCTCTTCTTCCTTATCTTTTGAATCCTTTTCATCTTTAGCCTTTTTTTCTTCATCTTTGGAAATAGTACAATCTATTTACCCTTATCACGAACCTTTCTCCTCTTTGATTCAAGAAGGAAACCACCAAAAACAACATCCAAACTCTTCTAACCAAAGGAGGAAATAATACTCATGGTAACAATACCAAATACAAGCAAACCTAAACAAATATTTATCAGGAATGATGCAAAAAAAGACTTGCAAACATCTTCTCTACTCTCCAAAAATCCTAGATATAAGTATATTTATTTTTCAATAGGGATTTCAAACCTCTGCTCAATATTTTCTATACCTAGTAAAGATCTCAAGAAATTAAACACCAAACTCATAACCAAAGAGAAAAATCAAAAACAATATCCATCTTTCAATGACATCTTGAAATTTTCAAAAAATTATCCAATAATAGTTTGCAAAGATCAAACTACATGCTTTCCTTAATCATCTTATTTGTAATATAACATACAACAATAGACGTATCACCTTCAGGATTTTGAAAATATAATTTTTAAGTGATGTCATAGGCAAAATACCTCACCACTGGATCATCAAGTATTTTTACTAAAACATTGAACATTTTATTCCTCCTTGGTCTTGCATTCAATAGCCTTCTGACCAAAATTCATGTATATATGAACAGTAACCATTAAAAGATACGTACCTTTGAGCATTTGGTTTCCTAACCAGAGGCCTTCTTGTAGATGTATTTGAATTCATGACCTTTCTTGTTATCTTAATCTTTTCTTCTGCTTCTACCTCCTTTTCTTTGCCTTTGTTCTTCAAATCTAAACCCTCATCGATGAAACTTAATTCATCATTGGCCTTGTGAATTTTCTATAGGGCTAAATGTTGATCCAAGATAGTAGTACTTTTAAAAACCTTTTCTTTACATATCAGCTTCCTTATTCCTATTATAGCTTTTCATTTTCATCTGACTTATGCTTGATGATGCATTTGAGACTCTATTCAATTTTCTTTCATTCCTCCATTTTTTGATTTATAGTTCCCTTCAAATCTCCTTCGGTCTTCTTCCAATATTTCATCTTCTCCTTGAATTTTTCCATGAAAAATTCCTTACATTTTTACTATCATTCAATTTCTTTCCCAGATTCATGACCTTTTCATTTGACTCCTTTAGTTCTTGACCTACTTCCTTTGTCTTGTTTTGAACTTCTAGATTTGATCCCTCATCTTTGAAATAAATGAAATCACTTCATCAAGGTTTTCTTTATGCTCCTTGTTCTTATATTTAGTGCATTCAATGTCTCTCATCATGATCTACCAATATTCATTAGAATAGTAAATTCTCTATTCATCTATTCAAACATCCTAGACCTCACTCAAGTAGTTAAGCTCTAACTGCAAGGGACAAAGCTCTGGTACCAATTATTGAACAAGTTGAATAACTGAGAAGGGGGGTGAATCATTCATTCCAAAACACTTTCTAAAACTTTACTAATTTGATATAATCACAAACCATACAAATAGTTAGGACTGATAAAAAATTCAAGGAACAAGACCAATCAACACCATAACATCGGCTATAATGTGGAAAACCAATATGGAAAAAACCATGGAGAAAATAATTCTCATGAAAGTAAACACTAGTTAAGGTGACATTGATTAAAGTAATTTTTATAGAGGGATCACTATTGGATTACAAAGAGGGAGGGTGAATCAATAATCTTGATAAAAAAATAGCTTAAAAAACTTTCTCTGATTAACTCAGTAACTACTCGATAGAAACACAGTTCTCTATTTACCGACAATAGTAAATAAACTATAACTTTTAGTAAATCAGTCACACAAATCATTCACAATGTTTGACATGGATATTTAATGTGGAGACCCAACTTTGGGAAAAACCACTATGGGAATTGTCACCCACTATGAAATATACTCTTCTAAAGTATGCCTAGTTAAGAGGCAATCTAGTTAAAGATTACAAAACACACTGTTAGGTGTCACCCAATTAAGGGATTAACCTTAGATTTGTTAGGATTTGGTAACACTGAGAGGGGGGTGAATCAATGTTATGATACTTTAGAGAGCTCTTAAAGTTATTTAGCTTATTCAAGAAACATATAAAGATATAGCATGAGATAAGTAACCATGCAATATAAGCAAACATAGAAGAACTCATAACACCATATTTGTTTTTGAGGAAACCCCATTAAGAGAAAAACCCCAGTGGAGATGGTACCCAAAAATATCTGTACTATAAGTATGATAACCCTGTTAGGAGATGAGTATTACAATAGGAAAATCCTCGTTAAATGAAAAACCCTATTAGGAGTCTTTACAATGTGATTCTAATTAAGGAATCGACCCTTCTAGGAGTCCAACCCTGTTAGATTTAATCAAACCCTATTAGGGGTGTACAATAGGTGCACTAGCACTTACAATCAATCAATTATCCTAAATACAAAGATTTAACAAAGTATTCTTTGAAGAAATCCTCTTGTTCTCCTTTCTCTTGATCTATGCTCTACCTCTTAGATGCCTTCATATTTTGCATCCATCTATATCATAATCCAAGTCCCTTTCCACTTTTACAAAAGTGTTTGTATACTTATACCTTGTTAGGGGTATATTTACAAAATCTAGTCAGCGTTACTCTAGCTAATCATCATATTATTTAATGTTCATTTGTATGCTTCACTAATATCCTTAGTTGACCTTATATCCAAGAATGCATCCAAAAATAACTTTCCAATCACTCATAAAGTCAACCTTAGTGATTGCCAACAAGTTATACTCTGTTTACTATCTTCACATCCAATAAACTGTACATATCTCTTTGATACCATAATATTAACACATGTGGCCTTACACATATATTCATTTGTGTCTTGTAAGCATGTAACCATGATTGCATGCCTTAATGGAGCTCCTATGAGGTTTGCTACATTTTTTTGTCAGACTGGGTCACAAGAACTCTCTATGGACTTAGGCATTTTTCCTTCAACAACTACATACAAATATATTCATGATATACAATATGTGTGATCATAAAATTGATAAGTGTTTCCATAAATAAAAACATTCCATATGTGCATGTGTCTATATGTGCATGTGTTGACTACTTGCTAATAATCTCACCCTTTGACATTGATGACAATTCTTAGTGAAAAAATGACTAATTGCAACATAAAGTAAAAAATGTAAAAGGAAATATATGCAACACATAAAGTTTGACACATATCCTTCAGAGAAATTTTTTCTTTTATTTATGTTTTCATTTTACATTACATTTTTCTATCTCTCCCCCTTTGACATCAATGGTAAAGGGTGCCAAAAATGTCTGAAACAACTGCCAAAACAACAAAATTGAAGGTGTTCAAGATCACAATTGAATTGCATATAGCACATCCCTGTAGTTGGTTTTTAGAATCTTCATATTTGCATCCCAAATTGCCTTAATTGCTTTAGTAACCTGAATTAGTCCATTGATACCATATGCGGCCTTGTCTCCTTCTTCTACATCTATAGGTACTAATTCTTGAAATGTTTTGAGGCCAAGGTGAAGGTCCTCATGAGTACTCTCCAAGACATTGATCTTTGGAGTCAATAAAATTCTTAATTCAGAGAATCTTTTCTGAACCTTGTCCTTTTCTATTTGTAGGGAATGGATTTTATCCATGATCCTATTTGTTTCCTTATTTATGTTTAGTATTTTCTTAGTTTCAAAATCCTCAGAGAGTTTTACCAAAACTTCTTCATTCTGAGCTATAATATCTGATATATTCTTCACATGCTTGCACAAAGTCATGCGGTGTCTATATAGATCATGTCCATCCTTAAGACAAGATTTTATTTCCTTTTCAGTGGCAACCAATGTATTAAGATCACCTTTGATTTGATCTAGAGTGTCTTTCATCAGTAACCTTTTGAAATCATTTACTACTTTTATTCTTGTTGCATCTTCTAAAGTATCAAAATTTTACTCTATTATACTTAGAACATTATCTAGATTGGTTATGGGATCCTCATTATGTATAGGAGGTGTAGTCAAAAGCTTACTTAACACCTATGTTGCCCCGTGGATTATTTTTGAGGTCTTGTTAGTTTTCTTCTCTGATTTCTCTTTTGCTTTGGTAAAAGCAAGTACTAACCACTGCATTAGGTCTATAACATCCATAACCTCTAAATTGGTTGGAAGTGATTGAGAGCCACTTCCCAAAAAATTAGGTGTAGCAAAAGGAGTGATAGACAATCCTTTTAGTTGTTCCTCTTTTTTTTTTTTTTATGTTTCTTTTTCTTTTCTTGTTCCTTTACCTTTACCTTTACCTTTTATGTTTCTTTTTCTTCCTCTTTTTCTTCTGATACACGTGCTTTTTCAAGCATCTTCTCTTCTTGTTGTAGTTCCCAAGCTGATTCTACTTGAGCAATCTTTGGTAGCTCAATATATTTTACTATCTTGTCAATGTTGGTTAAGGTTTCACTCATCTAAAGTGGATTAGATGTATTTAGTTGTGTATCAAGTGAAATCCCAACATTGTCTATGGTGAAATTAGGTAAGGAAGTGTCAACTACCTTTGTTTCTTTTGGATCTTCATCCTTTACTGCAATTGTAGGCTCTGTAGAGATTATTAATGGGGTTGGGGTCCTTGTAGATTTACCAAAATCGGGTCTCTCCTCCATGAGTATCTTTCCAACCTTGTCATTTGTTTCTTGTTCAACCTCTTCATATTTTCATGCCATGAACTTGATATTTCTAGTTTTAGTTCTCATCTTTTCAAGATAATCTCCCATCTCATTCCTTGTCATGGTTGACATATTATTCAAGAGAATATCTAAGGGCCACATTGTAGGGTTAGAGACCAAGATGAAGAATATTAATGAGAGCCTAATAAACCTCATCAATATGAGTATCAAGGCAACACACAATAGTGCTAAAAGTGTTAAATGTCCAATATAGAAATGATAGAATCTTCAAGCTCCTAATATTATGGATTTGGAGAGAGCTAAAAAAATCTCCTATGCTATCAATAAGAAGTGTCCTTGTACTCATAAATGAGGAAATTTAAAGAAGAATGCTAAATGGGCCAAGAATGAGCTTAAAGATTAAAAAATATGTATCAAAATCTTAATGTTCTAGAGGAGGAGGTGGTATATACCCTCAAGAACCTCTAGTAGTTCTTCTAATTTGTTCTTTGTGCTTCTACTGTGTCTGTTGGTATAATTTTTTGTTAAATGGAAGGTTGTATTTTGGCTAATAGTTTTCTACTAATTAGCTATGTTTTCCTTGTTGGGAGAATTTTGTAAGAAGGGTTTTGAATCCCTTCAAAACCTATTTTACTCGTAGTTAAAAACATAAAAATATTGCTAAAAAATAATCCACCATTTCATATTTAAAATATATATAATTTTAAAGAAAAATCATTGTTAACATTAACAATAATTAATTTGGTTTAAAATTTAATGTTTTAAACTTTTTGAAATAATGATAAGGAATTTTAAATTTAAATATAGAAAAATTAGATGTATTTATATATAATCAATTTTTAAAAGATAGAAGAAAAACTTGAAGCATTTACTTTGATGAAACAAAAATTAAAAACTATTTTATTTTTATTATTAAATATAATATTAATTTTATTACAAGATGAGTATGTTGATATTTTACATTGTTTTAGATAAACAATATAGAAAATAATAGTTTAATAATAGATTGAGAATAGTATTATTAATTTTAGAGGTTGAAATGTTCATAAAATTCATTTCTTTTGTAAGGAAAAGAACAAGAATATAAAATATAAATATTATAATACGATATATAATAATAATATTTTTTTAATTTTGGGTTTGGTAAGAGTTTAATAAAAATATAAAAATATATTAATATAAACTTTTTCTTTTGTTAATAACTAGTTATAAGAATACTTTGTCAAATGTGTTCTTAGTAGCAACTAATTATAACAATTTGATAAAATAAAAATATAATGATATGATAATATAATAATAATGTAGTGTTATTTGTATTTGGTCAAAGTTCAATAGAAATATAAAATAAGAATAATAATAACTTGAGAAAATAAAAATATAATAATAAGATAATATCAAAATAACGTAGTCCTATTCTTCATCAAGATTTTAATAAGAATATAATAATAAATTGATAAAATAAAAACATGATAGTATGATTTAATATAATTTTGTTCAAGACTTTAACAAAAATATAAAAATATATAATATAATAATAATTTGATAGTCACCTATTAAAGGATCATGGGGAGCTAATCCTACTCACAAGGTTGGAGCATCGATTCAATTGAGTAAACTTGATGAGGGATGGATTAAAATCAATTTTCATGGGGCATCAAAGGGAAACCCAAACCCATTGGGGGGGGCTGGTTGTGTCGCTAGTGAGTCAACTGGCAACATAGTAGCTATAGAAACTAAAAAACTGGCAGAAGAGACTAAAAAATGAAACTGAGGTTCAAGATTCTTTTCTTGTAGTTGAGTTGGCATCCAAGTTGCATGTGGAGAAATTGCACCTAGGAGGGGACTCACAAATGATTGTTAATGGGATTGCAAATAGTAAATCTCAAGTATGGAAACTTAAAAAAATTATTAATATTATTCGCAACAAGCTTGGCCCCTGTAGGAATTTTGAAATATCCCATTTATAGAAAGATGGTAATTCATTGGTGGATTCACTATCTAAGATAGAAATGAATTTCACATAACAGTTTGGCTCAATTTTGATAGAGATTTGGTGAGTGGGTTTTGAGGTGGTGGCTAACATCAACAATATAAATACATGTTCGTGTTGGAGTTGTTAATTCTAACTTTGTATGTTAATTCCACCACTAGTTAAGAGCAGATTTTATAGTGATTTACTTGTAGTTTGGATAGTGATTTACCTTTGATCTTAAGATCTGATACATGATTTTTGGATCATTGCTTCCTTCTTTTAGTTTGATCGGTTTACATCAAACTAAGGCAAGGATATGCTTCACTTAAATCCTAGTTTACTATCCGCACAAGAGATAATTGTGGTGATGATTTCTTTAACATCTTCACCATAATGTGGTGTTATATATGGTGGTTTTTATCATTGTAATCTATGCACTTTCAATTTATTCATATGGAATTTTATTTTCATTTTGAGAAGCTCTATTTTTCTTGATTATTCTGCTTCTTTTTTTTAGTTAGATCCATGCAGCCATAGCTGCAAAATTCTACATGGTATCAAAGCTTAGGTGCTAGGAAGGAGAAATGTAAGTTTTTTTTTGCAGGTTCTAAAGATCAGATCGGTTGCAAAGAATGGAGTTTTCAGCCTCTACTCTTCTCACGCCATACAACTATTTCGAATGGAAGTCAAAGATTTTTCTTCAACTTAGAAGTAAAGGCTTGTATCGAATAGTCATGGAAAAATAGGTTGAACCCAATTCAATAGTTGAGAAGTCTAAATACTTCAACCACATGGATGAATCTTTTGGTCTAATATGCTTATCCATCTCTCCAAAATTTTTGTTTCATTCAAAGCATGCACAATTCCAACCTAGGTTTGGACTATGTTGGAGGGTCTTTTTGGGAAGCAAGATTAGATGCAGGGTCACATCCTTGAAAATGAGCTCAACTCATTAGATCCAAGTAGTGTTGAGAATATTCAAGACTTCACAAATTTCAAGGCTTCATTACTTCAGTTGAAAGAGTGTGGAATTGACAAATCTACGCACGAAAGTAGATTAATCCTTTCTATTTTGTCAAAATTGGGCCCACAATATCCTGTGTTTGTCTCTACTTTTCACATAATCAGGCTAACAATGGGAAGAAGTTGGAAGATGCCCACTCTTGATGCTTTCATTGAGTCACTGATACATGAGCAAGATAAGCTCATAAAGATTGGCACTTTAAGAGGATCCAAGCCTCACACTCTTGCTATGCATATGAGTGTAAAGAATTTAGAATTGAATCCACAATCCAAGACAAATAAGAAGCTAGGTGAGCCTTGCAATTTTTGTGGTAAGGTGGGACATGCAATTAATAGATGTTGGATGTGACTAGAGGCTTTAGAGAAGGCTATGCAGCAATATCAAATTTAAGCCTCTGAGTATTCTTCATCATAGACAAGCCAAAGTCATGCTCTTACAACATGGGCCTTGCCTTCATTTCCTCTTTAGTAACACTCATTTTAGTGAACCTGTCATGGATCTTCATGATAATGCTTCTTTGGTTCCATATTTGATTAGTTTTTTGATATTTGAAACCTATATTTTTAACTAGCAAGTTGTTCTTGCATGGTTGAGTAGTGTTCTTAGGGTCACTTGTACAGGTTTATGTGTCATCTGCATCCTTGACTGATAGATGTTTTTCCTTTGTTTTCCATTGTTTGGGACATTTATGAAGATTATTGTCTTTTGTATCTTTGATTGGTAGATGTTTTGTCTTTATTCACCATCTGCTCATTGTTCGAGTAGTGTCATTGGGGGCACTCATGTAGATTGATCCTGATCTTCTTTTTGGATTCGGAGAAATCTCCCCATTCAGTACTATGGCCATTATGTTTTGATAGATTTCCATAGTTTTCTTGTCACAAAGGATTTTCAATTACATCTCTTGTTGTTTTTGAGTGGGGGTTTTGTTCCCACTAGGTTTTCCCTCTTTTCTCTTTCCTTTCATTAATTTTTATTTTTCTTAGTTGGAATTAAGGGAGGTGTTTGAGTTGTTAATTCCGCCATTAGTTAAGAGCAGATTTTATAGTGATTTACTTGCAGTTCGGATGGAGATTTACCTCTGATCTTAAGATCTGATCCATGATTTTTGTATCACTGCTTCATTCTTTCAGTCTGATTGGTTTACATTAGACTAAGGCAAGGATATGTTTCAGTTAAATCCCAGTTTACTATCCACATAAGAGATAATTGTGGTGATGATTTCTTTAACATCTTCACCATAATGTGATGTTATATATGGTTGCTTTTAGCATTGTAATCTATTCACTTTCAATTTATTCATATGGAATTTTATTTTTATTCTGAGCAGCTCTGTTTTTCTTTATTATTATTCTTTTTTTTCTTAACTAGATCCATGCAGCCATAGCTACAAAATTCTACAGTTCGGGGTGGAAAATGTTGGAAGTACTAGTCTGAATTTCCACATAAACTAGTACGACACATTGAATGCATGGTGAATGTTTTGATGCAACTACTTCTCTTTTACCAAGATCGAGAGGGGTGTTATGGTTGTCTCTGCAAGATTCATACACGCATTTGCAAAAGTGACAGAGGTGGAAGGTGGTATGGAGGAGAACCTCTCATTCAAAGCATTGAAGCAGAAAAATGAAGGTCTATCTCATAGACGAGGACATGGTCGCAGTCGAGGGCATCGGTTCTGAGCAGGGGTATTTCAGTACCCCTTGTCACCTATTTTGTCTTGTGACCCAGGTTCTAGTTTTGTCATTTGGTTTGTACATTTTTCATTTTTCATGATCTATCATTTTGTTGGAACAAGTTCATATGACTTTGAGTATGTGGGCAAAAATGGAATATCAAATTGAACAAGTTTTTTTTGGATGGTTTCATGTCTATAGATAGACGTTTTTGAGACTAGATTTTGTGTTACAGAGAGTTGAGTCTCTGATTTTTAGGTTGCAATAGATGTTTGATGTCAGTTGAACGATGTTTCTATCATTTCATAGTTATTAAATACTTTATTATATATTAATAAAATCATAAATTTAACACCCAAAAAAATAATTGATAGTAAAATCTTTTTAATTTAATGAAAATATAAAAAAACATAATAACAAAAATATATTAAAAATATTACAACATAATTATATTTTAATAATAATTTAATATTAATTATAATATCATAATAATAATTAAATAATATTTTAAAAGATTGATATATTAATAGATAGATATATTTGAAAATATATACTAGTTATTACATAAATTAAATATGCTAGTAGATATACTATTATATTATTATTTTTTAATATTTCTAATAGATAATAGAATGATATAATAAATTTAAAGTCAACTACCAAAAATTGTCAACAAAGCATTTGTGGAACAAACACTTCAGACCAAACTAGTTATCGCTTTTGAAGTTCGAACTAAACCTGCATATTAAATATTTTCCATTTTAATGCAATTGACCAGTAATATGTAGGAGGGTGCACTGCCTTTGTTACAAGACAAGATTAATTGGAATCTTTGTTAAATAATTAGTCTCCATTTCTTAAAATTACAGTTTCGAATGGATTAAATTGGCATAAACTCCTTTACCGTGATTGTGAAAGGATGAAAAGAAATTTGTGTAACACCATCTATTTATTCTTTCATCTCCATATATTTCTATTCAATTCTATTGCCTTGCATGCTATGTTTCCCGCTACTTTAGTTTAGTACTCTACCATGGCTCCTCTCTTCTTCTTCATCCCTGTGATGATGCTTTCCATGTTTTCAGTCTCCGCTCTTCCTCACTCTCTCAATGATCAACACCAACAATAGCAATTGCTCTTGCAATTCAAAGATGCCATTGCCCACAATAGCACCGCTTCTCTGGCCGACTGGACTCCCCATGTACCCCTCTGCAATTAGTCTGGTGTTACCTGTGATCACTCTTTTCACTCTGTCCGTGCCACCAATTTATCCCGAACGAATCTACACGGCACCATCTCTCCTGTGCTGGGGAATCTGTTTTCTCTTCGATCCCTGGATCTATCCAACAATGCCCTCATTGCTCACATTCCACCTCAACTTAGTCAACTATTGATGCAGGAGCATCCTGGGTGTAAGAGCAATCTTGCATCACCCAAAAATATTTCTATTTTTGTATTCAATAAGGGCTATTTTGTGCAGAGCTGCTATTTATGGAAAGTTACTATTTTTGGTAATTTTTGTATGTTCTCAGAATGATCTGATTTCTTTCTTGGAGGTTCATTTTGGTCATATAAGTCTGCCAGTAAAGTTTCATTGCCAGATCAAGTGTATATTGGAAGATATTGAAGATTTTCGGTTTTGGCAGCAGGGTACAGAAACTTTGAACTCAGTTTTGAAGGCTTTAGGGGCCCCGAATGAGGTCAAAAATTTGGGTGACAGGTGTTTGCGCCGGTCAAGCCTGTAGAGCGCTTCGTGGCATTTTTGAAATGGGGTTTTAATAGCCGATCGGGTCAACTCGTGATGACTTATGGTCTTCGAAAGTTGGGCCACCTGAAATGGCAAAAAATAATTTTCTTCAAAATTTCTGTTCAGGTTTCAAAGGTTATCTTGAGCCGACTATGATGTAATAAAATGTAAAATAAAATAATTCTAAGTTCGGTCGGCCTTATTGGCTAAAATTTTGGAACCTTCCCAGGTGGTGGAAAATTGCCTATATAAGGAAGGCTGTATTATTGTCTTAGGCAGTTCGGAATAATTCTGGGTAGTAGATCTGGGTAATAGTTCAAGGCTTTGTCCTACAGAATATTGTAAGGGAATGCCCATGTGGCTTTGCATATTGTAATTCTGAAAGTTTGTAATTCCACATTTGTGGAGATAATAAGAAGCCAATTTTTCTGTTCTTGCATATGGTTGTTGTTTCTCTATATCTGTAATGTGTTTGTGGTATTGAGGGGAGCACCCTTCATCAAGTGGTATCAGAGTAGGAGTTCTTGAGTGTGTAAATAGATCGCCGACTATGAGGCAGTTTGCACTAGGACCGTGGCTAGGGTTTCAGCGCGCATCACGAAAATGCCTCAACGAAGGGAACGTGGCGGAAGAGCTGGTGTTGTAACACCTAAGTTTAGAGAGCTACAGAGACAAGTGCGAGCATTACAAGAAGAGATTCGTAGAGGAATGAATCTTAATGTCAGAGACGAAAGCGAGGATGAAGCCGAAGAAGAATATCAAGAAGGAGAAGTTGAAATTGTGAACCAGGAGGAAGAAAGACTTTTTCGGGCGATTTCCAAGATTGGGAAAAGACCTAAGATTGAGGTTCCTACATTTTCTAGAAATCTTAACCCAAAGGAATTGATCGACTGGATCAATGAATGTGAGGAATATTTTGAGTATGAAGATGTTGAGGATCCTGATAGGGTCAAATTTGTGAAAGCCAGATTGAAAGGTCATGCGAAGATCTAGTGGCAAGAAATTCAATTGGAGCGAAATAGAAGAGGGAAAGATAAAATCACAAGATGGGATCGGATGGTGGATAAATTGAAGCCACAGTTCATTCCTGTTGATTATGAGCTTGATCTACTAAAGAAAATGCAAAGTTTGAAGCAGGTAGGAAGATCTGTTCAGGAGTATACAGAGGAGTTCTATCGATTCCTTATCAGAACAGGCCATGCAGAAGCTGATAAGGAGAAAGTTGCCCGGTACCTTAATGGGTTAAGGCCAAGCATTCAGGAGGAGTTGAATCTGGTTCGAATGAACAGTATTGAGGAGGCATACCAATTTGCCCTAAAAGTAGAGGAAAAGCTAAACAAGAAGTTCGAGAGCAGACAAAATGGAAGAGGTCGCGGTGGACGATCTAGTGGACGATCATATGGTGGCCGAAATGAGGATCCAAAAAAGAAGGATGAGGCCAGTAGTAGTCAAAATCAGCGAGGAAATAATTCCAATCACTTCCAGGATCAGAATAATAGAGATCAGAGAGGAAGAGGAAGAGGACAAGGATCTGGAAGAGGTGGCTTCTGTGGAACATGTTTTCACTGTGGAGAAGAAGGTCATAGGGCATTTGAATGTCCTCAGTGCCAAGGCAGAACAGACAAGAGAAATGAAGACCAGGCTAGAGTTGCACATGTAGATGAAGATGCCAGATCATCAAATTCTGAAGATGCTGAAAGAGGAGAAACGTTGATTAACAGAAGAGTCCTGTTGAGTGGTGAGAATGAACTTGAGCAAAGAAGGAGCCTGTTTCGCACTAGGTGTAAGTGCAAAGGTAAATGTTGTGATATGATTATTGATAGGGGAAGCACTGACAATTTGGTGTCAGAAGAGATGGTGACAAAGTTGAAGCTCAAGAGACAGAAACACCCACATCCATATCGGATTGCCTGGGTACAGGATGACCACAAGGTCATGGTCAATGAACAATGCCTAGTAAAGTTCAAGGTTGGCAGATACTAAGATGAGGTATTGTGTGATATCATATCTATGGATGCATGTCATATGTTGTTGGGTAGACCATGACAGTTTGACAGATGTGCTGTGCATGATGGTCGTGCGAATACCTATTCCCTGACAAAGGATGGAGTGCAACATAAGCTAAAACCATTGAAGGAGACTGAAGAAAAGGTATGTGGTAATGCAAGGATAACTTTTTTTGATGGAAGAAATTTCCTAGATGGTATGAGGCATGAGCATGTATGTTTTGCTTTAATTCCAAAAGCTGGTAAAGAGGAAGTAGAAGATGTTCCTATAGAAGTTGCAGATTTGTTGAATGAGTTTCAGGATATTGTATCCGATAACGTGCTTGATGGATTACCACCAGTCAGGAAGATCAGTCATCAGATGGACTTGATCCCAGGAGCGAGTTTGCCGAATAAGGCAGCACATAGAATGACACCTGCAGAAAGTGAGGAGTTGAACAGACAAGTACATGAACTGTTACAGAAAGGATTGATCCATGAGAGTCTGAGTCCCTGTGTAGTACCAGTGGTATTAGCACCAAAGAATAATGGAGAATGGAGGATGTGTACAGATTCTAGGGCAATAAACAAGATCACAATCAAGTACAGGTTTCCATTACCACGAATGGATGATATTATGGACTGTTTGAGTGGAGCTGTGTATTTCTCAAAGATAGATCTGAAAAGTGGATATCATCAGATTCGGATTAGAGAAGGAGATGAATGGAAGACTGCCTTCAAGATAAAGGAAGGACTATATGAGTGGTTAGTCATGCCTTTTGGGCTAACCAATGCACCGAGCACTTTCATGCGGCTCATGAACGAGGTTCTGAAAGAATTTCTGGGTAAGTTTGTCATTGTTTACCTAGATGATATTTTGATCTTTAGTAAGACATTGGATGAACATATGATGCATATTCGTATGGTATTTGAGAAGTTGAGAGAAGAGAAATTGTTGATTAATTTGAAGAAGTGCAGTTTTGTGAAGAAAGAGTTAGTGTATTTGGGATTTGTAGTTTCAGCAGAAGGTCTAAAAATGGACCCAGAGAAGGTACAGGCTATCCTTGAATGGCCTACTCCAAGGAGTGCTACTGAGGTAAGATCTTTTCATGGTCTAGCTAGCTTTTACAGAAAGTTTATCAGAAATTTTAGCAGTATTTGTGGACCCTTGACTGAAACAATGAGAGGGGATAGAAAAGAGTTTAAGTGGACTAATGGGGCAGAAAAGAGTTTTCAATTGTTGAAACAAAAAGTTACAGAACAACCTATTTTAGCACTTCCAGATTTTAATAAGGTGTTTCAAGTAGATTGTGATGCTAGTGGTACTGCAATAGGAGCTGTTATGAGCCAAGAAGGTAAACCTGTTGCTTATTTCAGTGAGAAATTAAATGATGCCAAGAGAAAATATTCTGTTTATGATCAGGAATTTTATGCTATAGTTCAGGCATTGAAAAAGTGGAGGCACTATCTGCTTCCTAAGGAGTTTGTTTTGTATACTGATCATCAAGCTTTGCAATATTTGAATAGTCAAGGAAAATTGAATCAAAGGCATTAGAAATGGGTTGAGTTTTTGCAAAGTTATACATTTGTTTTGAAACACAGAAGTGGAAAGTCTAATAGGGTTGCAGATGCTCTTAGCAGAAGGCAACTATTGCTGACAGAAATGCAGATTGAAGTGGTTGGGTTCAAGGAACTCAAGAATTTGTATCCAGAGGATCCTGATTTTGGTGAAGCTTGGAAAGCTTGTACAGAACCTGTTACTCTAGACGGGACAAAATGGTTGGATTTCATCATCCATGATGATATGCTATTTAGAGGGAGTCAGTTGTGCATTCTACGAAGTTCTATGAGGGAGAATCTCATCAAGGAGAAGCATAGTGGAGGATTGGCTAGACATTTTGGTCGTGATAAAACCCTTGCTTTGGTTGGTGAGAATTATTATTGGCCACAATTGCAGCAAGATATGAAGAAGTTTGTACAAAGTTGCAGAGTATGTCAGATGGCGAAAGGAGTGAAGCAGAATACAGGGTTGTATCAGCCATTACCTATACCAGAGAAGCCTTGGGAGGATATCAGTATGGACTTTGTTCTTGGTTTACCGAGGACACAGCGGGGACACGATTCAATTTTTGTGGTAGTTGACAGATTTTCAAAGATGGCACATTTTATTCCCTGCAAGAAGACTAATGATGTTGTTCATGTAGCAGAATTGTTTTTCAGAGAGGTAGTGAGACTTCATGGTTTGCCAAAGACCATAGTTTCAGATCGGGACACTAAGTTTGTTGGATATTTCTGGCGTACATTGTGGAAGAAGTTAAAGATAGATTTAAAGTTCAATTCATCACATCATCCACAGACTGATGGACAAATAGAGGTGGTGAATAGGAGTTTGGGAAATTTGCTGAGATGTTTGGTTGGAGATAAGCCAACAGGATGGGATTTGATTTTACCACAGGCAGAATTTGCATATAATAATTCTGTCAACAGGAGCACTGGTAAATCACCATTCCAGATTGTATATGGAAGTAGTTCAAGAAATGCATCTGAATTGAGGAAGATAGATAAAGGAGAAATAAGTAGTGCTGAAGTTGAGAATTTTGCAGAACACTTGAAGAACATCCATGGGGAGGTGAGGAAGCATATTACCAAGATGAATGCATAGTATAAGGCTAAGGCAGATGAGAAAAGGAGGTATAAGGAATTTCAAGTTGGTGATGAAGTCATGGTTCATTTGCGGAAGGAGTGGTTTCCAGTTGGTACATATAACAAGCTGAAAATGAAGAAGTTTAGACCATGCAGGATACTGAAGAAACATGATTCAAGAAATGCATATGAGGTAGAATTGCCTACTGAGCTAAATATTTCACCAGTGTTTAACATTTCAGATCTGACAGAGTATCATGAAGGAAGATGAGATCACAGCAGCACAGTGGAGTATTCCAGCAACTAGTTCAGACACTAAGGAGATCGAAGATATACTGGACAGTCGTATTGGCAGAAGCACAAGGAACAAGATATATGAAGAATATCTGGTCAAGTGGAAAGGATGACCTGTTGAAGATTCATCATGGCTGACAAAGGAGGAGGTTAGCCATCTTGGTTTTCCTCTGCACACCTGAGTCGTGACAGGGTCACTTCTCAAATTACCCCGGGTGTCTGATGCAGGAGCATCCTGGGTGTAAGAGCAATCTTGCATCACCCAAAAATATTTCTATTTTTGTATTCAATAAGGGCTATTTTGTGCAGAGCTGCTATTTATGGAAAGTTACTAATTTTGGTAATTTTCGTATGTGCTCAAAATGATCTGATTTCTTTCTTGGAGGTTCATTTTGGTCATATAAGTCTGCCAGTAAAGTTTCATTGCCAGATAAGTGTATATTGGAAGATATTGAAGATTTTTGGTTTTGGCAGCAGGGTACAGAAACTTTGAACTCAGTTTTGAAGGCTTTAGAGGCCCCGGATGAGGTCAAAAATTTGGGTGACGGGTGCTTGCACTGGTCAAGCCTGTAGAGCGCTTCGTGGCATTTTTGAAATGGGGTTTTAATAGCCGATCGGGTCAACTGGTGATGACTTATGGTCTTCGGAAGTTGGGCCACTTGAAATGGTGAAAAATAATTTTCTTCAAAATTTCTGTTCGGGTTTCAAAGGTTATCTTGAGCCGACTATGATGTAATAAAATGTAAAATAAAATAATTCTAAGTTCGGTCCGCCTTATTGGCTAAAATTCTGGAACCTTCCCAGGCGGTGGAAAATTGCCTATATAAGGAAGGCTGTATTATTGTCTTAGGCAATTCGGAATAATTCTGGGTAGTAGATCTAGGTAATAGTTCGAGGCTTTGTCCTACAGAATATTGTAAGGGAATGCCCATGTGGCTTTGCATATTGTAATTCTGAAAGTTTGTAATTCCACATTTGTGGAGATAATAAGAAGCTAATTTTTCTGTTCTTGCATATGGTTGTTGTTTCTCTATATCTGTAATGTGTTTGTGGTATTGAGGGGAGCACCCTTCATCAACTATCCTCTCTTCAATCCCTCGATCTCTCCACCAATTATCTCACAGGACACATTCCAACTCAGCTGAGTCACCTCACAAACCTCAACTATCTTTCCTTACGAGTAAATAATCTCACAGGTACCATTCCCCATTCCTTAGGGAATCTATCCACCTTAGTTTCATTGTATTTGGGATACAATGATCTCACAGGTACCATTCCCACTGAACTAGGAAATCTGACCGCTTTAGTTGGTTTAGGTTTGGTAGAAAATGGTCTCACAGGTAGCATTCCCCCTGAATTGGGCATGCTCGCTCACCTGCAGATTCTTTATTTTTGGAACAATAACTTTTTGGGTGCCATTCCCACCTCTTTAGGAAATCTCTCAAAATTGACTAATTTATCCTTGTCAGGAAATAATCTGGCAGGTGCCATTCCTCCTGAAATAGGCATGCTCACCCACCTGTAGTTCTTTACCTTTATAGAAATTCATTATCAGGCACCATTCCCAGTTCTATAGGAAATCTCTCAAAGTTGAGAGAATTAGCTTTGTCAGGAAACCAGCTTAGTGGAAAAATACCAGATTCACTCGATAGCCTTCACCAGCTAAGACGTCTTTATCTATACCACAACAAATTAATAGGGGAAATCCCTGATAGTTTACAAGGATGTTGGATGTTGGAGAGGCTTTACTTATCTTACAATAATCTTCGGGGAAAGATACCTCGCTGGATTCAATGACTACTTTGCACTCAAAGAATCTATTGGCTATATATGGCTCCGGGTAATATTTGTTGGGTTTTCGTTATATAGACAATATCATTTTCTTTAATAGTCTCTTCAGAATTTCATGAATAAAATTGATTGCAGGGTAGGCATCCAACAAGATATTTCTCTAGAAAAAGATGTTTATAGTTATGGAATTCAGATATTAGAGATGGTTAGAAGAAACTGGAAGAGGCCAAATAAAATGATGTTTGTGGGAGTCATGAACTTCCAAAAGGGAATGAGGCCAGCTGTTTCAAATGGACAGATGTGAGTGAAAACATGGAATACAATAGATGTCTTCATCCATGGCAGTCATTGCTCTAAGTTTTAGATGTTTACTGTAATTTCATTAAGAAGTTTTAGTCCTTTATTTTTGCTAGTTTCAAGTTTGACTTCCATCACAGGCTGGTCTTCTTTGAGATTGTAAGTTGTTCCTATTCATTTCTTTGTGTTATACTATTTTAAGTAAAGCGTTGTGTATATATATTTACTGAAATACTGCAAAATGTGCAACATCATCTTATTTGTATTACTTCCTCTCATACTATACAGAAAGGTCAATGTTTTTGCCTATTTCCCTGGTATTCCTTAATCTCCAAGCTCGACAACATGAAATAAATCTATGTGCCATATCAAAGGTGGTATAATCATGTGCAGAGAGGATAAAACATGTACGAGAATTTAAAAATCATCTCATTTGTTGAGTTTTCTGAAAATTCTAGAACACATCAATAAACTTTAGTATAATTACATACACTCTTCACTTGAGCACTTGAAATCTAAGAAAATATGTCTTACATTAGTTAAATTGAATTAAAGCTCTGTAGCTACTACAAGCTTGCACAATATTTTTTAAATATTAGCCTTTTGACCTTCTATAGAAGTATTGAAGAGCTGTCTTGATTTCAATGTAATAGAAATCTAAAATCACTCTTTGCAAAGGGCCTGATAAAGAGAAAAATTTGGCATTATCAATATGGCCTGAGTTTGATTTAAGGTCAGCCTACTCTAAAGATTTCCCAAGTTATGTAGATACTTAAGTTTTCTCTAGCTACTTGCTCCAGAGACTCACTATAGTGTTGCATTTTTGCTTTGGGTAAAGATTTTATTTTCTATAATGGATTTGGAATTTTGATGAATTAAATTGAAGCTCAATGAAAAGAGATTTGTTAAATAGGCTATCAGGCTGTGTGAAATTCTGGGTTTTCTATAAATGATAAATTTCAATGTTTGGAATATTTTCACCTACAATAAACCTCTGATGTCCTATACAATATCATGCTAGTCCTAATGGATATTTATAAAGGAGGCTACATTTCTTTAAAATTTTGATGTAAGATTTCATTTCTTCTGCAACTATCTCTTTATTAACCATTTGTAGGTTCAGTCACTCATATTTAATGCACAAGATGCTCATTTTGTATATATTTAGGTGGAAATTATAGAAACATGTGGCAAAAGTCTTGGTTAGACTAGATACAACCTAATTCAATGTGCAAGTTGACTTCCTCAAAATTCTGTCACTGCTATTGTTTATATTTAGCAGGATCTTTGAAATATGGCTCAATAAAATACTTCATCAATTAAAGGTTTTATGAAGAAAAGGAAAAGTGTACTATTGTTAGTTATTAAGGTATGTAATTTTTGAGTTAAATTTATTGATTCATGTTTCATGAATAGTGGTTTACAAAGACTCATTCCTCATAAAGTATCATCTAGATGTAAAGAATACAAAGTACAAGGTGAAGCTAGATGCAATGAATGCTAAGTGTACCATTTATTTTCATGAGAGATGGATTCTTGTGCTCCATTAGTGTTAAAACTAAAATATATGTGAGGAAAAATATAGTTCAAACATCCCCAACTATGAAGAGGGTTCAATCAAAATCTTATAGTCTCAATGAATAGGAAAGCTCAAATATTTTAGATAGCTTTAAGGAGAAGGTAGAACTTCCATCTCAACACTTAAATGGTCCACTTGGCACAAATAGCAACAAGACATGTAAAGTCCTTCTAATTGGAGATATAGTTTTTCTTTGATTACTAATATAGATGAGTCAAGCTATAGAGGTAATGGGTGTAGATAATTTTAATTCTTAGAGAGTGGCCATGGATGAAGAGAGGGATACATTGAAAAAATTCTACGTGGGACTAGAATAATTACATGACAAGGAAAAGCATTGATTGTAAATGGATGTTCAAGAAATAGAACAATTCAAATAGCAATTTTAAAAAGTACAAGGCTGGTTGCAAAATGAAATTTTAAGGTTGAGGGGATAGAGTTCTATGATATGTATAAATTTATTTTATTTTGTAGGTTCAAATATTTTAAGTTACATAGAACATATGTATGTGAAAATAATATTATATTCCTTAATTGATAAAATGTTGATAGTTTTACATGTATGCATGTATATGTATATGTATATGTGATGAAAGGGAGGATGAGGACAGTGGCCAAAGGCACACCCTAATCAAAATCTACCCTATAGAGATCACACACAAAAGAAATAACACACAAAAGAGAGAGAGAATGTAGATTAACTCCTTAATATTTCATCTAATTGATTCATATATATCGGGCTATAAGGCCTTCCCAGTTAGGGCCAGATAGTACAATTCAAGTACAAAGTCCTCCAACATGCAAGGATTTGAAACTATCTTCAATCTTCTAACTTTTATCTTCTACTAAAAACTCCCCCCCTAAACTACAACTAAAGACTACAATATATACAAGAGGCAACCAAACAAGTTGGCCTTTAGATCCACCATTAACAGAAGGAATGACCAGATCTAGGTCCACATGCTTCCCAATGATATATACCATCATTAAATCTGTGACCATCATTGAATGCACAAGTCGGCCTCAACAGGAAAATAAAACAAACAACTTGGTAAGCAAGGATAACCGACCACTAGGAAAATAACTGAGCGCTAGGAAGAGATAATTGAGCACTAGGAAATTAACTAACCAACTTAGTTAAAGAAGGAAACTGAGCAATTACTGAGCCAACTCGATCAAAGCAACAACCGAGCAACATAGGAAAACACAAATTTTTTTTGGGTGAGATAGGATTGCCAAGGACCCAAGATGCTCCCACATCAGACACTTGGGGTTAATTGAAATGATTCTATGAATCATGCAGTAGGTACAACCCAAGCTAAATCCAACTTAGATGATGAAATCCTCTAATTTTCTTCAATCAATCTGTTCTTCCACTCTACTAAATATTCCATATATTATCTTTCTCTTGTACTTCTGCTAACTCTTTGTTCAAAAATTTGTTCAACTTCTTCTATCTTTTTCTTAGGATATTCATTTGATACTCTCATTTCTTCATCCAATTCATGCTACTCATATAAATCAGCAATATTGAATATAGGTGATATATCCATGTCATCATGTATCTCAATCTTATAAGCATTTCCACTGTAAAATTTTCTCAAAATCTTGCAAGGACTAAACTTCTTCATTTTCAACTTCCCATATGTTCCAATAGGAAATCTACCTTTCTTCAAATGAACCATTACTTCATCACAGATTGCAAAAGTCTTATGTCTTCTTGATCTATCAGCTCTATCTTTGTATTTATGATTACTTTTCTCCAGCTTATGTTTTGCATCTTCATGCAATGTCTTCATGAACTCAGCAAACTTTACTCCTTCAGCACTTCTCTTTTCTTCACCAACAATATCCTTCAAATCTGATATACCTCTCAGTTGTATGCTATTTGCAAATCTCAAAAGGTGAATTTCCGGTACTCCTATTCACTGAATTATTATATGCAAACTCTTCTTGTGCCAACATAGAATCCCAATTACTTAGTGTGTCTCTAACTAAACATCTCAAAAGATTATCCAAACTTCTATTCACAACTTTTGTTTGTCCATTAGTCTGTGGGTAAAATATAGAACTATATTTCAACTCAGTGCAAAACTTTCTCCAAAGGGTCTTCCAAAAGTATCCAACAAACTTACTATCTCGGTCATAGATGCTACTCCTCAGTAATCCATGCAATCTAACAATTTTCTTAAAGAAAAGATCTGTTATATGTACTACATCTGATATCTTTCGACAAGGTATAAAATGTGTCATTTTAGAAAATATATCCACAACAACAAATATAGAATCATTACCTCTCTTTGTCTTTGATAAGCCAAGAACAAAATCCATACTGATATAAATCTAAGGTTTCTCACGAACATAAATCGGTGTATACAATCTAGTATTCTAACTTACTCCTTTTGCAACTTGACAAATTTTACAATTTTTCACAAATTTTTGAACATCCTTATACAAATGTGGCCAAAAGTATTTCTCCTTCATCAATTTCAATATCTTGTCAACACCAAAATGTCTGGCCAAACCACTACTATGTTTTTCCTTTATCAAATTAGTTCTCATTGATACTCTTGGTATACACAACTGAATACCTTTAAACAACATACCTCCTTGAATGAAATAGTATTCCCATTTAGTACTTGGTTGATCTTGAATAGGTGCTCTGCACTTTCTCTTTGTCTCAGAAAAATCAAGATCAGTTTCATACAAATCTCTCATGTCATCAAAACCAAGAACTTCAATTTTCATCTTGGTAATCAAAGATCTTCTTTGACTCAATACATCAACAACTCAGTTAGTGACTTCACTCTTATGTTTTATCACAAATGTATAACTCTGCAAATATTCAACCCATTTCATATTTTTCTAATTTAACTTATTCTGACTACCCAAATACTGTAAAGCATTATGATCGGTATACAATACAAATTCACTCGGTATCAAATAATGTCTCTATTTCTTTAGGGCTTGAACAGTAGCATAGAATTCTTGATCATACACATAATATTTCATTTTTACATCATTCAACTTTTCACAAAAGAAAGCAACAAGTTTACCTTCTTGACTTGACACAGCTCCTATTGCACTACCTCTTACATCACATTCAACTTGAAATACCTTATTGAAATCAGACAATGCTAAAATAGGTAATTCAACAACCTTCTGCTTGAGAGTCTTAAAACTTTTATCAGCTCCATGTGTCCATTTGAATTACTTTTGTCTCCTCTCATAGTCTCAGTCATAGCATTATGAATTGAACTGAAATATCTAATGAACTTTCGGTAGAAAATTTCCAAACCATGAAATGATCCTACTTGACTAGCATTCTTAGGTGCAGGCCAATTCAAAATAGCTTCAACCTTTTCAAGATCCATTTTCAAACCATCAGTTAAAATTACAAATCCCAAATACACAATCTCCTCTTGCATGAAAGAACACTTTTTGAGATTAATCATCAACTTTTATTCTTTCAACCTCTGTAATACTTGTTTTACATGCAACAAATTCTCTGCTCCAGTCTTACTGAATATTAGAATATCATCTAGGTATACAATCACAAATTTACCTAATAATTTCTTCAAAACTTCATTCATTAGTCTCATAAAAGTACTTGGTGCATTAGTTAAACCAAAAGGCATAACCAACCACTCATACAAACCTTCTTTTACCTTAAAATCAGTCTTCCACTCATCACCTTCTTTGATTCTGATATAATGATATCCACTTTTCAAATCAATTTTGGTAAAATACTTTGCTCCAGTCAAACTGTCCATTATATCATCCATTCACGATATAGGAAACCTATATTTCACTGTTATCTTATTGATTTCTTTGGAATCCATACACATTCACCATTCTCCATTCATCTTCAGTGCCAATATTGTTGGTACTATATAAAGAATCAAACTTTCTTAGATCAAACCTTTGTACAATAATTCTTGAATCTGTTGGTTCAATTCCTGAATCTCGGTAGGTGTCAACCAATGTCGTGCCTTATTCGGTAAACTAGCTCTAGGGATAAGATCCATGCAATGATCAATGCTTCTCTTCAGTGGAAAACCATCAAATACATTATCAGAAATAATCTCTTTATAATTGGTGAGTAACTTATTGATCTCTTCAGGTATGCTATCCTCTATTTTCTTACTCGGTTTGTTAGGAATCACAACAAAACATACATCATTCTTTTTCAAATCCTTAACAAACTTTCTTCCTTCCATCAAGAAAAATTTCACAGATGTACAAACACTACTAATAGGTTCTTCAATCAAAGGTAACAAGATGTGTCTTCTCCCATAAGCCCAAATAGTATATTTATGCAATCTCCCATCATATATAACATGTCTATCATATTTCCAAGGTCTACCCAATGAAATATGACAACAATCCATAGGCATGATATCACACAACACCTTATCATAATACTTTCCAATTTTCAAATTCACATAACATTGTTCACTTACCAAGAGTGTATGCTCATCCTTGATCCATGAAATTTGATAGGGCTTCGGGTGTTCAACCTTTCAACTATAACTTTGTAACCATTTCCTCAGATGCCAAGTTCTCCGAGCTTCCACTATCAATGATTACCTTCACACTTCATCAAAAACTCTACATTTGGTCTTGAACAAAGTTTTCCTTACCGAATCTTCCTTATTACTTTCACTCCAAAGTGCTCTCCTTACCATCAAGTTCTTTTCCTTCTCAAGTTCATTCAGTGAATCTTCTTGCACCAAAGCATTTCTAATGCTACCAACTTTCTTACTTGCATGTGTACATTCAAATGACCTATTTCCTTCTTCTCCACAATTGTAACAAGTTCCATGGAAACCACCTCTATTATAACCACCTCGGTAGTTATTGCCTCTTCCTCTAGATGAACTTTCACCTTTCCACTCCGTCTTGCCTTAAAGAAAATATATATTTTCCATATCAAATCTATTTTTTTCATCATAAGATCTACCTCTTCCTCTAAGGAATCTACCACCTCTAACTCTTTATCTTTGCTCATGTCTTTTGTTCAATTTCTCCTCATCTTTCAAGGCAAATTGATAAGCTTCTTCAATGTTTTCCAACTTAACCAAACTAATTTCTTCTTGGATGGAAACTCTCAATCCATTTAGGCACCTAGCAATTATTTCCACATCATCTTCATCATGTGTCCAGATCTGATATCCAATCTATAGAATTCCTTAGTATAATCTTTTACCAAGCTATCTTTCTGCCTCAAACTTTGCATTTTCCTAACTGGATTAATCTGATAATCACAAGGTAAAAACTTTCCTTTCAATTTATTCACCATCTTACTCCATAACTTAATTTTGTCTTTTCCTTTCCTCTTTCTATCAAACTGCAGATGCTCCCACCATAAGGATGCATGACTCTTCAACTTTGTGCTTGCAATTTTCACCATCTTTTCCTTGGGAACATTTTCATATTCAAAGTACTTTTCTATCTCGATGATCCAGTCCACCAATTCATCCAAATCTAGCTTTCCACTATAGTCAGGTGGATTGAAATGTGGTTTAGACTTTAGATTTGTCAAAGCCTTCAACAATCTTTCCTCACCTTGATCCATCGCTGGTGCAAGTTCTACATCACCTTGTTCTTCCTCAATTTCAACATCACTAACATCTTCAAGATGTCTTCCTCTACATTGGGTTATCTCAACAGCTTCTAATCTAGCAGTAAGTTGTCTCAACATGTCTTCCCATCCTATATCCACATCTTTCCTTCCATGAACCATCTTGATACCCTCTACAATTGCAAGTCAGATCACAATCTTCTACTCCACAACAAATCAAATAGGGTTTGACAAGAAGGAACCCTCAAACCTAGATTCACAAATCTAGATCTAGATCTCACCTTGCTCTAATACCACTTGATGCAAGGGAGGATGAGGATAGGGTCCAAAGGCACACCCTAATCTAGATCTACCCTGTAAATATCACACACAAAAGAAAAAACACAAAAGAGAGAGAGAGAGAGAGAGAGAGAGAGAGAGAGAGAGAGAGAGAGAGAGAGAGAGAGAGAGAGAGAGAGAGAGAGAGAGAGATCAACTCCTTAATATTTCATCAAATTGATTCATACATGTCGGGCTGTAAGGCCTTCCCAGTTAGGGCCAAATATTACAATTCAAGTACAAAGTCCTCCAACATGCAAGGATCTAAAACCATCTTCAATCTTCTAACTTCTATATTCTACTAAAAAATCCTCCACAAACTACAACCAAACACTAAAATATATACAAGAGGCTAACAAACAAGTTGGCCTTCAAATCCACCATTAATGGAAGGAATGACCAGATCTAGGTCCACATGCTTCCCAATGATAGATACCAACATTAAATCCATGACCATCATTGAATGCACAAGTCAGCCTCAACAGGAAACTAAAACAAACAACTCAGTAAGAAAGGATAACTGACTGCCAGGAAAGATAACCAAGCACCAAGAAAAGATAACCAAGCACCAGGTAATTAATTGCCCAACTTAGATAAAGAAGGAAACCAAGAAACTAAAGAGCCAACTCGGTCAAAGAAGGAACCAAGCAACATTGGAAAACACAAACTTGTTTTTGGTGACACAAGATTGCCAAGGACCTGAGATACTCCTCCATCAATATGTATACACATACATGTGTGTGTCTGTGTGTAAGTAAATATGTATGCATGCATGCCTACATATATGTATGTATGTATATATATGGTGAATTCAAGGAGGGGATCTATATTACAAAAATAGAGAATTATGGTGAAAAAGGTAAGGAGTTGTTGGTTTATAGATTTAGATAGTCCTTGTATGGTCTAAAATAGTCTCTCATAGGATGTGATACCAAAATTTTGATTTTTATTTGTTGGCCTGGACTTTTGATGTCCAAATTAGATCATTTTATTTGTTATAAGTTTTGTAGACCATTTCCATCTTGACTTGTTGTATGCAAATGAATTTTTCTTAATAGTGAGGATGTTAAAAATTTTAAGTCTTAGATTTTAGCAAAGTTTGAGATGGACTTGGGGATAGCTAAGCTCTCTCTCTCTCTCTCTCTCTCTCTCTCTCTCTCTCTCTCTCTCTCTCTCTCTCTCTCTCTCTCTCTATGTGTGTGTGTGTGTGTGTGTGTGTGTGTGTGTGTGTGTGTGTGTGTGTGTGTGTGTGTGTGTGTGTATATGTATATGTGTGTGTGTGTATGTGTGTGTGTATCTATGTATGTATGTATATATGTATATATGTGTGTGTGTGTGTGTGTCTACACACACACACACACACACACACAGAGAGAGAGAGAGAGAGATATATACTTTAGTTGGGATAGAGTAAGTATGTAAATTAGCATTGTAACATGTTAGCACATGTGGCAACTTGTAGATTAGTGACTCTTCCTATTTTTCATAGGAACTAATCTTTTAGTTAAATAGTGTCATGTGACACTCATAGAGATGAATGATGTGACTAAGACTCTTTATGCTATTGCAATTAGTAGTTTGATGTATTCTACGATTTATGGTAGACTAGACATTTCCCAAGCAATGTGAGTTTTGAGCTATTATATGAGTAATCTTAGGCATGAACTATGGATTGTAGTGATGAGTGTTTTCAAGTATTTCCAAGACAGCTCTTTTTTTTGTTCTAAATATCTCCTTGCATGTTTTGGGAAGCCATTAATGACTTGATATTGCCTTGTAACAAATTTATCTAATTTTCTTACATATAAATTATTATAAAGCGAAATGGGTGTAAATTTTTGCATATTTCTGGTGATAAGAAAAGGATGATGCCAACATTAGTGTTAATGTGGTAGTTATATTTTTTCACCCTTTTAATACTTTTCATGGACTCTTCTTTTAACTACACATAATTCTAGTGGTGTTATCAATGTCAAGACTAAATCATAGATCTCAAGATAATGTTCTCTCATGCTTCCATAACATATCAAGGAATGGTTTTGGCATAATTTTAGGTATGATTCATGGAAAATAATTCCCATCAGACATAGACATCCTTTGTAACATGTATCATGTTGTGAGTTTATGTATTTATTATTGATCTCTATGTATCTCTCTATAGGAATAAAAAACTTAATAGGATGTCTTTTAAAAGGATGTGAAAACAGAAAATTATAGTGATAGAATTAGCATGGAGTAAAAATTGTAGGAGGATTTAGGGTTTCTTTTCTCAAAAATAGATATTGTACTCTTCAATGTCTAATTTATCTTCTAACTTTGTCTCTATAATGTATTATATTGTATTCCTTTAGAATTTTAGACTTAGTTTGCACCCACATTGGTGGTTGTACTTAGTATACCCAATTCATGTCTGGTTGCATTCAATATCAAGACTATTTCTGAAATCTTGGTGCAATCCTATACTCAAAAACTTTTTTGTGGATTAAACTATAGGCACTAAGCAATGCAACATTTTTGTTAGGTGATAGACTAGGATGCCTGTGATAGACAAATCACAATGGTTGAATTTGTAAGTAGCAGCAAATGATGTTGCTATTCCCTAAAAACTAAATTTAAAAAGGTGTAAGTTGCCTATAAAAGCAATCCCTTATTTAATTCAAATTGTAAGTCTCCTAATCATCATCTTGTCATTCCTATTGAGCATTCAATCAAGTATAATTCAATACAAGATTATAATTGAAAGAAGTCAAGTATTCAAGTTTCAAAAACCATGATTAATCATAATTTCTTCCTTCGTGATGAAGACATGCATTAAAATCATTCAAGAAACATCAAGCCTTATGTGATACTTCAAGACAAGGGTTTCATATCTAAGATAGTATTTGTTGATTCAAGTAGTGTTATTAAGGTTTCAACCTTTGTTCTTTCTAAAGATAAGAGATTTTTCATCAATCATTGTTGTAGTGGAGGTGAGAAAATAAATGCAAAGTTTCACTTAGGAAAGCCCCTATACAACACACCATTTTTACGTGTTCAAGTTAAGGGCATGGTAAAGTATTTGCCCCTATAATATTGCCTCGAAAATTGTAATAGAGGCAGTGCTTCCACAAAATCCGTGTATAAGAGGCTAAATTTTTAAGCCAATAAAAGAGCTCTAAATTAATTTTGTTGAACTATAAACATAAAAAATGTGCATGTATACTATGCAAATTATTAATTTTGTAACAAATTTGATAAAAATAATAATTTTAATTGGTAGAAATGTGATTTTTTAATCACTAGTTAATGAAAGAAATGCAAAAACGGATGCAATAGTACTTGCCTAGCCTATCAGCAAGTAGTAATAACCAATGCAGTATAATGATTGCCACATAATATGTGGGAGCTTTTTTTTTATAAATAGTTTTGAGGTGATTTTGTTGATGTACATTGAAGTAGTGAAGATGATTGTTTTACATTAGTGTAGGTTGAGTGCAACCTATTGGTTTTCCTAGCTATGGGTGTAGACAAAAACAAACTTGAGCCTATTACTTATGATGATGATAAGAGAAATAAAAAAGTATGGAAGATAACTTCATATTTGGAATGGCTTCATGGTTTTGACTCAAAGATCACCAAATTTTTCTTCAAAGGGGGAAAATCTAGTGCCTTCACAATGTACCTCACTATGGAAGTCAAAGACAAGTTCATTTCCCTAGTTATTGGTATCTTGACTATGGAGAGGAAGACTTTTAGGAATAGGAAATTTTCTTAGATTGTTGTCTAAATTTTTCTAAAGGGCAACAAGGGAAAGAAGCTAGTGAAGAAATCCAACACTGGATATCAAGTTAAAACCTTAAAAGAGTTGTGGGTTTTAGTTATAAAGATAATTATGCAGTATTTCACTTTAGAAGAAATATATACTACTATCTTTGGCATCCAATTTTTCAAACTGAATTATTTTAGGTATAAGCAAAAAATTGCATTTCCATATTATTTGCTTGCTTCTCTTGAATTTGGATTAATAGAATATTTCAAAATGCTAGAAATCCTCCCCTACATGAGTATTTGATTCTCCTAATAATGGATCACGTCGAAGCCCTCATATTACTCGCAAGATAATAAATGCAAAAGAAGAAGTTTTAGGATCTAATTTGGGAGATGGTGATTACAAACTTTGGTAATGAGGGTTATGAAGATGAGGAATAGAAAACCAATGTTGAGGATTCTATATCTCAAGAGGAAAAATATTAACAATCATTTGAAGTAAACGTTTGCTAAGAAGAAGGGGAAATTGATGAAAATGGAACCTTCAAAGTTGGGGAATAATGGTTTTGTTTGGGGCAAGTTATAAAAAATGTACTCTATAGAGGTAGATTTAGAAGATAATGAGGATGTTATAGAGACTAGGGGTGAGGGAATTTCAATGGTCATTGAAGAGGGTAATCCAAATTTGGGTCCCTCCCCTCCCCCTCTCTCTTCCTATTGAAGGTGAACAGATAGAAGCTTAACCTCCTTTTTTGTATTTTTTTAATAAGGACTCTCTCTTCTTGTTTTTTGATAGGGAGGATTTGTAGGACTTTTTGGAAGTAGCCAATGATTCTAAAATTGACCAATTTTTAATCTTCTAATGAGTTTTCCCTGATATAAATAAGGTCAATATAAAAATTTGTTGAATTCAAATTAATATTGCCTCAATGTAGTTAGAGATGGTACTCCATGAGAAAAGAGTGATGAAAAGAAGATTATGTCTATCTTGAAAAAGTATTTTTTCAAGTCAATTCCCTAAAATTTGATTATAAGGGTCACATTGTTAAATAAGGTCAATATCAAAATTTGTTCAATTTAGATAAATAATGCCTCAATGTAGTTAGAGATGGTACTCCATGTGAAGAGGGTGATGACAAGAAGATTATGTCTATCTTGAAAAAGTAGTTTTAAAAGTCAATTCCCTAAAATTTGATTATAAGGGTTGCATTGTTAAATAAGGTCAATATCAAAATTTGTTCAATTTATATTAATATTACCTCAATGTAGTTAGAGATGGTACTCCATGAGAAGAGGGTGATGACAAGAAGATTATGTCTATCTTGAAAAAGTAGGTTTTCATGTCAATTCCCTAAAAATTCATTATAAGGGTCGCATTGTAGGGTTGGAGACCATGACGAAGAAGATTAATGAGAACCTGATAAACATCATCAATGTGAGTATTAAGGCAATAGAAAATAGTGCTAAAAGTGTTAAATGTTCAATATAGAAATGATAGAATCTTCAAGCTCCTAATATTATGGATTTGGAGAGTGTTGGAAAAAAGATCCTAGGCTATCAATAAGAAGTGCCCTTGTACTCATATGCGAGGAAATTTAAAGAAGAATGCTAAATGGTCCAAGGATGAGCTTCAAGATTAAAAAATATGTATCAAAATCATAATGTTCTAGAGGAGGAGGTAGTATATGCCCTCAAGAACCTCTAGTAGTTCTTCTAATTTGTTCTTTGTGTTTCTATTGTGTCTATTGGTATTTTTTTTGTTTAATGGCAGGTTGTATTTTGGCTAATAGTTGGCTACTAATTAGCTATGCTTGTCTTCTTGGTATAATTTTGTAAGAAGGGTTTTAGATCCCTCCAAAACCTATTTCACACTTAATTAATAACATAAACATATTTTTAAAAAATAATCCACCATTTCATAATTAAAATATATAGAATTTTTTAAATAAAATATTATTAACATTAAGAATAATTAATTTACTTTAAAATATAATTTTTAAAACTTTTCTAAAATAATGATAAGAAATTTTAAACTTAAATATAGAAAAATAGATGTAAATAATCAATTTTTAAAAATTAGAAAGAAAACTTGAAGCATTTACTTTGATGAAACAAAAATTAAAAACTATTTTATTATTATTATTATT
The DNA here is from genome assembly GCA_027943335.1 of Chamaecyparis obtusa. Classification (NCBI taxonomy): domain Eukaryota; kingdom Viridiplantae; phylum Streptophyta; class Pinopsida; order Cupressales; family Cupressaceae; genus Chamaecyparis; species Chamaecyparis obtusa. The sequence goes on from BSBK01005987.1 coordinate 488,725, forward strand.
AAATTTTATATTAGTTTTATTACAAGATGAGTATGTTGATATTTTACATTGTTTTAGATAAATAATATTTAAAATAATAGTATAATAATAGATTAGGAAGAGTATTAAAAAAAAAGGCTCTGCTTAACTTTGTCGTTCGCACTCGGCCCAAAATATTCTCAGTGGATTCGCTAGATCATCAATTCTCTATTTTCGCAAAAACAAAATATGCTACATTTTTTTGGTAGGGAAGAATGGATAGGCTTCGGAGGTTTCTCAAACCACCAGGATGCAAAGCTGAATGACTGGAAGTAGGTGTCTACTTCTCACAGATGGGCTATTAGAGTTCCTACCACCCCTTTTTGTCTTAAATTATCAAATAGGTTCTCTGCGTTTATGCACTCTTCCCCTAGGATTCATCCTAGGGTATCACCACAAGGAAAGCATTTCAGGTCTTCATTGACAGAGTTTAATATATCAAATCACAAGGGATTAAATTTGCCCCCTCACCGAAGGATTCAAGATCAGGATAAAAAGGGAAGTTTTTGCAACTGCAATTCAACATGATTCAAGCTCGAAACAAACATCATTTGGTAGGATTTTCCCTAATCCTCCCTTAGAACTAGGACATAAAAAAGAGCACAAGGAGAACTCTGATCCTACCCATACTACTTAGCCATACATCAGAAATCAAAACTTCATTAACAATGATAGCATTCCACCACAATCAATAGATAGTTACATGCCTCCTCACCGAAGACTGAATCCACATTACAGGAAGGAAGATAAAACTATCAAAGGGTCCCAAATTTTTATGGAAGGGCTATGGAAGCAATGCAATACCTATGGTCTTTTTGGAAAATGGTTTGGCACTGGACAAGCTTTTTTAGGTATTAGGGAATGGCTTCAATAAGCCTGCAAGTCACAGGTGAGTATAACTCTTCTTCCGAATTACTATTTCTATATTGAGTGTGAGGATTTATCTATCAGGCATAAACTTTTGAATGAAGCTCAAATTTTCTTTCTAGGGCATTTAGTTAAATTCATTAAATGGATACCTAATTTTTCAGAAGATATCTTTATCAACACTATTATTCCAAAATGGATAACTATTCATAATTTGCTGGTAGAAATATTACATAGCAGAATCATTTATCAAATAGGGGAAAGCTATGGAGAAGTTTAAGGTATTGATGAAAATTACTTAGACTCCTGAAAGGTAAAAATTTTGATTAAATTCTCAGAGTCCTCTCCTAAACTAAATGCGATTAACTTCATAAGTATCATATCCTCCTACCACCTACTAGTGAATCTTTATAGAGAAAACATTTCAGAAAACATTTTCTTCTTCTCGGGGGTAGAATTAGTAAGAAACAAAGTAGGGAAAACATTTAAATCTCAAGGAAATTTTGGATAGGGAATCAACGAAATCCTTCAATCCTATGAAATTAAAAAAAGGAGAAGAAATGTACGAACTCAAATTCCCAGTATCTACAACTGAGTTACCCAGAATTTTATTTAATAAGGACTGTGGTGGTTTCTGCTTAACAAACCCCATAAGTGAAGAAGCTAAGAAAATTCAAGTAAAGAAGAGCCCTCGTATAAAAATGAATGACCATAAGAAGACTAGGACTGTAAGAAAGGATGGGCTGATTAGGGGAAAAAATGTTTCTTTGGTAAAATTCAAAATCAAGGGAAGGAAAAAAAAAGATTATTAAAAGGTCAAAAGATAAATCCCCAAATTCACCAACAGAATCTAATAAGATATCAATAACAGATAACCTAGGAAAAAACTTGGATTTGGCCCAAGAGGTCTTTGATTTCTCACTCTCATCAGATGATGAATCCAATGACCCCATAGAAAACAATAGAAGAAAAAGAAAACTTATTGAAGCACTAATGATTAATGACCCATCCTTATCATTCCATGACATTTTAGAAAAAGCTGCTATTCGCCTAGAAAAAGAAAGTGACAAGGTCACAAATCTTGATAACTTAGATAAGGAAGAACTCAATCAGAACCAAGTCCTAGTCTATAACCCAACTCCTTTAAATATTAAAGGACCAGACTTTCAAGAGTATAGGTTCCCCGATAGAATTAGTAATAGTAATATAGAGGGGAATGAAATCAAGGATTTTTTGGGCTTTAACATTGAAAGTTTAGAAAAGAAGGAGGAAGCTCAAAACACAATTCCTAAATGCATTCCTTGAACCAATCACTCTGATGTTAAAGAATGGAAAGAATTTCCCACTAATAGCACCCCCATGGATGAGCTGCAAGCCAACATATGTTTGACTCTAAACACTGGCCAAACCCACACCTTGGAACAGTATGAAATCTCTAAAAATCTAAAATTTGAAAAAGAAAAAATTGAAGAAGAAGTTAATATAATATTAGATTATATGAAGGAAACATTACCAGACGAAGTGATGAAAGAATTTTTAAAAGAGCTTGAGGACACTAAAGACATAAAGCATCAAGAAAAACTCATTGAAGAAATCATTACTCTGAGTAGTGTTAACTCAGAAATTCCTATAGAAGAATTATTAATTAATTTGGAAGAAAAAGAGGTGAAAGAACAAACTCCTCTAGGTATAGCACAAACCATGGAAAGAAAGATTTCTCCAGACTATGCAAATAAACCAAAGAAAAGAGGAAGAAAACCCAACATTTGTTGAATTAAGAGGCTTGGTAGGGGAACCTATAGGACAAGTAAAGATAACATCTATTTTGTATGCTGGGAAGGGGAAGAGCCTTCCCACAACATCATGAATGTTCTTTCTTGGAATGTTAGGGGTATGAACACCCCTAACAAGTAATGTTTAATTAAATGTTGCATCAAAATTCACAACCCTAAAATTATGTTAATTCAAGAAACTAAGCTAGATAATTCAGAAATAAACAATTTTTTAAAAAAATAGGATTAAGAGTAATGGAAGCCTCAGAGGCTAATGGGGCATCAGGAGGCCTAGCAATCATTTGGGATCCTCGTAATATTTCAATAAGCATCCTAGAAAAAGGGTAATATTGGATGAGCAGGATAGTAAGAAACTTGAGACTTAATCTAACTTTTAGTTTAATAAATGTGCATGGGCCTATTTAGAACAAGGATAAACTTAGGGTTTGGGATGAGATTGGTGCTTATTTGGAACAAACAAAGGATTTACTTTGTTTTCTAGGAGGGGACTTTAATGTCATAACTAAGATTTCAAAAAAAAAAAAAAAGGAGGAACAAGGTACCTCCCAATAGCAGCTAGAGACTTTACACATTGGAGAGATAGAAACTCCCTCCTTGAGATACCAACATAGGATAACTCCTTCACATGGAATAATAGAAGGCTAGGTTTTTGCAACATTGCAAACAAATTAGATAGATTCTTCTTTAAAGGGAACCTCTCTGACTATGAATTTTCACTTTCAACCAACATCATTCCCTTCTCCGGATCAGATCACTACCCTATTACCCTCAATATCTTAACACAAACTAGACCAAGGAAGAGCTCCTTTAAATTTGAACAAATATGGTTAAGAGATCCAGAACTCCTAAAACTAATAGAAATATGGTAGTCTGAACCCCAGATTGAAGGTTCTAAGTTATATAAATTAGTAAACAAACTCAAATGGATTAAGAAAAAATTATTGGAATAGAATTCATCTAGGTTTGGAAACATCTTTGAGAAGAAATTGGACATGGAATCATAACTAGGTATAATCAATTCCTAGGTAATTAAAGATAGGATGAATGATGACCTTTATCATAAGGAGAAAGGTTTACTTAAAGATTATGAAGAAATCATGGCTAGAGAAGAAATGTTTTGGAAGCAAAAATCTAGGGAAACCTGGCTACAAGCGGGGGATAAAAATACAAAAATTTTCCGCAATAGTACCAAACAAAGAAGAATCACTAACAGGATCTCTTGCATCAAGAATGGAGAAGGAAAAACTATTGAACACCCCAAAGACATAGCTAACAAAGTAGTGAACTACTTTGACAACATTTTAAATAATAGAGAGTCTTCAAGTCTAGGAAGTCAAAGAGAACTTCTTAGGAATATTCCTAAAATCATTACTAAACAACACAATCAAATCCTTACAAGAAAATTTACTATTAATGAAATTCATTCAGCCTTAATGCAAATGAACCTAGATAAATCCCTAGGTCCGGATGGATTCTCTGCAATTTTCTTTCAAAAGTGTTGGCACTTCATTGGTGAAGAAGTCATGGAAGCATTAGAAGGGGTTAGAAATTCACAAAGAATACTTAAAGAAGTCAATAACACTTTTATAGCTCTTATACCTAAAAAAGAGAAACCTTTGAGTCTAGATGATTTTAGACCTATAGCCCTATGCAATACCTTATATAAACTATTAACAAAAACAATGTCCCTAAGACTTCAAAAAATTCTCCCCTTAATAATTAGTGAAGAACAAATAGGGTTTGTCCTGGGAAGATCAATCTTTGATGGGGTTATCATTGCACAAGAGGCTATTCACTCTATCCTTAAAAACAAGAACTGTAGTATGTTGATCAAATTGGATATTAAGAAAGCATATGATAAGGTTGATTGGAGATTCCTCTGCAAATGTTTGGAAGCATTTGGCTTTTCCAAAACCTGGATTAACTTGATTTTCGAATGTATATCTACTCCTAAGATTTTGGTTTTAGTTAATGGAACCCCAGAGGGTTTCTTTGGCATTTCTAGAGGACTTAGACAAGGAGATCCAATCTCCCCTTTCCTCTTTATTATCATGGCTGAAGCTTTAGGTTAGACAATGTCAGAAGAAAGGAAAAAAATGACAATTGAAGGAATCTCCATTACTAGTGACTTGGAGCCTACTACACATCAACATTTTGTCGACGATACTCTGTTATATGGAGCTAGCAAAAGAAGGGAGGCTAGATCTTTTAAGAAAATTTTGGAAACTTATTCAATTGCCTCTAGACAACAAATAAACCTGGACAAATCATAAATATTCTTTTTTCATACTAATTTAGGAACCAAAAAAGACATTTGTAAAATCCTAAACTTTAAAGAAGGCAAACTACCTTGTAAATATTTAGGGCTCCCCCTTGTAAAAGATAATAGGATAACAAATGTATGGGATCTCATTATAGAAAAGATCAAAAAACAAAATGGGATCATGGAAAGGGAGATGGCTGTCCTCTGCGGTCAGAACTACCATGGTTAGATCTATACTAGCTACGATACCAATTTATCAATTATCATGTATGCACTTACCTTCAAATAAGAAATCTAAAATTACAAATCTTTTAAGGACATTTTTTTGGCAAGGAAACAATGAGAATAAAAAAATTTCACTTATATCCTAGGAAAATATGTGCAAGCCCATAGAAGAGGGTGGAGTAGGCATTAAAAACATAGGAGATCAAGGGAAAGCCCTATGGGCCAAATTACTATGGAGGCTCTTTAAAAACCCTGAGGCTAAATGGGGCGAAAATACTTATCCACAAATACTTAAGAAATGGGTCATCCATAAACATCTTTACAGAGATCCATCCCCCAAAAGGATCAAGGATATGGAATTTTATGATGGAATGTAGGAACATTATTCTGGAAAAAATTAACTTGGTGCCCGGGTCGAGGGGAGGAAGTCTTATTCTAGGATGATTCATGAGGAGACTATGAAATAATATCAAAAAAATTAAACAACCCAACCCTCATAAACTCATTAAAGGAGAAAATCGGTCTCAATCTCAAAGACTACCTCATTTTTAAGGATGGAAACTAGGAATGGAAATCCTTGGAAAAATATGGGATTGCAGCTATGGATGATTTAGTAATCAAAGGTATTCTTAAAAATAGGAAAATATCATTAAACAACTCAAGAGATAAATTAGTATGGGATGGATCAAAAATAGGGGAATATAACACTAAATATGGATATAAGATCATCTCACAAAGTTATAATAGACCAAAGACCTCCTTACCGATCCACCTATGTTGGGGTAAGGAATGCTCCCCAAAATTAGGCTTCTGTACGTGGTTAGCAATGAATTATAGACTTCTAATAGCTGATCATTTCAAAAAGTTAGGATTCTCAGGTCCCAGGAGATGCTCACTATGTGAAGCAGAAGAAGAAGATGGTGATCACTTATTTCTGAATTGCCCCATTTTACTCATCAAGGAATTGGTTGTAGGGAAACTTGGGCTAGACCTCAGCCTTTCCACAATCTTTGAGGTCCATGCTGCAAGCATGGCCAATCATCAAACAAAAAAGAATCTATGCTAACCTTTGGTCTCTATCTCCATCCATATTAATATGAGAAGTTTGGAAAGAAGCAATAGAAGAGTCTTTAGAGGAGAAAAAATGGAATGGGCACAACTATGTAATAAAATCAAAGTAGCAATTATAGAAAAGATGAATAGCAACACCCTCAAAAACATAAAAACAGATCTTAAAATGAGCTAGTGGATGGGAAGATGAGAGGAAAATGGGAAGGTTTGATATTACCACCTTTTATGGGGGCTGACCATAAGGGCCTCTTCAAAGAGGATGAAATGCAAGTGGAAACCTCCAAGAATAATTGGCACAAACTTAATTTTGATGGAGCATCCAGAGGAAACCCAGGAATTGCGGGCATTGGACGCAGCATACATAACCATGAAGGCATGGAAATTGCAGCACTAGCAGCTCCTATAGGAGAAGAAACAAATAATTGGGGCAAAACTTTATGCTTTAATAAAGGGTCTCCAAAAATGTACATCCTTGGGATTGAATTACTTATAAATTGAAGGTGATTCTACAATAATCATTAATGCACTAAGGAAAAAAGCAACTCCGAATTGGAGATTAAAATCCCTACTCTCCCAAGCTCTAACCCTTTGTGACTCTTTTTCAAAAATATCAATTAATCACATTTATAGAGAAGGAAACAAGAGAGCAGACGAATTAGCTAACTTAGGAGCAGATGGGATCTCCCTAACATAACTTGTAAAAATTAATGGAGAATGTAGAATTAGAAGTCAAAGGGGTAACTACATATTTAGTATGCTAATAGGACCCCTCGTTGACCCTAAAACCGAAACAATATTCTTCTAGGCTTTCTAAATAGAATAGTGATTCTAACCTAGTTCTCCTTTAGTTAGGATCAAGGAAGCATTGGCCATCCTCTTAAGGATAGTTAGTTTAAGACCAACATAATATCCCCTACCACCTAAAGCAATCTAAGTATATTATTAGTTTTCTTTTATTATTCTATTAATTAACACAATTCCCTCTTTCATTTTGCTTAAAGGATAAAATTCAAAATAAAATAGTGTGCTCATTCCCTGTATTAAATATGCTTCCTATCAAGACTCTAGAGACTCACATTAGCATCATCATCTAGGGGGAAATATCACAAATCAACCTGTGACTAATAACTATCATTACTTGGTAAAGCTCACAAATCCCAAGCACCCTCACTTGTATGAGTACTAATGAAGAAACAATTGTATCAATAAGAGGAGGGACGTAGCTTGTATTACTATGGTATAACTTTGACCACTTCCTTTAAAAATAAATCTCTCCTCATCTTAGACTTAAAGATAATCTTTAAAATACTAGTTGTTAATTATTATATTAGAGCTGAATGTTTCAAACATTTATACCTGATCCCTTAAATTATAACTCTTTCCATTACTATATACAATTTCTTAGGTCCGTCATAAAATAGAAATGCTAAATAGGTCATTTCTTTCTAAGGAAGATAAAAATCTTCCCACGAACAAGACAATCTATCTTTCGCCACCATTTTCATACTCAAACTTACATTTATTAATGATTTTGGTACCCTTCTAATAAAGATCTAAAAACCAAGCATTATCAACCAAAATAAATAGGAAAAAATTGTGATACAACTGTATCTTTAAGCAAAAAAGTACATAGTAATAATGATACATTATGGAAGTTAATTCAATGTGAGCGTACTCCAAAGCTTAATCAAAGGAGCTTACTAGAAGTGTCTTTCGGCTCTCTTAAAACCTTAAAAGAAATTGGAGGTGTTACTCTATATTCAACTTGCGGAAGAAAGGATAGCTCTTCAATGATTTGAAAGCATAATGGAGTCCACGATAGTGATTTTTCACACCAAAGAGAAGTGCCAAATGGCTTTCCGAGGAGCAGTTAAATTAGAGAGATGGAATATCATTTTAAAAACATTTAACAAATATAGTTCAGAGGGCTTTGGTGAGAGGGCTTGGCGAAGAAACACTTTGACAATGAATTCACAGCTTGAGTTAATGGATAGGTAATTGGTATTTTCATTGCATTAACAATCTTTAATGGGATATCTAAGGATAGAATCATCAGGGCAGCAAAGGAAATTTTTAAGGGAGAGTACTTATTAGGTCTAGAGAGAGCAGTTAATAGCATTGATAGGTACCTCACCATCCCTTTCCCTAAACTTTACATGAAATTGAATATGAATGCCCTCCTGTCCATTCATAATTCCCAGTGGCTACCTATTCTTCTTCTCAAGGATGAAGCAAAGTTTAATACAGTTTGGCCGGCAATGTGAAAAAATTTAGATTTTCTCATTGCAGTGGTGCTCAAGGAGGTAGTAGACCTTGATGAGGTCTTGGACTATTGAAGGGCGGAGGGTTTTGAGGTACCTTTGGAAATGGACATGGTTGATCCAAACTACCATCAGGATAGTGGCTCCGTAGGTCAAGAAATCTTCAAGGGAATACAAAGCCATGAAAGAGGAAATTGTCATTGTTCATAAGAAAGATGCAAACTAGTACTGTAAAGTCATTCGCAAAGAGGAGTAGGCCTTGTTAAGAATGGGATTTCCTTTATGAACTACATCACTTTAGTCCTTTAAGTAGATTATTTTGATATATGTTATATTTCCTTTCAAACTTTAGTACATTAATCCTTTATGATGGGTAGAAAGTAAGACAATATTAAGTATGGACATCCTGTGGATATTTCTTAGATCTTTAATATAACTCTAGTACAGTAATTATTATAAATTTGCATCTTGTCTTTTTAGAAGAATGTCTAAATTTAGTATGAATTTTTTGGATTTCTCAGGCAAAGTATCTTCACACATATCCTACATATTTTAAATAATATGTTTTTCAAAATCATTTTGCAATATCTAGAATTGATTATTTCAAGCTAAGTTGGAAGATAAATTGGTTAACCCTAATTCTAGACTATAGATTATCATTATCAAAGATTATGCCATGTTTTAAAAACAATTATGACTAGAAATTCTAAGTAGGATATGAAGGGTTTTCTTACCGCCAGACCACCAGTGGTTCACCTTCATCTTCGATTAACATCCCCTAGCATATTATATATAGGTATGATACTCTCATATTTCAATATAGCATCTATGCGTTCAATGGAAACACCAATCAAATTAAGATGCTCAGGAAGACAAATTTCCTTTGAAAGAAGTATCTTGAAGAGAAGAATCAGGAGACTGTTAATGATTAAATAAAACATTATTGTTAGGGGTAGTTTTAGTATCCTAGGTGAGGAATTCCTAGGAAATACTAGCAGACATAGGGTTAATTCTGATATCCCGGCTATGTTTATAGCCTCGGCTCTACAAGTTGATCCGAATGTTAGAGGCATTGGTAATCTATGTGGAAGAATTTTTAAGAAAAATTACCTAATGGATCTTGATAAGGTCATCAAAAGTATCAGAGTTGACTTAACCATTCCAAGCCCCTGTGATTACGTGAAATAGATAAGCAATCGGAACCATGTTTCCACATTCCCAATACTAGAGATGATAGACTGGGATAGATATTTGGAAGAAAACCCATCTATTAGAAGGAACTTAGATCTCCTTTTTATTTTACCCATATGAGATCCCCTCCTGATGAATATTGGATGGCTGAGTTTATTACTAAAGATGACATTAGATTGAAATTGGTCAAAGAAGATAAAGAATCAACAACATCATTAGATTATTCAAATGAGAACTAAATAAGCCTCCCTCCCATAAGGTAAGAAGCCTCAGTAAAATAGTTTTTGTATTCAGGAGATATATCCTTGGTTTCATTAGATTCGGTATATTTATCCTCGGTATTTAAACTCCAAAAGCGTATGGATTATAATGCTATTTGAACTCAAGAAAATTTGATATATCCTCTATTGTAATAAAGAGTTATTGGATATTTATTATCAGACACTTTAAACCTAAAATCTCAAGCATATATGTAATTTAAGAAGGTGTGAATGATTATGTGACTTTTAGGTTCTAGTGTTTCTCTCTGACCCAGATATCTACTTTTATTGCAAGTGAGAATTTAATATATTTTAGGTTCAAGATGATAAATTAGTAGGAAAGGAATCTCATGAGGCCTATCTTAAGCCTACTCTGTTTCTGG